>OY744560.1:2900254-3346164 GCA_963556235.1 Cryptophagus acutangulus
AAACTAAATTATTTTTTAGATGGAAATTTGGCTTGCAAAAATCGTATTTTTGGTTAATAAAATTTAAATCAGTACGAGAATTTTAAACATTTTTTTTCGGTTTGCGGCGGTTTTTTTTAAAACTTGTTAAACGCAACTGCGTATATAGCACTGCAGCAAGCTATATTATTTTTTAGATAAAAATTAGGCTTGCAAAAATCGTATTTTTGGTTAATAAAAATTTAAATCGGTACGAGAATTTTAAACATTTTTTTCGGTTTGCGGCGGTATTTTTCAAAACTTGTCATGTTCAACCGCGTATACGTAACTGCAGCAAGCTATATAATTTTTTAATAGAAATTTGCCTTGCAAAATTTGTATTTTTGGTTAATAAAATTTTAAATCAGTACGAGAATTTTAAACATTTTTTTTTGGTTTGCAGCGGTTTTTTTCTAAACTTGTTATAAGCAACCGCGTATATAGCACTGCAGCAAGCTATATTATTTTTTAGATAAAAATTAGGCTTGCAAAAATTGTATTTTTGGTTAATAAAAATTTAAATCGGTACGAGAATTTTTAACATTTTTTTCGGTTTGCGGCGGTATTTTTCAAAACTTGTCATGTTCAACCGCGTATATGGAACTGCAGCAAACTATATTATTTTTTAAATAGAAATTTGCCTTGCAAAAATCGTATTTTTGGTTAATAAAAATTTAAATCGGTACGAGAATTTTAAACATTTTTTCGGTTTGCGGCGGTATTTTTCAAAACTTGTCATGTTCAACCGCGTATATGGAACTGCAGCAAGCTATATTATTTTTTAAATAGAAATTTGCCTTGCAAAATTTGTATTTTTGGTTAATAAAATTTTAAATCAGTACGAGAATTTTAAATATTTTTTTTCGGTTTGCGGCGGTCTTTTTTAAAATTTGTCATATGCAACCGCTAATATAGAACTGCAGCAAGCTATATTATTTTTTAGTTGGAAATTTGGCTTGCAAAAATCGTATTTTTGGTTAATAAAATTTTAAATCAGTACGAGAATTTTAAACATTTTTTCGGTTTGCGGCGGTTTTTTTTAAAACTTGTTATACGCAACCGCGTATATAGCACTGCAGCAAGCTATATTATTTTTTAGATAAAAATTAAACTTGCAAAAATCGTATTTTTGGTTAATAAAAATTTAAATCAGTACGAGAATTTTGAACATTTTTTTTGGTTTGCGGCGGTATTTTTCAAAACTTGTTATGTTCAACCGCGTATATGGAACTGCAGCAAGCTATATTATTTTTTAAAGAAAAATTTGGCTTGCGCAATTTGTATTTTTGATTAATAAAAATTTAAATCAGTACGAAAATTTTAAACATTTTTTTTTGGTTTGCGGCGGTCTTCTTTAAAACTTGTCATATGCAACCACATACATAGAACTACAGCAAGCTAAATTATTTTTTAGATTGAAATTTGGCTCGCAAAAATCGTATTTTTGGTTAATAAAATTTTAAATCAGTACGATAATTTTAAACATTTTTTTTCGGTTTGCGGCGGTTTTTTTTAAAACTTGATATACGCAACCGCGTATATAGCACTGCAGCAAGATATATTATTTTTTAGATAAAAATTAGGCTTGCAAAAATCGTATTTTTGGTTAATAAAAATTTAAATCGGTACGAGAATTTTAAACATTTTTTTCGGTTTGCGGCGGTATTTTTCAAAACTTGTCATGTTCAACCGCGTATATGGAACTGCAGCAAGCTATATTATTTTTTAAATAGAAATTTGCCTTGCAAAATTTGTATTTTTGGTTAATAAAACTTTAAATCAGTACGAGAATTTTAAACATTTTTTTTCGGTTTGCGGCGGTTTTTTTTAAAACTTGTTATACGCAACCGCGTATATAGCACTGCAGCAAGCTATATTATTTTTTAGATAAAAATTAGGCTTGCAAAAATCGTATTTTTGGTTAATAAAAATTTAAATCGGTACGAGAATTTTAAACATTTTTTTCGGTTTGCGGCGGTATTTTTCAAAACTTGTCATGTTTAACCGCGTATATGGAACTGCAGTAAGCTATATTATTTTTTAAATAGAAATTTGCCTTGCAAAATTTGTATTTTTGGTTAATAAAATTTTAAATCAGTACGAGAATTTTAAATATTTTTTTTCGGTTTGCGGCGGTCTTTTTTAAAATTTGTCATATGCAACCGCATATATAGAACTGCAGCAAGCTATATTATTTTTTAGTTGGAAATTTGGCTTGCAAAAATCGTATTTTTGGTTAATAAAAATTTAAATCAGTACGAGAATTTTGAACATTTTTTTTGGTTTGCGGCGGTATTTTTCAAAACTTGTTATGTTCAACCGCGTATATGGAACTGCAGCAAGCTATATTATTTTTTAAATAGAAATTTGGCTTGCAAAATTTGTATTTTTGATTAATAAAAATTTAAATCAGTACGAAAATTTTAAAAAAAATTTTTTGGTTTGCGGCGGTCTTTTTAAAACTTGTTATACGCAACCGCGTATATAGAACTGCAGCAAGCTAAATTATTTTTTAGATGGAAATTTGGCTTGCAAAAATCGTATTTTTGGTTAATAAAATTTTAAATCAGTACGAGAATTTTAAATATTTTTTTTCGGTTTGCGGCGGTTTTTTTTAAAACTTGTTAAACGCAACTGCGTATATAGCACTGCAGCAAGCTATATTATTTTTTAGATAAAAATTAGGCTTGCAAAAATCGTATTTTTGGTTAATAAAAATTTAAATCGGTACGAGAATTTTAAACATTTTTTTCGGTTTGCGGCGGTATTTTTCAAAACTTGTCATGTTCAACCGCGTATATGGAACTGCAGCAGGCTATATAATTTTTTAAATAGAAATTTGGCTTGCAAAATTTGTATTTTTGGTTAATAAAATTTTAAATCAGTACGAGAATTTTAAACATTTTTTTTTGGTTTGCAGCGGTTTTTTTCTAAACTTGTTATAAGCAACCGCGTATATAGCACATCAGCAAGCTATATTATTTTTTAGATAAAAATTAGGCTTGCAAAAATTGTATTTTTGGTTAATAAAAATTTAAATCGGTACGAGAATTTTTAACATTTTTTTCGGTTTGCGGCGGTATTTTTCAAAACTTGTCATGTTCAACCGCGTATATGGAACTTCAGCAAGCTATATTATTTTTTAGATAAAAATTAGGCTTGTAAAAATCGTATTTTTGGTTAATAAAAATTTAAATCGGTACGAGAATTTTAAACATTTTTTTTCGGTTTGCGGCGGTATTTTTCAAAACTTGTCATATTCAACCGCGTATATAGAACTGCAGCAAGCTATATTACTTTTTAAATAGAAATTTGCCTTGCAAAATTTGTATTTTTGGTTAATAAAATTTTAAATCAGTACGAGAATTTTAAACATTTTTTTTTCGGTTTGCGGCGGTTTTTTGTAAAACTTGTTATACGCAACCGCGTATATAGCACTGCAGCAAGCTATATTATTTTTTAGATAAAAATTAGGCTTGCAAAAATCGTATTTTTGGTTAATAAAAATTTAAATCGGTACGAGAATTTTAAACATTTTTTTCGGTTTGCGGCGGTCTTTTTTAAAACTTGTTATACGCAACCGCGTATATAGCACTGCAGCAAGCTATATTATTTTTTAGATAAAAATTAGGCTTGCAAAAATCGTATTTTTGATTAATAAAAATTTAAATCAGTACGAGAATTTTAAACTCTTTTTAGGTTTGCGGCGGTATTTTTCAAAACTTGTTATGTTCAACGACGTATATAGAACTGCTGCAAGCTATATTATTCTTTGGATGGAAATTTGCCTTACAAAAATCGTATTTTTGGTTAATAAAATTTTAAATCAGTACGAGAATTTTAAACATTTTTTTTCGGTTTGCGACGGTTTTTTTAAAACTTGTTATACGCAACCGTGTATATAGCACCGCAGCAAACTATATTATTTTTTATATGAAAATTAGGCTTGCAAAAATCGTATTTTTGGTTAATAAAAATTTAAATCGGTACGAGAATTTTAAACATTTTTTTCGGTTTGCGGCGGTATTTTTCAAAACTTGTCATGTTCAACCGCGTATATGGAACTGCAGCAAGCTATATTATTTTTTAAATAGAAATTTGCCTGGCAAAATTTGTATTTTTGGTTAATAAAATTTTAAATCGGTACGAGAATTTTACACATTTTTTTCGGTTTGCGGCGGTCTTTTTAAAACTTGTCATATGCAACCGCATATATAGAACTGCAGCAAGCTATATTATTTTTTAGATGGAAATTTGCCTTGCAAAAATTGTATTTTTGGTTAATAAAATTTTAAATCAGTACGAGAATTTTAAAAAAAAAAATTCGGTTTGCGGCTGTCTTTTTTACAACTTGTTATACGCAACCGCGTATATAGCGTATTTTTCAAAACTTGTCATATTCAACCGCGTATATGGAACTGCAGCAAGCTATATTATTTTTTTAAATAGAAATTTGCCTTGCAAAATTTGTATTTTTGGTTAATAAAATTTTAAATCAGTACGAGAATTTTAAACTTTTTTTTAGGTTTGCGGCGGTATTTTTCAAAATTTGTTATGTTCAACCGCGTATATAGAACTGCTGCATGCTATATTATTCTTTAGATGGAAATTTGCCTTACAAAAATCGTATTTTTGGTTAATAAAATTTTAAATCAGTACGAGAATTTTAAACATTTTTTTTTGGTTTGCGGCAGTTTTTTTTAAACTTGTTATACGCAACCGCGTATATAAAACTGCAGCAAGCTATATTATTTTTTAGATAAAAATTAGGCTTGCAAAAATCGTATTTTTGGTTAATAAAAATTTAAATCGGTACGAGAATTTTAAACATTTATTTCGGTTTGAGGCGGTATTTTTCAAAACTTGTCATGTTCAACCGCGTATATGGAACTGCAGCAAGCTATATTATTTTTTAAATAGAAATTTGCCTGGCAAAATTTGTATTTTTGGTTAATAAAATTTTAAATCGGTTCGAGAATTTTAAACATTTTTTTCGGTTTGCGGCGGTCTTTTTTAAAACTTGTCATATGCAACCGCATATATAGAACTGCAGCAAGCTATATTATTTTTTAGATGGAAATTTGCCTTGCAAAAATCGTATTTTTGGTTAATAAAATTTTAAATCAGTACGAGAATTTTAAAAAAAAAATTCGGTTTGCGGCTGTCTTTTTTACAACTTGTTATACGCAACCGCGTATATAGCGTATTTTTCAAAACTTGTCATATTCAACCGCGTATATGGAACTGCAGCAAGCTATATTATTTTTTAAATAGAAATTTGCCTTGCAAAATTTGTATTTTTGGTTAATAAAATTTTAAATCAGTACGAGAATTTTAAACTTTTTTTTAGGTTTGCGGCGGTATTTTTCAAAATTTGTTATGTTCAACCGCGTATATAGAACTGCTGCAAGCTATATTATTCTTTAGATGGAAATTTGCCTTACAAAAATCGTATTTTTGGTTAATAAAATTTTAAATCAGTACGAGAATTTTAAACATTTTTTTTCGGTTTGCGGCAGTTTTTTTTTAAACTTGTTATACGCAACCGCGTATATACGACTGCAGCAAGCTATATTATTTTTTAGTACGAGAATTTTAAAAAAAAAATTCGGTTTGCGGCTGTCTTTTTTACAACTTGTTATACGAAACCGCATATATAGCACTGCAGCAAGCTAAATTATTTTTTAGATTGAAATTTGGCTTGCAAAAATCGTATTTTTGGTTAATAAAATTTTAAATCAGTACGAGAATTTTAAACATTTTTTTTCGGTTTGCGGCGGTTTTTTTTAAAACTTGTTATACGCAACCGCGTATATAGCACTGCAGCAAGCTATATTATTTTTTAGATAAAAATTAGGCTTGCAAAAATCGTATTTTTGGTTAATAAAAATTTAAATCGGTACGAGAATTTTAAAAAAATTTTTCGGTTTGCGGCGGTATTTTTCAAAACTTGTCATGTTCAACCGCGTATATGGAACTGCAGCAAGCTATATTATTTTTTAGATAAAAATTAGGCTTGCAAAAATCGTATTTTTGGTTAATAAAAATTTAAATCGGTACGAGAATTTTAAACATTTTTTTCGGTTTGCGGCGGTATTTTTCAAAACTTGTCATGTTCAACCGCGTATATGGAACTGCAGCAAGCTATATTATTTTTCAAATAGAAATTTGCCTGGCAAAATTTGTATAGTTGGTTAATAAAATTTTAAATCAGTACGAGAATTTTAAACATTTTTTTTCGGTTTGCGGCGGTTTTTTGTAAAACTTGTTATACGCAACCGCGTATATAGCACTGCAGCAAGCTATATTATTTTTTATATAAAACTTAGGCTTGCAAAAATCGTATTTTTGGTTAATAAAAATTTAAACCGGTACGAGAATTTTAAACATTTTTTTCGGTTTGCGGCGGTCTTTTTTAAAACTTGTTATACGCAACCGCGTATATAGCACTGCAGCAAGCTATATTATTTTTTAGATAAAAATTAGGCTTGCAAAAATCGTATTTTTGATTAATAAAAATTTAAATCAGTACGAGAATTTTAAACTTTTTTTTAGGTTTGCGGCGGTATTTTTCAAAACTTGTTATGTTCAACCGCGTATATAGAACTGCTGCAAGCTATATTATTCTTTAGATGGAAATTTGCCTTACACAAATCGTATTTTTGGTTAATAAAATTTTAAATCAGTACGAGAATTTTAAACATTTTTTTTCGGTTTGCGGCGGTTTTTTTTAAACTTGTTATACGCAACCGCGTATATAAGACTGCAGCAAGCTATATTATTTTTTAGATAAAAATTAGGCTTGCAAATATCGTATTTTTGGTTAATAAAAATTTAAATCGGTACGAGAATTTTAAACATTTTTTTCGGTTTGCGGCGGTATTTTTCAAAACTTGTCATGTTTAACCGCGTATATGGAACTGCAGCAAGCTATATTATTTTTTAAATAGAAATTTGCCTGGCAAAATTTGTATTTTTGGTTAATAAAATTTTAATTCAGTAGGAGAATTTTAAACATTTTTTTCGGTTTGCGGCGGTCTTTTTTAAAACTTGTCATATGCAACCGCATATATAGAACTGCAGCAAGCTATATTATTTTTTAGATGGAAATTTGCCTTGCAAAAATCGTATTTTTGGTTAATAAAATTTTAAATCAGTACGAGAATTAAAAAAAAAAAAAAACGGTTTGCGGCTGTCTTTTTTACAACTTGTTATACGCAACCGCGCATATAGCACTGCAGCAAGCTAAATTATTTTTTAGATTGAAATTTGGCTTGCAAAAATCGTATTTTTGGTTAATAAAATTTTAAATCAGTACGAGAATTTTAAACATTTTTTTTCGGTTTGTGGCGGTTTTTTTTTAAACTTGTTATACGCAACCGCGTATATAGTACTGCAGCAAGCTATATTATTTTTAAGATACAAATTAGGCTTGCAAAAATCGTATTTTTGGTTAATAAAAATTTAAATCGGTACGAGAATTTTAAACATTTTTTTCGGTTTGCGGCGGTATTTTTCATAACTTGTCATGTTCAACCGCGTATATGGAACTGCAGCAAGCTATATTATTTTTTAAATAGAAATTTGGCTTGCAAAATTTGTATTTTTGGTTACTAAAATTTTAAATCAGTACGAGAATTTTAAACATTTTTTTTTGGTTTGCAACGGTTTTTTTTTTAAACTTGTTATACGCAACCGCGTATATAGCACTGCAGCAAGCTATATTATTTTTTAGATAAAAATTAGGCTTGCAAAAATCGTATTTTTGGTTAATAAAAATTAAAATCGGTACGAGAATTTTAAACATTTTTTTTGGTTTGCGGCGGTATTTTTCAAAACTTGTTATGTTCAACCGCGTATATGGAACTGCAGCAAGGTATATTATTTTTTAAATATTGATGATTGATGGTTGCGACGAGTAGCAACGTAGCGTAATTAGCTAACTGATTTTTGTAATTTATCAACTATTGTTTGATTTTTAATTGTTTTTTATTCATTTGTGCAACATTATTAACATTTGTAAATATAGTAGCAACTGTGATAATGCCTAATATACAAACTGATAGAGGTAACTTCAAACCAGAGCATCTCACTTGTAAATATTGTAAACAAAAAGTTGTGAAATCGGTTGATTGCAACGCTTGTGGATCCAGGTTTCATCCAAGTTGTGCCATCAGTGCTAAAGTTGTCATTTCTGATGATCAGGTTTTCTGCTGCACAACTAATACTGTTGATGATAAAAGTATGGTTATAATAACTGAGCCCTCTGATGTAAACAAACCCAGAGTGAATCGATTAGGTGTAAAACGCCCTTGCAGTGAGTTTGAATCCCATAATATGGAAGATGTATTCGGCATGCTGGATCTGGTTTTGTCTAAATTAGAGTCACTTGAAAAGAAGTTTGATTTAGTGGTTGCTGATAATGCCAAACTCAAGAAGATTTGCGACGATCGTGTGCGTTCTAAATGCAACTGCAGTCCCTTACAGATACCATCCTCTACCAATTATGCTACCGCTGTTAAATCCGCCGGAATAGCACAGCCCAGTAAAAAAAATTCTGTCTTGATCAAACCAAAGGCAGCTCAGAAAAACTTTGTCACCAAAGCGGATCTCCAGTCCAATATAAACCTAAGAGAATCCAAAATCAGCATCTCCAACGTTAAGAATGTAAGTGAAGGTGGCTTACTCATTAGCTGTACTACCGATGGGGACGTGGAAAAATTTAAAACCATTGCACACGCTAAACTCGGAACCAAATATGACATCAAAGACACCAAACACTTGCATCCACGAATCCGCATTGTGGGATTATCTGTCGAATACGTTGATGAAGCACTTATCGAACACATCAAGGCACAAAACGACCATCTTCTGTCTACAACCCCTGAACTTAAATTAATTAAATGTTACCCCTTAAAGAACAAGAGTTATATTTTTCAGGCTGTTTTGCAACTTGATGTGGAGTCATATTCTAGGACACTTGATTGTGGCAAACTGTTCGTAGGTTACGATCACTGCAATGTCTATGATGCGGTCGAGATACGTAGATGTTTTAAGTGTTGCGGTTTTAACCATATAAGCACTAACTGTAAAAGCAAACAAATATGTCCCAAATGTACAGGTGAGCATAGAGATAATAAGTGCGCAACTACTAGTTTTAAATGTATAAACTGCTTCAATCTAGCTAAACTCAAACCGGGTATCGATACTGCTCATGCAGCGTGGGACAAAAACTGCACCGTTTTTAAAGAAAAATATTTATTGTTCAAATCTGAAGTTAGCATTAGTAGTAACAAGTAGCAATCAGCTGATGATTCGTCCAAGTTGAAAGGTATTTCTCCGGGTAATATTTTCAATATCATCTACCAAAATGTTCGTGGTCTCAACACCAAATCGAATGAATTATATAAATCTACATCTGGTTATCAGAGTCAATTCGATATTATTGCACTAACAGAAACTTGGCTTAATGATAGTGTTCATAATAATAAACTATTCGATTGTAGCTTCAATGTTGTTAGATGCGACAGAAACTTTACAACTACTGGTTAATCCCGCGGAGGTGGTGTTTAGCTTGCTGCAGTTCCATATACGCAGTTGAACATGACAAGTTTTGAAAAATACCGCCGCAACCGAAAAAAATGTTTAAAATTCTCGTACCGATTTAAATTTTTATTAACCAAAAATACGATTTTTGCAAGCCTAATTTTTATCTAAAAAATAATATAGTTTGCTGCAGTACTATATACGCGGTTGCGTATAACAAGTTTTTAAAAAAAACGCCGCAAACCGAAAAAAAATGTTTAAAATTCTCGTACTGATTAAAAATTTTAATAACCAAAAATACGATTTTTGCAAGCCAAATTTCTATCTAAAAAATAATTTAGCTTGCTGCAGTTCTATATACGCGGTTGCGTATAACAAGTTTTAAAAAAGACCAACGCAAACCAAAAAAAAAAAATGTTTAAAATTTTCGTACTGATTTAAAATTTTTACTGATTTAGATTTTTTACTGATTTATTTATTTAATTTATTTTTATATATTATACGCGTTAAGTTATTATTTCAAATTTGATGAATTTTTAAAATAAATCAATAAAAACGTTATAAAATATACAAGTAGAAATAGTTTTAGAAATCTCTTGATGTATGCAACAAAATGCTTTTCAAATTTTTAAAAAACATTAATTTGCGTAAAAGTTATTAAAAAGTGCCGAAGTTATTATTTCAAATTTGATGAATTTTTGAAATAAATAATTAAAAACATAAAAAAATGAACAAGTAAACCTTCTGCTGGAAAGCCCTTGATGTATGCAACACGATGCGTATTGAATAGTTGAAAAATATTAATTTGCAAAAAAGTTATTGAAAAAAGCCGAAGTTCTTATTTCAAACTTGATGACTTTTAAAAATAAATAATTAAAAACGTAATAAAATATATAAGCAAACATACAGCTAAAAAACCCTTGATGTATGCAAAACAATGCTTTTTGAATTTTTAAAAAATATTATTTGCGTAAAAGTGATCAAAAAGTGCCGAAGTTATTATTTCAAATTTGATAAATTTTTTAAATAAATAATTAAAAACGTAAAAAAAATATACAAGTAGAGATGCTATTGTAACGCCCTTAATATAAGCAACACGATGCTTTTTGAATTTTTGAAAAATATTAATTTGAATCAAAGTTATTAAAAAGTGAGCAAAGTTATTATTTCAAATTTGATGAATTTTTGAAATAAATAATTAAAAACATAAAAAATCTAACAAGTAATTATACTGCTGGAAAGCTCTTGAAGTATGCAACACGATGCTTTTTGAATTTTTGAAAAATATTAATTTGAATCAAAGTTATTAAAGAGTGAGCAAAGTTATTATATCAAATTTGATAAATTTTTAAAATCAATAATTAAAAACGTAAAAAATGTACAAGTAGACATGCTGTTTGAACGCACTTAATGTATGCAACACGATGTTTTTTGAACTTTTAAAAAGTATTAATTTGAATAAAAGTTATTAAAAAGTGCCCAAGTTATTATTTAAAATTTGATAAATTTTTGAAATAAATAATTAAAAACATAAAAAAATGTACAATTATATATACTGCTGGAAACCCCTTGATGTATGTAACACGATGATTTTCAATCTTTTAAAAAATACTAATTTGGGTAAAAGTTATTAAAAAATGCCGAAGTTATTATTTCAAATTTGATGAATTCTTGAAATAAATAATTAAGAACATAAAAAAATGTACAAAAAAAACATACTGCTGAAAAGCACTTGATGTATGCAACACGATGCTTTTTAAACTTTTGAAAAGTATTAATTTGAATAAAAGTTATTAAAAAGTGCCCAAGCTATTATTTAAAATTTGATGAATTTTCAAAATAAATTATTAAAAACGTAATAAAATATACAAGTAGACATACTGTTGGAAAGCCCTTGATGTATGCAACACAATGTTTTCTAAAATTTTGAAAAACATTAATTTGCGTAAAAGTTATTAAAAAGTGGGCAAAGTTATTATTTCAAATTTGAAATTTTTTTAAAATAAATACTTAAAAACATAAAAAAAATGTACAATTAAATATACTGCTGAAAACTCCTTGATGTATGCAACACGATCCTTTTCAACCTTTTAAAAAATATTAATTTGGGTAAAAGTTATTAAAAAGTGCCGAAGTTATTAATTCAAATTTGATGAATTTTTGAAATAAATAATTAAAAACATAAAAAAATTAACAAGTAAACATACTGCTGGAAAGCCCTTGTTGTATGCAACACGATGTGTATTGAATAGTTGAAAAATATTAATTTGCAAAAAAGTTATTAAAAAAAGCCGAAGTTATTATTTCAAACTTGATGAATTTTAAAAATAAATAATTAAAAACGTTATAAGATATACAAGCAAACATACTGCTGAAAAGCCCTTGATGTATGCAAAACAATGCTTTTTGAATTTTTGAAAAATATTAATTTGGGTAAAAGTTATTAAAAAGTGCCGAAGTTATTATTTCTAACTTGATGAATTTTTAAAATAAATAAATAAAAACGCAATAAAATATACCAGCAAACATACTGCTAAAAATCCCTTAATGTATGCAACACGATGCTTTTCCAATTTTTGAAAAATATTAATTTGGGTAAAAGTTATTAAAAAGTGCCGAAGTTATTATTTCAAATTTGATGAATTTTTGAAATAAATAATTAAAAACATAAAAAAATGTACAAAAAAAATAAATAACTAAAAACTTTAAAAAAGTACAAGTAGACATACTGTTTGAACGCCCTTAATGTATGCAACACGATGCTTTTTGAACTTTTAAAAAGTATTAATTTGAATAAAAGTTATTAAAAAGTGCCCAAGTTATTATTTAAAATTTGATAAATTTTTGAAATAAACAATTAAAAACATAAAAAAATGTACAATTATATATACTGCTGGAAACCCCTTGATGTATGTAACACGATGCTTTTCAATTTTTTAAAAAATATTAATTTGGGTAAAAGTTATTAAAAAGTGCCGAAGTTATTATTTCAAATTTGATGAATTTTTGAAATAAATAATTAAGAACATAAAAAAATGTACAAAAAAAATTACTGCTGAAAAGCACTTGATGTATGCAACACGATGCTTTTTAAACTTTTGAAAAGTATTAATTTGAATAAAAGTTATTAAAAAGTGCCCAAGCTATTATTTAAAATTTGATGAATTTTCAAAATAAATTATTAAAAACGTAATAAAATATACAAGTTGACATACTGTTGGAAAGCCCTTGATGTATGCAACACAATGCTTCTTGAAATTTTTAAAAATATTAATTTGCGTAAAATTTATTAAAAAGTGCCGAAGTTATTATTTCAAATTTGATGAATTTTTGAAATAAATAATTAAAAACGTAAAAAAAGTACAAGTAACCATAATGCTAGAAAGCCCTTGATGTATGCAACACGATGCGTTTAGAATATTTGAAAAATATTAATTTGCATAAAATTTATTAAAAAAAGCCGAAGTTATTATATCTAACTTGAATTTTTAAAATAAATAAATAAAAACGCAATAAAATATACAAGCAAACATACTACTGAAATGCCCTTGATGTATGCAACACGATGCTTTTCGAATTTTTGAAAAATATTAATTTCGGTAAAAGTTATTAAAAAGTGCCGAAGTTATTATTTCAAATTTGATGAATTTTTGAAATAAATAATTAAAAACATAAAAAAATTTACAAAAAAAAACATACTGCTGGAAAGCACTTGATGTATGCAACACGATGCTTTTTAAACTTTTAAAAAGTATTAATTTAAATAAAAGTTATTAAAAAGTGCCCAAGCTATTATTTAAAATTTGATGAATTAATAAAATATACAAGTAGATATACTGTTAGAAAGCCCTTGATGTATGCAACACGATGCTTTTTGAATTTTTAAAAAAATTTATTTGCTTAAAAGTTATCAAAAAGTGCCGAAGTTATTATTTCTAACTTGATGAATTTTTAAAATAAATAAATAAAAACGCAATAAAGTATACAAGCAAACATACTGCTGAAAAGCCCTTGATGTATGCAACACGATGCTTTTGGATTTTTTGAAAAATATTATTTTGCGTAAAAGTTATTAATAATTGCCGAAGTTATTATTTTAAATTTAATGAATTATTTAAATAAATAAATAAAAACGTAATAAAATATACAAGTAGACATACTGTTGGAAAGTTCCTGATGTATGCAATACAATGCTTTTTGAAATTTTGAAAAATATTAATTTGCGTAAAAGTTATTAAAAAGTGGGCAAAGTTATTATTTCAAATTTGATAAATTTTTAAAATAAATGATTAAAAACGTAAAAAATGTACAAGTAGACATACTGTTTGAAGGCCCTTAATGTATGCAACACGATGCTTTTTCGAACTTTTAAAAAGTATTAATTTGAATAAAAGTTATTAAAAAGTGCCCAAGTTATTATTTAAAATTTGATAAATTTTTAAAATAAATCAATAAAAACGTTATAAAATATACAAGTAAAAATAGTGTTAGAAATCTCTTGATGTATGCAACAAAATGCTTTTCGAATTTTTGAAAAATATTAATTTGCGTAAAAGTTATTAAAAAGTGCCGAAGTTATTATTTCAAATTTGATAAATTTTTGAAATAAATAATTAAAAACATAAAAAAATGAACAAGTAAACCTTCTGCTGGAAAGCCCTTGATGTATGCAACACGATGCGTATTGAATAGTTGAAAAATATTAATTTGCAAAAAAGTTATTGAAAAAAGCCGAAGTTATTATTTCAAACTTGATGACTTTTAAAAATAAATAATTGAAAACGTAATAAAATATATAAGCAAACATACTGCTGAAAAGCCCTTGATGTATGCATATCAATGCATTTTGAATTTTTAAAAAATATTATTTGCGTAAAAGTGATCAAAAAGTGCCGAAGTTATTATTTCAAATTTGATACATTTTTTAAATAAATAATTAAATACGTAAAAAAAATATACAAGTAGAGATGCTATTGTAACGCTCTTAATATAAGCAACACGATGCTTTTTGAATTTTTGAAAAATATTAATTTGAATCAAAGTTATTAAAAAGTGAGCAAAGTTATTATTTCAAATTTGATGAATTTTTGAAATAAATAATTATAAACATAAAAAATGTAACAAGTAAATATACTGCTGGAAAGCTCTTGATGTATGCAACACGATGCTTTTTGAATTTTTAAAAAATATTAATTTGAATCAAAGTTATTAAAAAGTGAGCAAAATTATATCAAATTTGATAAATTTTCAAAATCAATAATTAAAAACGTAAAAAATGTACAAGTAAACATGCTGTTTGAACGCACTTAATGTATGCAACACGATGTTTTTTGAACTTTTGAAAAGTATTAATTTGAATAAAAGTTATTAAAAAGTGCCCAAGCTATTTTTTAAAATTTGATGAATTTTCAAAATAAATTATTAAAAACGTAATAAAATATACAAGTAGACATACTGTTGGAAAGTTCTTGATGAATGCAACACAATGTTTTATAAATTTTCGAAAAATATTACTTTGCGTAAAAGTTATTAATAAGTGCCGAAGTTATTATATCAAATTTGATAAATTTTTAAAATCAATAATTAAAAACGTAAAAAATGTACAAGTAGACATGCTGTTTGAATGCACTTAATGTATGCAACACGATGTTTTTTGAACTTTTAAAAAGTATTAATTTGAATAAAAGTTATTAAAAAGTGCCCAAGTTATTATTTAAAATTTGATAAATTTTTAAAATAAATAAATAAAAACGTAATAAAATATACAAGTAGATATACTGTTGGAAAGCCCTTGATGTATGAAACACGATGCGTTTTGGATTTAAAAAAAATATTAAATTGAATACAAGTTATTAAAAAGTTCCCAAGTTATTATTTCAAATTTGATGAATTTTTAAAATAAATCAATAAAAACGTAATAAAATTATCAAGTAGAATAGTGTTAAAAAGCCCTTGATGTATGTAACACGATGCTTTTCGAACTTTTGAAAAATATCAATTTGCGTAAAAGTTATTAAAAGTGAGCAAAGTTATTAATTCAAATTTGATATATTTTTAAAATAAATAACTAAAAACGTAAAAAAGGTAGAAGTAGACATACTGTTTGAACGCCCTTAATGTATGCAACACGATGTTTTTTGAACTTTTGAATAGTTTTAATTTGAATAAAAGTTATTAAAAAGTGCCCAAGTTATTATTTAAAATTTGATAAATTTTTGAAATAAATAATTAAAAACATAAAAAAATGTACAATTAAATATACTGCTGGAAACCCCTTGATGTATGCAACACGATGCTTTTCAATCTTTTAAAAAATATTAATTTGGGTAAAAGTTATTAAAAAGTGCCGAAGTTATTATTTCAAATTTGATGAATTTTTGAAATAAATAATTAAGAACATCAAAAATGTACCAAAAAAAAACATACCACTGAAAAGCACTTGATGTATGCAACACGATGCTTTTTAAACTTTTGAAAAGTATTAATTTGAATAAAAGTTATTAAAAAGTGCCCAAGCTATTATTTAAAATTTGATAAATTTTCAAAATAAATTAATAAAAACGTAATAAAAGTACAAGTAACCATACTGTTAGAAAGCCCTTGATGTATTCAACACGATGCGTTTTGAATATTTAAAAATTATTAGTTTGCATAAAAGTTATTAAAAAAAGCCGAAGTTATTATTTCTAACTTGATGAATTTTTAAAATAAATAAATAAAAACGCCATAAAATATAGAAGCAAACATACTGCTGAAAATCCCTTAATGTATGCAACACGATGCTTTTCAAATTTTTGAAAAATATTAATTTGGGTAAAAGTTATTAAAAAGTGCCGAAGTTATTATTTCAAATTTGATGAATTTTTGAAATAAATAATTAAAACATAAAAAAATTTACAAAAAAAACAAATAACTAAAAACGTAAAAAAGGTACAATTAGACATACTCTTTGAACGCCCTTAATGTATGCAACACGATGCTTTTTGAACTTTAAAAAGTATTAATTTGAATAAAAGTTATTAAAAAGTGCCCAAGTTATTATTTAAAATTTGATAAATTTTTGAAATAAATAATTACAAACATAAAAAATGTACAATTAAATATACTGCTGGAAACCCCTTAATGTATGCAACACGAAGCTTTTCAAATTTTTAAAAAATATTAATTTGGGCAAAAGTTATTAAAAAGTGCCGAAGTTATTATTTCAAATTTGATGAATTTTTGAAATAAATAATTAAAAACGTAAAAAAAAAGTACAAATAACCATACTGTTTGAAAGCTCTTAATGTATGCAACACGATGCTTTTTAAACTTTTAAAAAGTATTAATTTGAATAAAAGTTATTAAAAAGTGCGCAAGTTATTATTTGCAATTTAATGAATTTTTAAAATAAATAAATAAAAACGTAATAAAATATACAAGTAAACATACTGTTGGAAACCCCTTGATATATGCAACACGATGCTTTTCAAATTTTTAAAAAATATTAATTTGGGTAAAAGTTATTAAAAAGTGCCGAAGTTATTATTTCAAATTTGATGAATTTTTGAAATAAATAATTAAGAACATAAAAAAATGTACCAAAAAAAACATACCACTAAAAAGCACTTGATGTATGCAATACGATGCTTTTTAAACTTTTAAAAAGTATTAATTTTAATAAAAGTTATTAAAAAGTGCCCAAGCTATTATTTAAAATTTGATGAATTTTCAAAATAAATTAATAAAAACGTAATAAAAGTACAAGTAACCATACTGTTAAAAAGCCCTTGATGTATGCAACACGATGCGTTTTGAATATTTAAAAAATATTAGTTTGCATAAAAGTTATTAAAAAAAGCCGAAGTTATTATTTCTAACTTGATGAATTTTTAAAATAAATAAATAAAAACGCAATAAAATATACAAGCAAACATACTGCTGAAAATCCCTTAATGTATGCAACACGATGCTTTTCGAATTTTTGAAAAATATTAATTTGGGTAAAAGTTATTAAAAAGTGCCGAAGTTATTATTTCAAATTTGATGAATTTTTGAAATAAATAATTAAAAACATAAAAAAATGTACAAAAAAAATAAATAACTAAAAACGTTAAAAAAGTACAAGTAGACATACTGTTTGAACGCCTTTAATGAATGCAACACAATGCTTTTTGAACTTTTAAAAAGTATTAATTTGAATAAAAGTTATTAAAAAGTGCCCAAGTTATTATTTAAAATTTGATGAATTTTTGAAATAAATAATTAAAAATATAAAAAAATGTATAATTAAATATACTGCTGGAAACCCCTTGATGTATGCAACACAATGCTTTTTGAATTTTTGAAAAATATTAATTTGGGTAAAAGTTATTAAAAAGTGCCGAAGTTATTATTTCAAATTTGATGAATTTTTGAAATAAATAATTAAAAACGTAAAAAAAGTACAAATAACCATACTGTTTGAAAGTCCTTAATGTATGCAACACGATGCTTTTTAAACTTTTAAAAAGTATTAATTTGAATAAAAGTTATTAAAAAGTGCGCAAGTTATTATTTGAAATTTAATGAATTTTTAAAATAAATAAATAAAAACGTAATAAAATATACAAGTAAACATACTGTTGGAAAGCCCTTGATGTATGCAATACGATGTTTTTTAAATTTTTGAAAAATATTAATTTGCGTAGAAGTTATTAAAAAGTGAGCAAAGTTATTATTTCAAATTTGATAAATTTTTAAAATAAAAGATTAAAAACGTAAAAAATGTACAAGTAGACATACTGTTTGAACGCCCTTAATGTATGTAACACGATGCTTTTTTGAACTTTTAAAAAGTATTAATTTGCATAAAAGTTATTAAAAAGTGACCAAATTATTATTTAAAATTTGATGAATTTTTAAGATAAATCAATAAAAACGTTATAAAATATACAAATAGATATAGTGTTAGAAAGATCTTGATGTATGCAACACAATGCTTTTCGAATTTTTGAAAAATACTAATTTGGGTAAAAGTTATTAAAAAGTGCCGAAGTTATTATTTCAAATTTGATGAATTTTTGAAATTAATAATTAAAAACATAAAAAAATGTACAAGTAAACAAACTGCTGGAAAGCACTTGATGTATGCAACATGATGCTTATTAAACTTTTGAAAAGTATTAATTTGAATAAAAGTTACTTTGCCCATGCTATTATTTAAAACTTGATAAATTTTCAAAGTAAATAATTAAAAACGAAATAAACTATACAAGTAGACACACTGTTGGAAAGCCCTTGATGTATGCAACACGATATTTTTTGAATTTTTAAAAAATAATAATTTGAATAAAAGTTATTAAAAAGTGAGCTAAGTTATTATTTTAAATTTGATAAATTATTAAAATAAATAATTAAAAACGTAAAAAATGTACAAGTAGACATACTGTTTGAACGCCCTTTATGTATGCCACACGATGCTTTTTGAACTTTTAAAAAGTATTAATTTGAATAAAAGTTATTAAATAGTGCCCAAGTTATTATTTAAAATTTGATGAATTTTTAAAATAAATAAATAAAAACGTAATAAAATATACAAGTAGATATACTGTTGGAAAGCGCTTGATGTATGCAACACGATGCGTTTTGATATTTTAAAAAATATTAAATTGAATAAAAGTTATTAAAAAGTGCCGAAGTTATTATTTCAAATTTGATGAATTTTTGAAATGAATAATCAAAAAAATAAAAAAATGTACAAGTAAACATTTTGCTGGAAAGCATTTGATGAATGCAACACGATGCTTTTTAAACTTTTGAAAAGTATTAATTTGAATAAAAGTTATTAAAAAGTGCTCAAGCTATTATTTAAAATTTGATGAATTTTCAAAATAAATAATTAAAAACCTACTAAAATATACAAGTAGACATGCTGTTGGAAATATCTTGATGTATGCAACACGATGCTTTTTAAACTTCTGAAAAATATTAATTTGCGTAAAAGTTATTAAAAAGTGCCGAAGTTGTTATTTAAGTTATAATAGAATAGTCTTATAGTCTATAGTAAAATATTATAAATCTAAAATAAAAAAAAAATTAATAAAATAAAATATTATTATCTATCTTATAGTAAAATAGTATTATAACTTTGACTCCGCTATAAGAAATATGAACCTACTTCACACTATTGTTATTTAAGATTTGATGAATTTTTGAAATAAATAATTAAAAACATAAAAAAAATGTACAAATAAATATACTGCTGGAAAGCCCTTGATGTATGCAACACAATGCTTTTTAAGTTTTAAAAAATAATAATTTGCGTTAAAGTTATCAAAAAGTGCCGAAGTTATTATTCCAAACTTGATAAATTTTTAAAACAAATAATTAAAAACGTAAAAAAATGTACAAATAGAAATACTGTTGAAACGCCCTTGATGTATGCAACATGATGCTTTTTGAATTTTTCAAAATTTTAATTTGCGTAAAAGTTATTAAAAAGTGAGCAAAGTTATTATTTCAATTTTGATAAATTTTTAAAATAAATAATCAGAAACGTAAAAAATGTACAAGTAGACATACTGTTTGAACGCTTTTATTGTATGCAACACGATGCATTTTGAACTTTTAAAAAGTATTAATTTGATTAAAAGTTATTAAAAGGTGCCCAAGTTATTATTTAAAATTTGATAAATTTTTAAAATAAATAAATAAAAACGTAATGAAATATTTAAGTAAAAATAGTGTTAGAAAGCCCTTGATGTATGCAACACGATGCTTTTTGAATTTTTGAAAAATAATAATTTGAATAAAAGTTATTAAAAAGTGAGCTAAGTTATTATTTCAAATTTGATAAATTTTTAAAATAAATAATTAAAAACGTAAAAAATGTACAAGTAGACATACTGTTTGAACGCCCTTAATGTATGCCACACAATGCTTTTTGAACTTTTAAAAAGTATTAATTTGAATAAAAGTTATTAAATAGTGCCCAAGTTATTATTTAAAATTTGATGAATTTTTAAAATAAATAAATAAAAACGTAATAAAATATACAAGTAGATATACTGTTGGAAAGCGCTTGATGTATGCAGCACGATGCGTTTTGATATATAAAAAAATATTAAATTGAATAAAAGTTATTAAAAAGTGCCGAAGTTATTATTTCAAATTTGATGAATTTTTGAAATAAATAATTAAAAACATAAAAAAATGTACAAAAAAAACATACTGCTGAAAAGCACTTAATGTATGCAACACGATGCTTTTTAAACTTTTGAAAAGTAATAATTTGAATAAAAGTTATTAAAAAGTGAGCAAAGTTATTATTTAAAATTTGATAAATTTTTAAAATTATCAAATTATTATTATTATAAATTATCAAATTATTATTAATAAATAATTAAAAACGTAAAAATGTACAAGTAGACATACTGTTTGAACGCTCTTAATGTAAGCAACACGATGCTTTTTGAATTTTTGAAAAATATTAATTTGAATCAAAGTTATTAAAAAGTGAGCAAAGTTATTATATCAAATTTGATAAATTTTTAAAATAAATATCTAAAAACGTAAAAAAGGTACAAGTAGACATACTGTTTGAACGCCCTTAATGTATGCAACACAATGCTTTTTGAACTTTTAAAAAGTATTAATTTGAATAAAAGTTATTAAAAAGTGCCTAAGTTATTATTTAAAATTTGATAAATTTTTGAAATAAATAAATAAAAACATAAAAAAAATGTACAATTAAATATACTGCTGGAAACCTCTTGATATATGCAACACGATGCTTTTCGATTTTTAAAAAAATATTAATTTGGGTAAAAATTATTATAAAGTGCCGAAGTTATTATTTCAAATTTGATGAATTTTTGAAATAAATAATTAAGAACATAAAAAAATGAACAGAAAAAAACATACTGATGAAAAGCACTTGATGTATGCAACACGATGCTTTTTAAACTTTTGAAAAGTATTAATTTGAATAAATGTTATTAAAAAGTGCCCAAGCTATTATTTAAAATTTGATGAATTTTTGAAATAAATAATTAAAAACGTAAAAAAATGTACAAGTAACCATACTGTTAGAAAGCCCTTGATGTATGCAACATGATGCTTTTTGAATTTTTAAAAAATATTATTTGCGTAAAAGTTATCAAAAAGTGCCGAAGTTATTATTTCAAATTTGATAAATTTTTTAAATAAATAATTAAAAACGTAAAAAAAATATACAAGTAGAGATGCAATTGTAACGCCCTTAATATAAGCAACACGATGCTTTTTGAATTTTTGAAAAATATTAATTTGAATCAAAGTTATTAAAAAGTGAGCAAAGTTATTATTTCAAATTTGATGAATTTTTGAAATAAATAATTAAAAACATAAAAAATGTAACAAGTAAATATACTGCTGGAAAGCTCTTGATGTATGCAACACGATGCTTTTTGAATTTTTGAAAAATATTAATTTGAATCAAAGTTATTAAAAAGTGAGCAAAGTTATTATATCAAATTTGATAAATTTTTAAAATCAATAATTAAAAACGTAAAAAATATACAAGTAGACATGCTGTTTGAACGCACTTAATGTATGCAACACGATGCTTTTTAAACTTTTGAAAAGTATTAATTTGAACAAATGTTATTAAAAAGTGCCCAAGCTATTATTTAAAATTTGATGAATTTTTGAAATAAATAATTAAAAACGTAAAAAAATGTACAAGTAACCATACTGTTAGAAAGCCCTTGATGTATGCAACACGATGCTTTTTGAATTTTTAAAAAATATTATTTGCGTAAAAGTTATCAAAAAGTGCCGAAGTTATTATTTCAAATTTGATAAATTTTTTAAATAAATAATTAAAAACGTAAAAAAAATATACAAGTAGAGATGCTATTGTAACGCCCTTAATATAAGCAACACGATGCTTTTTGAATTTTTGAAAAATATTAATTTGAATCAAAGTTATTAAAAAGTGAGCAAAGTTATTATTTCAAATTTGATGAATTTTTGAAATAAATAATTAAAAACATAAAAAATGTAACAAGTAAATATACTGCTGGAAAGCTCTTGATGTATCCAACACAATGCTTTTTGAATTTTTGAAAAATATTAATTTGAATCAAAGTTATTAAAAAGTGAGCAAAGTTATTATATCAAATTTGATAAATTTTTAAAATCAATAATTAAAAACGTAAAAAATGTACAAGTAGACATGCTGTTTCAACGCACTTAATGTATGCAACACGATGTTTTTTGAACTTTTAAAAAGTATTAATTTGAATAAAAGTTATTAAAAAGTGCCCAAGTTATTATTTAAAATTTGATAAATTTTTAAAATAAATAAATAAAAACGTAATAAAATATACAAGTAGAAATACTGTTAGAAAGCCCTTGATGTATGCAACACGATGCTTTTTGAATTTTTAAAAAATATTATTTGCGTAAAAGTTATCAACAAGTGCCGAAGTTATTATTTCAAATTTGATAAATTTTTTAAATAAATAATTAAAAACGTAAAAAAATATACAAGTAGAGATGTTATTGTAACGCCCTTAATATGAGCAACATGATGCTTTTTGAATTTTTAAAAAATATTAATTTGAATCAAAGTTATTAAAAAGTGAGCAAAGTTATTATTTCAAATTTGATGAATTTTTGAAATAAATAATTAAAAACATAAAAAATGTAACAAGTAAATATACTGCTGGAAAGCTCTTGATGTATGCAACACAATGCTTTTTGAATTTTTGAAAAATATTAATTTGAATCAAAGTTATTAAAAAGTGAGCAAAGTTATTATATCAAATTTAATAAATTTTGAAAATCAATAATTAAAAACGTAAAAAATGTACAAGTAGACATGCTGTTTCAACGCACTTAATGTATGCAACACGATGTTTTTTGAACTTTTAAAAAGTATAAATTTGAATAAAAGTTATTAAAAAGTGCCCAAGTTATTATTTAAAATTTGATAAATTTTTAAAATAAATAAATAAAAACGTAATAAAATATACAAGTAGATATACTGTTAGAAAGCCCTTGATGTATGCAACACGATGCTTTTTGAATTTTTAAAAAATATTATTTGCGTAAAAGTTATCAAAAAGTGCCGAAGTTATTATTTCAAAGTTGATAAATTTTTTAAATAAATAATTAAAAACGTAAAAAAAATATACAAGTAGAGATGCTATTGTAACGACCTTAATATAAGCAACACGATGCTTTTTGAATTTTTGAAAAATATTAATTTGAATCAAAGTTATTAAAAAGTGAGCAAAGTTATTATTTCAAATTTGATAAATTTTTGAAATAAATAATTTAAAACATAAAAAATGTAACAGGTAAATATACTGCTGGAAAGCTCTTGATGTATGCAACATGATGCCTTTTGAATTTTTTTTTTTTTAGTAGACATACTGTTTGAACGCCCTTAATGTATGCCACACAATGCTTTTTGAACTTTTAAAAAGTATTAATTTGAATAAAAGTTATTAAATAGTGCCCAAGTTATTATTTAAAATTTGATGAATTTTTAAAATAAATAAATAAAAACGTAATAAAATATACAAGTAAACATACTGTTGGAAACCCCTTGATATATGCAACACGATGCTTTTCAAATTTTTAAAAAATATTAATTTGGGTAAAAGTTATTAAAAAGTGCCGAAGTTATTATTTCAAATTTGATGAATTTTTGAAATAAATAATTAAGAACATAAAAAAATGTACCAAAAAAAACATACCACTGAAAAGCACTTGATGTATGCAATACGATGCTTTTTAAACTTTTAAAAAGTATTAATTTTAATAAAAGTTATTAAAAAGTGCCCAAGCTATTATTTAAAATTTGATGAATTTTCAAAATAAATTAATAAAAACGTAATAAAAGTACAAGTAACCATACTGTTAAAAAGCCCTTGATGTATGCAACACGATGCGTTTTGAATATTTAAAAAATATTAGTTTGCATAAAAGTTATTAAAAAAAGCCGAAGTTATTATTTCTAACTTGATGAATTTTTAAAATAAATAAATAAAAACGCAATAAAACATACAAGCAAACATACTGCTGAAAATCCCTTAATGTATGCAACACGATGCTTTTCGAATTTTTGAAAAATATTAATTTGGGTAAAAGTTATTATTTCAAATTTGATGAATTTTTGAAATAAATAATTAAAAACATAAAAAAATGTACAAAAAAAATAAATAACTAAAAACGTTAAAAAAGTACAAGTAGACATACTGTTTGAACGCCTTTAATGAATGCAACACAATGCTTTTTGAACTTTTAAAAAGTATTAATTTGAATAAAAGTTATTAAAAAGTGCCCAAGTTATTATTTAAAATTTGATGAATTTTTGAAATAAATAATTAAAAATATAAAAAAATGTATAATTAAATATACTGCTGGAAACCCCTTGATGTATGCAACACAATGCTTTTTGAATTTTTGAAAAATATTAATTTGGGTAAAAGTTATTAAAAAGTGCCAAAGTTATTATTTCAAATTTGATGAATTTTTGAAATAAATAATTAAAAACGTAAAAAAAAGTACAAATAACCATACTGTTTGAAAGCCCTTAATATATGCAACACGATGCTTTTTAAACTTTTAAAAAGTATTAATTTGAATAAAAGTTATTAAAAAGTGCGCAAGTTATTATTTGAAATTTAATGAATTTTTAAAATAAATAAATAAAAACGTAATAAAATATACAAGTAAACATACTGTTGGAAAGCCCTTGATGTATGCAATACGATGTTTTTTAAATTTTTGAAAAATATTAATTTGCGTAGAAGTTATTAAAAAGTGAGCAAAGTTATTATTTCAAATTTGATAAATTTTTAAAATAAAAGATTAAAAACGTAAAAAATGTACAAGTAGACATACTGTTTGAACGCCCTTAATGTATGTAACACGATGCTTTTTTGAACTTTTAAAAAGTATTAATTTGCATAAAAGTTATTAAAAAGTGACCAAATTATTATTTAAAATTTGATGAATTTTTAAGATAAATCAATAAAAACGTTATAAAATATACAAATAGATATAGTGTTAGAAAGATCTTGATGTATGCAACACAATGCTTTTCGAATTTTTGAAAAATATTAATTTGGGTAAAAGTTATTAAAAAGTGCCGAAGTTATTATTTCAAATTTGATGAATTTTTGAAATTAATAATTAAAAACATAAAAAATGTACAAGTAAACAAACTGCTGGAAAGCACTTGATGTATGCAACATGATGCTTATTAAACTTTTGAAAAGTATTAATTTGAATAAAAGTTACTTTGCCCATGCTATTATTTAAAACTTGATAAATTTTCAAAGTAAATAATTAAAAACGAAATAAACTATACAAGTAGACACACTGTTGGAAAGCCCTTGATGTATGCAACACGATATTTTTTGAATTTTTAAAAAATAATAATTTGAATAAAAGTTATTAAAAAGTGAGCTAAGTTATTATTTTAAATTTGATAAATTATTAAAATAAATAATTAAAAACGTAAAAAATGTACAAGTAGACATACTGTTTAAACGCCCTTTATGTATGCCACACGATGCTTTTTGAACTTTTAAAAAGTATTAATTTGAATAAAAGTTATTAAATAGTGCCCAAGTTATTATTTAAAATTTGATGAATTTTTAAAATAAATAAATAAAAACGTAATAAAATATACAAGTAGATATACTGTTGGAAAGCGCTTGATGTATGCAACACGATGCGTTTTGATATTTTAAAAAATATTAAATTGAATAAAAGTTATTAAAAAGTGCCGAAGTTATTATTTCAAATTTGATGAATTTTTGAAATGAATAATCAAAAACATAAAAAAATGTACAAGTAAACATTTTGCTGGAAAGCATTTGATGAATGCAACACGATGCTTTTTCAACTTTTGAAAAGTATTAATTTGAATAAAAGTTATTAAAAAGTGCTCAAGCTATTATTTAAAATTTGATGAATTTTCAAAATAAATAATTAAAAACGTAAAAATGTACAAGTAGACATACTGTTTGAACGCTCTTAATGTAAGCAACACGATGCTTTTTGAATTTTTGAAAAATATTAATTTGAATCAAAGTTATTAAAAAGTGAGCAAAGTTATTATATCAAATTTGATAAATTTTTAAAATAAATATCTAAAAACGTAAAAAAGGTACAAGTAGACATACTGTTTGAACGCCCTTAATGTATGCAACACAATGCTTTTTGAACTTTTAAAAAGTATTAATTTGAATAAAAGTTATTAAAAAGTGCCTAAGTTATTATTTAAAATTTGATAAATTTTTGAAATAAATAAATAAAAACATAAAAAAAATGTACAATTAAATATACTGCTGGAAACCTCTTGATATATGCAACACGATGCTTTTCGATTTTTAAAAAAATATTAATTTGGGTAAAAATTATTATAAAGTGCCGAAGTTATTATTTCAAATTTGATGAATTTTTGAAATAAATAATTAAGAACATAAAAAAATGAACAGAAAAAAACATACTGATGAAAAGCACTTGATGTATGCAACACGATGCTTTTTAAACTTTTGAAAAGTATTAATTTGAATAAATGTTATTAAAAAGTGCCCAAGCTATTATTTAGAATTTGATGAATTTTTGAAATAAATAATTAAAAACGTAAAAAAATGTACAAGTAACCATACTGTTAGAAAGCCCTTGATGTATGCAACATGATGCTTTTTGAATTTTTAAAAAATATTATTTGCGTAAAAGTTATCAAAAAGTGCCGAAGTTATTATTTCAAATTTGATAAATTTTTTAAATAAATAATTAAAAACGTAAAAAAAATATACAAGTAGAGATGCTATTGTAACGCCCTTAATATAAGCAACACGATGCTTTTTGAATTTTTGAAAAATATTAATTTGAATCAAAGTTATTAAAAAGTGAGCAAAGTTATTATTTCAAATTTGATGAATTTTTGAAATAAATAATTAAAAACATAAAAAATATACAAGTAGACATTCTGTTTGAACGCACTTAATGTATGCAACACGATGCTTTTTAAACTTTTGAAAAGTATTAATTTGAACAAATGTTATTAAAAAGTGCCCAAGCTATTATTTAAACTTTGATGAATTTTTGAAATAAATAATTAAAAACGTAAAAAAATGTACAAGTAACCATACTGTTAGAAAGCCCTTGATGTATGCAACACGATGCTTTTTGAATTTTTAAAAAATATTAATTTGAATCAAAGTTATTAAAAAGTGAGCAAAGTTATTATATCAAATTTGATAAATTTTTAAAATCAATAATTAAAAACGTAAAAAATATACAAGTAGACATTCTGTTTGAACGCACTTAATGTATGCAACACGATGCTTTTTAAACTTTTGAAAAGTATTAATTTGAACAAATGTTATTAAAAAGTGCCCAAGCTATTATTTAAACTTTGATGAATTTTTGAAATAAATAATTAAAAACGTAAAAAAATGTACAAGTAACCATACTGTTAGAAAGCCCTTGATGTATGCAACACGATGCTTTTTGAATTTTTAAAAAATATTATTTGCGTAAAAGTTATCAAAAAGTGCCGAAGTTATTATTTCAAATTTGATAAATTTTTTAAATAAATAATTAAAAACGTAAAAAAAATATACAAGTAGAGATGTTATTGTAACGCCCTTAATATGAGCAACATGATGCTTTTTGAATTTTTAAAAAATATTAATTTGAATCAAAGTTATTAAAAAGTGAGCAAAGTTATTATTTCAAATTTGATGAATTTTTGAAATAAATAATTAAAAACATAAAAAATGTAACAAGTAAATATACTGCTGGAAAGCTCTTGATGTATGCAACACAATGCTTTTTGAATTTTTGAAAAATATTAATTTGAATCAAAGTTATTAAAAAGTGAGCAAAGTTATTATATCAAATTTAATAAATTTTTAAAATCAATAATTAAAAACGTAAAAAATGTACAAGTAGACATGCTGTTTCAACGCACTTAATGTATGCAACACGATGTTTTTTGAACTTTTAAAAAGTATTAATTTGAATAAAAGTTATTAAAAAGTGCCCAAGTTATTATTTAAAATTTGATAAATTTTTAAAATAAATAAATAAAATCGTAATAAAATATACAAGTAGATATACTGTTAGAAAGCCCTTGATGTATGCAACACGATGCTTTTTGAATTTTTAAAAAATATTATTTGCGTAAAAGTTATCAAAAAGTGCCGAAGTTATTATTTCAAAGTTGATAATTTTTTTAAATAAATAATTAAAAACGTAAAAAAAATATACAAGTAGAGATGCTATTGTAACGACCTTAATATAAGCAACACGATGCTTTTTGAATTTTTGAAAAATATTAATTTGAATCAAAGTTATTAAAAAGTGAGCAAAGTTATTATTTCAAATTTGATAAATTTTTGAAATAAATAATTTAAAACATAAAAAATGTAACAGGTAAATATACTGCTGGAAAGCTCTTGATGTATGCAACATGATGCCTTTTGAATTTTTGAAAAATATTAATTTGAATCAAAGTTATTAAAAAGTGAGCAAAGTTATTATATCAAATTTGATACTTTTTTAAAATCAATAATTAAAAACGTAAAAAATGTACAAGTAGACATACTGTTTGAACGCCCTTAATGTATGCCACACAATGCTTTTTGAACTTTTAAAAAGTATTAATTTGAATAAAAGTTATTAAATAGTGCCCAAGTTATTATTTAAAATTTGATGAATTTTTAAAATAAATAAATAAAAACGTAATAAAATATACAAGTAGATATACTGTTGGAAAGCGCTTGATGTATGCAACACGATGCGTTTTGATATATAAAAAAATATTAAATTGAATAAAAGTTATTAAAAAGTGCCGAAGTTATTATTTCAAATTTGATGAATTTTTGAAATAAATAATTAAAAACAAAAAAATGTACAAAAAAAACATACTGCTGAAAAGCACTTAATGTATGCAACACGATGCTTTTTAAACTTTTGAAAAGTAATAATTTGAATAAAAGTTATTAAAAAGTGAGCAAAGTTATTATTTAAAATTTGATAAATTTTTAAAATAAATAATTAAAAACGTAAAAATGTACAAGTAGACCTACTGTTTGAACGCTCTTAATGTAAGCAACACGATGCTTTTTGAATTTTTGAAAAATATTAATTTGAATCAAAGTTATTAAAAAGTGAGCAAAGTTATTATATCAAATTTGATAAATTTTTAAAATAAATATCTAAAAACGTAAAAAAGGTACAAGTAGACATACTGTTTGAACGCCCTTAATGTATGCAACACAATGCTTTTTGAACTTTTAAAAAGTATTAATTTGAATAAAAGTTATTAAAAAGTGCCTAAGTTATTATTTAAAATTTGATAAATTTTTGAAATAAATAAATAAAAACATAAAAAAAATGTACAATTAAATATACTGCTGGAAACCTCTTGATATATGCAACACGATGCTTTTCGATTTTTGAAAAAATATTAATTTGGGTAAAAATTATTATAAAGTGCCGAAGTTATTATTTCAAATTTGATGAATTTTTGAAATAAATAATTAAGAACATAAAAAAATGAACAGAAAAAAACATACTGATGAAAAGCACTTGATGTATGCAACACGATGCTTTTTAAACTTTTGAAAAGTATTAATTTGAATAAATGTTATTAAAAAGTGCCCAAGCTATTATTTAAAATTTGATGAATTTTTGAAGTAAATAATTAAAAACGTAAAAAAATGTACAAGTAACCATACTGTTAGAAAGCCCTTGATGTATGCAACATGATGCTTTTTGAATTTTTAAAAAATATTATTTGCGTAAAAGTTATCAAAAAGTGCCGAAGTTATTATTTCAAATTTGATAAATTTTTTAAATAAATAATTAAAAACGTAAAAAAAAATATACAAGTAGAGATGCTATTGTAACGCCCTTAATATAAGCAACAGGATGCTTTTTGAATTTTTGAAAAATATTAATTTGAATCAAAGTTATTAAAAAGTGAGCAAAGTTATTATTTCAAATTTGATGAATTTTTGAAATAAATAATTAAAAACATAAAAAATGTAACAAGTAAATATACTGCTGGAAAGCTCTTGATGTATGCAACACGATGCTTTTTGAATTTTTGAAAAATATTAATTTGAATCAAAGTTATTAAAAAGTGAGCAAAGTTATTATATCAAATTTGATAAATTTTTAAAATCAATAATTAAAAACGTAAAAAATATACAAGTAGACATGCTGTTTGAACGCACTTAATGTATGCAACACGATGCTTTTTAAACTTTTGAAAAGTATTAATTTGAACAAATGTTATTAAAAAGTGCCCAAGCTATTATTTAAAATTTGATGAATTTTTGAAATAAATAATTAAAAACGTAAAAAAATGTACAAGTAACCATACTGTTAGAAAGCCCTTGATGTATGCAACACGATGCTTTTTGAATTTTTAAAAAATATTATTTGCGTAAAAGTTATCAAAAAGTGCCGAAGTTATTATTTCAAATTTGATAAATTTTTTAAATAATTAATTAAAAACGTAAAAAAAACATACAAGTAGAGATGCTATTGTAACGCCCTTAATATAAGCAACACGATGCTTTTTGAATTTTTGAAAAATATTAATTTGAATCAAAGTTATTAAAAAGTGAGCAAAGTTATTATTTCAAATTTGATGAATTTTTGAAATAAATAATTAAAAACATAAAAAATGTAACAAGTAAATATACTGCTGGAAAGCTCTTGATGTATCCAACACAATGCTTTTTGAATTTTTGAAAAATATTAATTTGAATCAAAGTTATTAAAAAGTGAGCAAAGTTATTATATCAAATTTGATAAATTTTTAAAATCAATAATTAAAAACGTAAAAAATGTACAAGTAGACATGCTGTTTCAACGCACTTAATGTATGCAACACGATGTTTTTTGAACTTTTAAAAAGTATTAATTTGAATAAAAGTTATTAAAAAGTGCCCAAGTTATTATTTAAAATTTGATAAATTTTTAAAATAAATAAATAAAACGTAATAAAATATACAAGTAGAAATACTGTTAGAAAGCCCTTGATGTATGCAACACGATGCTTTTTGAATTTTTAAAAAATATTATTTGCGTAAAAGTTATCAACAAGTGCCGAAGTTATTATTTCAAATTTGATAAATTTTTTAAATAAATAATTAAAAACGTAAAAAAATATACAAGTAGAGATGTTATTGTAACGCCCTTAATATGAGCAACATGATGCTTTTTGAATTTTTAAAAAATATTAATTTGAATCAAAGTTATTAAAAAGTGAGCAAAGTTATTATTTCAAATTTGATGAATTTTTGAAATAAATAATTAAAAACATAAAAAATGTAACAAGTAAATATACTGCTGGAAAGCTCTTGATGTATGCAACACAATGCTTTTTGAATTTTTGAAAAATATTAATTTGAATCAAAGTTATTAAAAAGTGAGCAAAGTTATTATATCAAATTTAATAAATTTTTAAAATCAATAATTAAAAACGTAAAAAATGTACAAGTAGACATGCTGTTTCAACGCACTTAATGTATGCAACACGATGTTTTTTGAACTTTTAAAAAGTATTAATTTGAATAAAAGTTATTAAAAAGTGCCCAAGTTATTATTTAAAATTTGATAAATTTTTAAAATAAATAAATAAAAACGTAATAAAATATACAAGTAGATATACTGTTAGGAAGCCCTTGATGTATGCAACACGATGTTTTTTGAATTTTTAAAAAATATTATTTACGTAAAAGTTATTAATAAGTGCCGAAGTTATTATTTCAAATTTTATGAATTTTTAAAATAAATAATTAAAAACGTAAAAAAACGTACAAGTAACCAAACTGTTAATAAGCCCTTGATGTATGCAACACGATGCGTTTTAAATATTTGAAAAATATTAATTTGCATAAAAGTTATTAAAAAAAGCCGAAGTTATTATTTCTAACTTGATGAATTTTTAAAATAAATAAATAAAGAAGCAATAAAGTATACAAGCAAACATACTGCTGAAAAGCCGTTGATGTATGCAACACGATGCTTTTTAAACTTTTAAAAAGTATTAATTTGAATCAAAGTTATTAAAATGTGAGCAAAGTTATTATTTCAAATTTGATGAATTTTTGAAATAAATAATTAAAAACATAAAAAATGTAACAAGTAAATATACTGCTGGAAAGCTCTTGATGTATGCAACACAATGCTTTTTGAATTTTTGAAAAATATTAATTTGAATCAAAGTTATTAAAAAGTGAGCAAAGTTATTATATCAAATTTAATAAATTTTTAAAATCAAGAATTAAAAACGTAAAAAATGTACAAGTAGACATGCTGTTTCAACGCACTTAATGTATGCAACACGATGTTTTTTGAACTTTTAAAAAGTATTAATTTGAATAAAAGTTATTAAAAAGTGCCCAAGTTATTATTTAAAATTTGATAAATTTTTAAAATAAATAAATAAAACGTAATAAAATATACAAGTAGAAATACTGTTAGAAAGCCCTTGATGTATGCAACACGATGCTTTTTGAATTTTTAAAAAATATTATTTGCGTAAAAGTTATCAACAAGTGCCGAAGTTATTATTTCAAATTTGATAAAATTTTTAAATAAATAATTAAAAACGTAAAAAAATATACAAGTGGAGATGCTATTGTAACGACCTTAATATAAGCAACACGATGCTTTTTGAATTTTTGAAAAATATTAATTTGAATCAAAGTTATTAAAAAGTGAGCAAAGTTATTATTTCAAATTTGATAAATTTTTGAAATAAATAATTTAAAACATAAAAAATGTAACAGGTAAATATACTGCTGGAAAGCTCTTGATGTATGCAACATGATGCCTTTTGAATTTTTGAAAAATATTAATTTGAATCAAAGTTATTAAAAAGTGAGCAAAGTTATTATATCAAATTTGATACATTTTTAAAATCAATAATTAAAAACGTAAAAAATGTACAAGTAGACATGCTGTTTGAACGCACTTAATGTATGCAACACGATGTTTTTTGAACTTTTGAAAAGTGTTACTTTGAATAAAAGTTATTAAAAAGTGCCCAAGCTATTATTTAAAATTTGATGAATTTTCAAAATAAATTATTAAAAACGTAATAAAATATACAAGTAGACATACTGTTGGAAAGCCCTTAATGAATGCAACACAATGCTTTATGAATTTTTGAAAAATATTACTTTGCGTAAAAGTTATTAATAAGTGCCGAAGTTATTATTTCAAATTTTATGAATTTTTGAAATAAATAATTAAAAACGTAAAAAAACGTACAAGTAACCATACAGTTAGAAAGCCCTTGATGTATGCAACACGATGCGTTTTGAATAATTGAAAAATATTAATTTGCATAAAAGTTATTAAAAAAAGCCAAAGTTATTATTTCTAACTTGAATTTTTAAAATAAATAAATAAAAAAGCAATAAAATATACAAGCAAACATACTGCTGAAAAGCCCTTGATGTATGTAACACGATGCTTTTCGAATTTTTGAAAAATTTTAATTTCGGTAAAAGTTATTAAAAAGTGCCGAAGTTATTATTTCAAATTTGATGAATTTTTGAAATAAATAATTAAAAACATAAAAAAATGTACAATTAAATATAATTCTGCAAACCCCTTGATGTATGCAACAAGATGCTTTTCGAATTTTTAAAAAATATTAATTTGGGTAAAAGTTATTAAAAAGTGCCGAAGTTATTATTTCAAATTTGATGAATTTTTGAAATAAATAATTAAAAACATAAAAAAATGTACAAGTAGACATACTGTTTGAACGTCCTTAATGTATGCAACACGATGCTATTTGAACTTTTAAAAAGTATTAATTTGAATAAAAGTTATTAAAAAGTACCCAAGTTATTATTTATAATTTGATGAATTTTTAAAATAAATAAATAAAAACGTAATAAAATGTACAAGTAGATATACTGTTGGAAAGCTCTTGATGTATGCAACACGATACGTTTTGGTATTTTAAAAAATATTAAATTGAATAAAAGTTATTAAAAAGTGCCGATGTTATTATTTCAAATTTGATGAATTTTCGAAATAAATAATCAAAATAAATAATTTCAAAATAAATTATTAAAAACGTAATAAAATATACAAGTAGACATACTGTTGGAAAGCCCTTAATGAATGCAACACAATGCTTTATGAATTTTTGAAAAATATTACTTTGCGTAAAAGTTATTAATAAGTGCCGAAGTTATTATTTCAAATTTTATGAATTTTTGAAATAAATAATTAAAAACGTAAAAAAACGTACAAGTAACCAAACTGTTAATAAGCCCTTGATGTATGCAACACGATGCGTTTTAAATATTTGAAAAATATTAATTTGCATAAAAGTTATTAAAAAAAGCCGAAGTTATTATTTCTAACTTGATGAATTTTTAAAATAAATAAATAAAGAAGCAATAAAGTATACAAGCAAACATACTGCTGAAAAGCCGTTGATGTATGCAACACGATGCTTTTAGATTTTTTAAAAAAATTTATTTTGCGTAAAAGTTATTAATAAGTGCCGTAGTTATTATTTCAAATTTTATGAATTTTTGAAATAAATAATTAAAAACGTAAAAAAACGTACAAGTAACCATACAGTTAGAAAGCCCTTGATGTATGCAACACGATGCGTTTTGAATAATTGAAAAATATTAATTTGCATAAAAGTTATTAAAAAAAGCCAAAGTTATTATTTCTAACTTGAATTTTTAAAATAAATAAATAAAAAAGCAATAAAATATACAAGCAAACATACTGCTGAAAAGCCCTTGATGTATGTAACACGATGCTTTTCGAATTTTTGAAAAATTTTAATTTCGGTAAAAGTTATTAAAAAGTGCCGAAGTTATTATTTCAAATTTGATGATTTTTTGAAATAAATAATTAAAAACATAAAAAAATGTACAATTAAATATAATGCTGCAAACCCCTTGATGTATGCAACAAGATGCTTTTCGAATTTTTAAAAAATATTAATTTGGGTAAAAGTTATTAAAAAGTGCCGAAGTTATTATTTCAAATTTGATGAATTTTTGAAATAAATAATTAAAAACGTAAAAAAAAGTACAAATAACCATACTGTTTGAAAGCCCTTAATATATGCAACACGATGCTTTTTAAACTTTTAAAAAGTATTAATTTGAATAAAAGTTATTAAAAAGTGCGCAAGTTATTATTTGAAATTTAATGAATTTTTAAAATAAATAAATAAAAACGTAATAAAATATACAAGTAAACATACTGTTGGAAAGCCCTTGATGTATGCAATACGATGTTTTTTAAATTTTTGAAAAATATTAATTTGCGTAGAAGTTATTAAAAAGTGAGCAAAGTTATTATTTCAAATTTGATAAATTTTTTAAATAAATAATTAAAAACGTAAAAAAAATATACAAGTAGAGATGCTATTGTAACGCCCTTAATATAAGCAACACGATGCTTTTTGAATTTTTGAAAAATATTAATTTGAATCAAAGTTATTAAAAAGTGAGCAAAGTTATTATTTCAAATTTGATGAATTTTTGAAATAAATAATTAAAAACATAAAAAATATACAAGTAGACATTCTGTTTGAACGCACTTAATGTATGCAACACGATGCTTTTTAAACTTTTGAAAAGTATTAATTTGAACAAATGTTATTAAAAAGTGCCCAAGCTATTATTTAAACTTTGATGAATTTTTGAAATAAATAATTAAAAACGTAAAAAAATGTACAAGTAACCATACTGTTAGAAAGCCCTTGATGTATGCAACACGATGCTTTTTGAATTTTTAAAAAATATTAATTTGAATCAAAGTTATTAAAAAGTGAGCAAAGTTATTATATCAAATTTGATAAATTTTTAAAATCAATAATTAAAAACGTAAAAAATATACAAGTAGACATTCTGTTTGAACGCACTTAATGTATGCAACACGATGCTTTTTAAACTTTTGAAAAGTATTAATTTGAACAAATGTTATTAAAAAGTGCCCAAGCTATTATTTAAACTTTGATGAATTTTTGAAATAAATAATTAAAAACGTAAAAAAATGTACAAGTAACCATACTGTTAGAAAGCCCTTGATGTATGCAACACGATGCTTTTTGAATTTTTAAAAAATATTATTTGCGTAAAAGTTATCAAAAAGTGCCGAAGTTATTATTTCAAATTTGATAAATTTTTTAAATAAATAATTAAAAACGTAAAAAAAATATACAAGTAGAGATGTTATTGTAACGCCCTTAATATGAGCAACATGATGCTTTTTGAATTTTTAAAAAATATTAATTTGAATCAAAGTTATTAAAAAGTGAGCAAAGTTATTATTTCAAATTTGATGAATTTTTGAAATAAATAATTAAAAACATAAAAAATGTAACAAGTAAATATACTGCTGGAAAGCTCTTGATGTATGCAACACAATGCTTTTTGAATTTTTGAAAAATATTAATTTGAATCAAAGTTATTAAAAAGTGAGCAAAGTTATTATATCAAATTTAATAAATTTTTAAAATCAATAATTAAAAACGTAAAAAATGTACAAGTAGACATGCTGTTTCAACGCACTTAATGTATGCAACACGATGTTTTTTGAACTTTTAAAAAGTATTAATTTGAATAAAAGTTATTAAAAAGTGCCCAAGTTATTATTTAAAATTTGATAAATTTTTAAAATAAATAAATAAAATCGTAATAAAATATACAAGTAGATATACTGTTAGAAAGCCCTTGATGTATGCAACACGATGCTTTTTGAATTTTTAAAAAATATTATTTGCGTAAAAGTTATCAAAAAGTGCCGAAGTTATTATTTCAAAGTTGATAATTTTTTTAAATAAATAATTAAAAACGTAAAAAAAATATACAAGTAGAGATGCTATTGTAACGACCTTAATATAAGCAACACGATGCTTTTTGAATTTTTGAAAAATATTAATTTGAATCAAAGTTATTAAAAAGTGAGCAAAGTTATTATTTCAAATTTGATAAATTTTTGAAATAAATAATTTAAAACATAAAAAATGTAACAGGTAAATATACTGCTGGAAAGCTCTTGATGTATGCAACATGATGCCTTTTGAATTTTTGAAAAATATTAATTTGAATCAAAGTTATTAAAAAGTGAGCAAAGTTATTATATCAAATTTGATACTTTTTTAAAATCAATAATTAAAAACGTAAAAAATGTACAAGTAGACATACTGTTTGAACGCCCTTAATGTATGCCACACAATGCTTTTTGAACTTTTAAAAAGTATTAATTTGAATAAAAGTTATTAAATAGTGCCCAAGTTATTATTTAAAATTTGATGAATTTTTAAAATAAATAAATAAAAACGTAATAAAATATACAAGTAGATATACTGTTGGAAAGCGCTTGATGTATGCAACACGATGCGTTTTGATATATAAAAAAATATTAAATTGAATAAAAGTTATTAAAAAGTGCCGAAGTTATTATTTCAAATTTGATGAATTTTTGAAATAAATAATTAAAAACAAAAAAATGTACAAAAAAAACATACTGCTGAAAAGCACTTAATGTATGCAACACGATGCTTTTTAAACTTTTGAAAAGTAATAATTTGAATAAAAGTTATTAAAAAGTGAGCAAAGTTATTATTTAAAATTTGATAAATTTTTAAAATAAATAATTAAAAACGTAAAAATGTACAAGTAGACCTACTGTTTGAACGCTCTTAATGTAAGCAACACGATGCTTTTTGAATTTTTGAAAAATATTAATTTGAATCAAAGTTATTAAAAAGTGAGCAAAGTTATTATATCAAATTTGATAAATTTTTAAAATAAATATCTAAAAACGTAAAAAAGGTACAAGTAGACATACTGTTTGAACGCCCTTAATGTATGCAACACAATGCTTTTTGAACTTTTAAAAAGTATTAATTTGAATAAAAGTTATTAAAAAGTGCCTAAGTTATTATTTAAAATTTGATAAATTTTTGAAATAAATAAATAAAAACATAAAAAAAATGTACAATTAAATATACTGCTGGAAACCTCTTGATATATGCAACACGATGCTTTTCGATTTTTGAAAAAATATTAATTTGGGTAAAAATTATTATAAAGTGCCGAAGTTATTATTTCAAATTTGATGAATTTTTGAAATAAATAATTAAGAACATAAAAAAATGAACAGAAAAAAACATACTGATGAAAAGCACTTGATGTATGCAACACGATGCTTTTTAAACTTTTGAAAAGTATTAATTTGAATAAATGTTATTAAAAAGTGCCCAAGCTATTATTTAAAATTTGATGAATTTTTGAAGTAAATAATTAAAAACGTAAAAAAATGTACAAGTAACCATACTGTTAGAAAGCCCTTGATGTATGCAACATGATGCTTTTTGAATTTTTAAAAAATATTATTTGCGTAAAAGTTATCAAAAAGTGCCGAAGTTATTATTTCAAATTTGATAAATTTTTTAAATAAATAATTAAAAACGTAAAAAAAAATATACAAGTAGAGATGCTATTGTAACGCCCTTAATATAAGCAACAGGATGCTTTTTGAATTTTTGAAAAATATTAATTTGAATCAAAGTTATTAAAAAGTGAGCAAAGTTATTATTTCAAATTTGATGAATTTTTGAAATAAATAATTAAAAACATAAAAAATGTAACAAGTAAATATACTGCTGGAAAGCTCTTGATGTATGCAACACGATGCTTTTTGAATTTTTGAAAAATATTAATTTGAATCAAAGTTATTAAAAAGTGAGCAAAGTTATTATATCAAATTTGATAAATTTTTAAAATCAATAATTAAAAACGTAAAAAATATACAAGTAGACATGCTGTTTGAACGCACTTAATGTATGCAACACGATGCTTTTTAAACTTTTGAAAAGTATTAATTTGAACAAATGTTATTAAAAAGTGCCCAAGCTATTATTTAAAATTTGATGAATTTTTGAAATAAATAATTAAAAACGTAAAAAAATGTACAAGTAACCATACTGTTAGAAAGCCCTTGATGTATGCAACACGATGCTTTTTGAATTTTTAAAAAATATTATTTGCGTAAAAGTTATCAAAAAGTGCCGAAGTTATTATTTCAAATTTGATAAATTTTTTAAATAATTAATTAAAAACGTAAAAAAAACATACAAGTAGAGATGCTATTGTAACGCCCTTAATATAAGCAACACGATGCTTTTTGAATTTTTGAAAAATATTAATTTGAATCAAAGTTATTAAAAAGTGAGCAAAGTTATTATTTCAAATTTGATGAATTTTTGAAATAAATAATTAAAAACATAAAAAATGTAACAAGTAAATATACTGCTGGAAAGCTCTTGATGTATCCAACACAATGCTTTTTGAATTTTTGAAAAATATTAATTTGAATCAAAGTTATTAAAAAGTGAGCAAAGTTATTATATCAAATTTGATAAATTTTTAAAATCAATAATTAAAAACGTAAAAAATGTACAAGTAGACATGCTGTTTCAACGCACTTAATGTATGCAACACGATGTTTTTTGAACTTTTAAAAAGTATTAATTTGAATAAAAGTTATTAAAAAGTGCCCAAGTTATTATTTAAAATTTGATAAATTTTTAAAATAAATAAATAAAACGTAATAAAATATACAAGTAGAAATACTGTTAGAAAGCCCTTGATGTATGCAACACGATGCTTTTTGAATTTTTAAAAAATATTATTTGCGTAAAAGTTATCAACAAGTGCCGAAGTTATTATTTCAAATTTGATAAATTTTTTAAATAAATAATTAAAAACGTAAAAAAATATACAAGTAGAGATGTTATTGTAACGCCCTTAATATGAGCAACATGATGCTTTTTGAATTTTTAAAAAATATTAATTTGAATCAAAGTTATTAAAAAGTGAGCAAAGTTATTATTTCAAATTTGATGAATTTTTGAAATAAATAATTAAAAACATAAAAAATGTAACAAGTAAATATACTGCTGGAAAGCTCTTGATGTATGCAACACAATGCTTTTTGAATTTTTGAAAAATATTAATTTGAATCAAAGTTATTAAAAAGTGAGCAAAGTTATTATATCAAATTTAATAAATTTTTAAAATCAATAATTAAAAACGTAAAAAATGTACAAGTAGACATGCTGTTTCAACGCACTTAATGTATGCAACACGATGTTTTTTGAACTTTTAAAAAGTATTAATTTGAATAAAAGTTATTAAAAAGTGCCCAAGTTATTATTTAAAATTTGATAAATTTTTAAAATAAATAAATAAAAACGTAATAAAATATACAAGTAGATATACTGTTAGGAAGCCCTTGATGTATGCAACACGATGTTTTTTGAATTTTTAAAAAATATTATTTACGTAAAAGTTATTAATAAGTGCCGAAGTTATTATTTCAAATTTTATGAATTTTTAAAATAAATAATTAAAAACGTAAAAAAACGTACAAGTAACCAAACTGTTAATAAGCCCTTGATGTATGCAACACGATGCGTTTTAAATATTTGAAAAATATTAATTTGCATAAAAGTTATTAAAAAAAGCCGAAGTTATTATTTCTAACTTGATGAATTTTTAAAATAAATAAATAAAGAAGCAATAAAGTATACAAGCAAACATACTGCTGAAAAGCCGTTGATGTATGCAACACGATGCTTTTTAAACTTTTAAAAAGTATTAATTTGAATCAAAGTTATTAAAATGTGAGCAAAGTTATTATTTCAAATTTGATGAATTTTTGAAATAAATAATTAAAAACATAAAAAATGTAACAAGTAAATATACTGCTGGAAAGCTCTTGATGTATGCAACACAATGCTTTTTGAATTTTTGAAAAATATTAATTTGAATCAAAGTTATTAAAAAGTGAGCAAAGTTATTATATCAAATTTAATAAATTTTTAAAATCAAGAATTAAAAACGTAAAAAATGTACAAGTAGACATGCTGTTTCAACGCACTTAATGTATGCAACACGATGTTTTTTGAACTTTTAAAAAGTATTAATTTGAATAAAAGTTATTAAAAAGTGCCCAAGTTATTATTTAAAATTTGATAAATTTTTAAAATAAATAAATAAAACGTAATAAAATATACAAGTAGAAATACTGTTAGAAAGCCCTTGATGTATGCAACACGATGCTTTTTGAATTTTTAAAAAATATTATTTGCGTAAAAGTTATCAACAAGTGCCGAAGTTATTATTTCAAATTTGATAAAATTTTTAAATAAATAATTAAAAACGTAAAAAAATATACAAGTGGAGATGCTATTGTAACGACCTTAATATAAGCAACACGATGCTTTTTGAATTTTTGAAAAATATTAATTTGAATCAAAGTTATTAAAAAGTGAGCAAAGTTATTATTTCAAATTTGATAAATTTTTGAAATAAATAATTTAAAACATAAAAAATGTAACAGGTAAATATACTGCTGGAAAGCTCTTGATGTATGCAACATGATGCCTTTTGAATTTTTGAAAAATATTAATTTGAATCAAAGTTATTAAAAAGTGAGCAAAGTTATTATATCAAATTTGATACATTTTTAAAATCAATAATTAAAAACGTAAAAAATGTACAAGTAGACATGCTGTTTGAACGCACTTAATGTATGCAACACGATGTTTTTTGAACTTTTGAAAAGTGTTACTTTGAATAAAAGTTATTAAAAAGTGCCCAAGCTATTATTTAAAATTTGATGAATTTTCAAAATAAATTATTAAAAACGTAATAAAATATACAAGTAGACATACTGTTGGAAAGCCCTTAATGAATGCAACACAATGCTTTATGAATTTTTGAAAAATATTACTTTGCGTAAAAGTTATTAATAAGTGCCGAAGTTATTATTTCAAATTTTATGAATTTTTGAAATAAATAATTAAAAACGTAAAAAAACGTACAAGTAACCATACAGTTAGAAAGCCCTTGATGTATGCAACACGATGCGTTTTGAATAATTGAAAAATATTAATTTGCATAAAAGTTATTAAAAAAAGCCAAAGTTATTATTTCTAACTTGAATTTTTAAAATAAATAAATAAAAAAGCAATAAAATATACAAGCAAACATACTGCTGAAAAGCCCTTGATGTATGTAACACGATGCTTTTCGAATTTTTGAAAAATTTTAATTTCGGTAAAAGTTATTAAAAAGTGCCGAAGTTATTATTTCAAATTTGATGAATTTTTGAAATAAATAATTAAAAACATAAAAAAATGTACAATTAAATATAATTCTGCAAACCCCTTGATGTATGCAACAAGATGCTTTTCGAATTTTTAAAAAATATTAATTTGGGTAAAAGTTATTAAAAAGTGCCGAAGTTATTATTTCAAATTTGATGAATTTTTGAAATAAATAATTAAAAACATAAAAAAATGTACAAGTAGACATACTGTTTGAACGTCCTTAATGTATGCAACACGATGCTATTTGAACTTTTAAAAAGTATTAATTTGAATAAAAGTTATTAAAAAGTACCCAAGTTATTATTTATAATTTGATGAATTTTTAAAATAAATAAATAAAAACGTAATAAAATGTACAAGTAGATATACTGTTGGAAAGCTCTTGATGTATGCAACACGATACGTTTTGGTATTTTAAAAAATATTAAATTGAATAAAAGTTATTAAAAAGTGCCGATGTTATTATTTCAAATTTGATGAATTTTCGAAATAAATAATCAAAATAAATAATTTCAAAATAAATTATTAAAAACGTAATAAAATATACAAGTAGACATACTGTTGGAAAGCCCTTAATGAATGCAACACAATGCTTTATGAATTTTTGAAAAATATTACTTTGCGTAAAAGTTATTAATAAGTGCCGAAGTTATTATTTCAAATTTTATGAATTTTTGAAATAAATAATTAAAAACGTAAAAAAACGTACAAGTAACCAAACTGTTAATAAGCCCTTGATGTATGCAACACGATGCGTTTTAAATATTTGAAAAATATTAATTTGCATAAAAGTTATTAAAAAAAGCCGAAGTTATTATTTCTAACTTGATGAATTTTTAAAATAAATAAATAAAGAAGCAATAAAGTATACAAGCAAACATACTGCTGAAAAGCCGTTGATGTATGCAACACGATGCTTTTAGATTTTTTAAAAAAATTTATTTTGCGTAAAAGTTATTAATAAGTGCCGTAGTTATTATTTCAAATTTTATGAATTTTTGAAATAAATAATTAAAAACGTAAAAAAACGTACAAGTAACCATACAGTTAGAAAGCCCTTGATGTATGCAACACGATGCGTTTTGAATAATTGAAAAATATTAATTTGCATAAAAGTTATTAAAAAAAGCCAAAGTTATTATTTCTAACTTGAATTTTTAAAATAAATAAATAAAAAAGCAATAAAATATACAAGCAAACATACTGCTGAAAAGCCCTTGATGTATGTAACACGATGCTTTTCGAATTTTTGAAAAATTTTAATTTCGGTAAAAGTTATTAAAAAGTGCCGAAGTTATTATTTCAAATTTGATGATTTTTTGAAATAAATAATTAAAAACATAAAAAAATGTACAATTAAATATAATGCTGCAAACCCCTTGATGTATGCAACAAGATGCTTTTCGAATTTTTAAAAAATATTAATTTGGGTAAAAGTTATTAAAAAGTGCCGAAGTTATTATTTCAAATTTGATGAATTTTTGAAATAAATAATTAAAAACGTAAAAAAAAGTACAAATAACCATACTGTTTGAAAGCCCTTAATATATGCAACACGATGCTTTTTAAACTTTTAAAAAGTATTAATTTGAATAAAAGTTATTAAAAAGTGCGCAAGTTATTATTTGAAATTTAATGAATTTTTAAAATAAATAAATAAAAACGTAATAAAATATACAAGTAAACATACTGTTGGAAAGCCCTTGATGTATGCAATACGATGTTTTTTAAATTTTTGAAAAATATTAATTTGCGTAGAAGTTATTAAAAAGTGAGCAAAGTTATTATTTCAAATTTGATAAATTTTTAAAATAAAAGATTAAAAACGTAAAAAATGTACAAGTAGACATACTGTTTGAACGCCCTTAATGTATGTAACACGATGCTTTTTTGAACTTTTAAAAAGTATTAATTTGCATAAAAGTTATTAAAAAGTGACCAAATTATTATTTAAAATTTGATGAATTTTTAAGATAAATCAATAAAAACGTTATAAAATATACAAATAGATATAGTGTTAGAAAGATCTTGATGTATGCAACACAATGCTTTTCGAATTTTTGAAAAATATTAATTTGGGTAAAAGTTATTAAAAAGTGCCGAAGTTATTATTTCAAATTTGATGAATTTTTGAAATTAATAATTAAAAACATAAAAAATGTACAAGTAAACAAACTGCTGGAAAGCACTTGATGTATGCAACATGATGCTTATTAAACTTTTGAAAAGTATTAATTTGAATAAAAGTTACTTTGCCCATGCTATTATTTAAAACTTGATAAATTTTCAAAGTAAATAATTAAAAACGAAATAAACTATACAAGTAGACACACTGTTGGAAAGCCCTTGATGTATGCAACACGATATTTTTTGAATTTTTAAAAAATAATAATTTGAATAAAAGTTATTAAAAAGTGAGCTAAGTTATTATTTTAAATTTGATAAATTATTAAAATAAATAATTAAAAACGTAAAAAATGTACAAGTAGACATACTGTTTAAACGCCCTTTATGTATGCCACACGATGCTTTTTGAACTTTTAAAAAGTATTAATTTGAATAAAAGTTATTAAATAGTGCCCAAGTTATTATTTAAAATTTGATGAATTTTTAAAATAAATAAATAAAAACGTAATAAAATATACAAGTAGATATACTGTTGGAAAGCGCTTGATGTATGCAACACGATGCGTTTTGATATTTTAAAAAATATTAAATTGAATAAAAGTTATTAAAAAGTGCCGAAGTTATTATTTCAAATTTGATGAATTTTTGAAATGAATAATCAAAAACATAAAAAAATGTACAAGTAAACATTTTGCTGGAAAGCATTTGATGAATGCAACACGATGCTTTTTCAACTTTTGAAAAGTATTAATTTGAATAAAAGTTATTAAAAAGTGCTCAAGCTATTATTTAAAATTTGATGAATTTTCAAAATAAATAATTAAAAACGTAAAAATGTACAAGTAGACATACTGTTTGAACGCTCTTAATGTAAGCAACACGATGCTTTTTGAATTTTTGAAAAATATTAATTTGAATCAAAGTTATTAAAAAGTGAGCAAAGTTATTATATCAAATTTGATAAATTTTTAAAATAAATATCTAAAAACGTAAAAAAGGTACAAGTAGACATACTGTTTGAACGCCCTTAATGTATGCAACACAATGCTTTTTGAACTTTTAAAAAGTATTAATTTGAATAAAAGTTATTAAAAAGTGCCTAAGTTATTATTTAAAATTTGATAAATTTTTGAAATAAATAAATAAAAACATAAAAAAAATGTACAATTAAATATACTGCTGGAAACCTCTTGATATATGCAACACGATGCTTTTCGATTTTTAAAAAAATATTAATTTGGGTAAAAATTATTATAAAGTGCCGAAGTTATTATTTCAAATTTGATGAATTTTTGAAATAAATAATTAAGAACATAAAAAAATGAACAGAAAAAAACATACTGATGAAAAGCACTTGATGTATGCAACACGATGCTTTTTAAACTTTTGAAAAGTATTAATTTGAATAAATGTTATTAAAAAGTGCCCAAGCTATTATTTAGAATTTGATGAATTTTTGAAATAAATAATTAAAAACGTAAAAAAATGTACAAGTAACCATACTGTTAGAAAGCCCTTGATGTATGCAACATGATGCTTTTTGAATTTTTAAAAAATATTATTTGCGTAAAAGTTATCAAAAAGTGCCGAAGTTATTATTTCAAATTTGATAAATTTTTTAAATAAATAATTAAAAACGTAAAAAAAATATACAAGTAGAGATGCTATTGTAACGCCCTTAATATAAGCAACACGATGCTTTTTGAATTTTTGAAAAATATTAATTTGAATCAAAGTTATTAAAAAGTGAGCAAAGTTATTATTTCAAATTTGATGAATTTTTGAAATAAATAATTAAAAACATAAAAAATATACAAGTAGACATTCTGTTTGAACGCACTTAATGTATGCAACACGATGCTTTTTAAACTTTTGAAAAGTATTAATTTGAACAAATGTTATTAAAAAGTGCCCAAGCTATTATTTAAACTTTGATGAATTTTTGAAATAAATAATTAAAAACGTAAAAAAATGTACAAGTAACCATACTGTTAGAAAGCCCTTGATGTATGCAACACGATGCTTTTTGAATTTTTAAAAAATATTAATTTGAATCAAAGTTATTAAAAAGTGAGCAAAGTTATTATATCAAATTTGATAAATTTTTAAAATCAATAATTAAAAACGTAAAAAATATACAAGTAGACATTCTGTTTGAACGCACTTAATGTATGCAACACGATGCTTTTTAAACTTTTGAAAAGTATTAATTTGAACAAATGTTATTAAAAAGTGCCCAAGCTATTATTTAAACTTTGATGAATTTTTGAAATAAATAATTAAAAACGTAAAAAAATGTACAAGTAACCATACTGTTAGAAAGCCCTTGATGTATGCAACACGATGCTTTTTGAATTTTTAAAAAATATTATTTGCGTAAAAGTTATCAAAAAGTGCCGAAGTTATTATTTCAAATTTGATAAATTTTTTAAATAAATAATTAAAAACGTAAAAAAAATATACAAGTAGAGATGTTATTGTAACGCCCTTAATATGAGCAACATGATGCTTTTTGAATTTTTAAAAAATATTAATTTGAATCAAAGTTATTAAAAAGTGAGCAAAGTTATTATTTCAAATTTGATGAATTTTTGAAATAAATAATTAAAAACATAAAAAATGTAACAAGTAAATATACTGCTGGAAAGCTCTTGATGTATGCAACACAATGCTTTTTGAATTTTTGAAAAATATTAATTTGAATCAAAGTTATTAAAAAGTGAGCAAAGTTATTATATCAAATTTAATAAATTTTTAAAATCAATAATTAAAAACGTAAAAAATGTACAAGTAGACATGCTGTTTCAACGCACTTAATGTATGCAACACGATGTTTTTTGAACTTTTAAAAAGTATTAATTTGAATAAAAGTTATTAAAAAGTGCCCAAGTTATTATTTAAAATTTGATAAATTTTTAAAATAAATAAATAAAATCGTAATAAAATATACAAGTAGATATACTGTTAGAAAGCCCTTGATGTATGCAACACGATGCTTTTTGAATTTTTAAAAAATATTATTTGCGTAAAAGTTATCAAAAAGTGCCGAAGTTATTATTTCAAAGTTGATAATTTTTTTAAATAAATAATTAAAAACGTAAAAAAAATATACAAGTAGAGATGCTATTGTAACGACCTTAATATAAGCAACACGATGCTTTTTGAATTTTTGAAAAATATTAATTTGAATCAAAGTTATTAAAAAGTGAGCAAAGTTATTATTTCAAATTTGATAAATTTTTGAAATAAATAATTTAAAACATAAAAAATGTAACAGGTAAATATACTGCTGGAAAGCTCTTGATGTATGCAACATGATGCCTTTTGAATTTTTGAAAAATATTAATTTGAATCAAAGTTATTAAAAAGTGAGCAAAGTTATTATATCAAATTTGATACTTTTTTAAAATCAATAATTAAAAACGTAAAAAATGTACAAGTAGACATACTGTTTGAACGCCCTTAATGTATGCCACACAATGCTTTTTGAACTTTTAAAAAGTATTAATTTGAATAAAAGTTATTAAATAGTGCCCAAGTTATTATTTAAAATTTGATGAATTTTTAAAATAAATAAATAAAAACGTAATAAAATATACAAGTAGATATACTGTTGGAAAGCGCTTGATGTATGCAACACGATGCGTTTTGATATATAAAAAAATATTAAATTGAATAAAAGTTATTAAAAAGTGCCGAAGTTATTATTTCAAATTTGATGAATTTTTGAAATAAATAATTAAAAACAAAAAAATGTACAAAAAAAACATACTGCTGAAAAGCACTTAATGTATGCAACACGATGCTTTTTAAACTTTTGAAAAGTAATAATTTGAATAAAAGTTATTAAAAAGTGAGCAAAGTTATTATTTAAAATTTGATAAATTTTTAAAATAAATAATTAAAAACGTAAAAATGTACAAGTAGACCTACTGTTTGAACGCTCTTAATGTAAGCAACACGATGCTTTTTGAATTTTTGAAAAATATTAATTTGAATCAAAGTTATTAAAAAGTGAGCAAAGTTATTATATCAAATTTGATAAATTTTTAAAATAAATATCTAAAAACGTAAAAAAGGTACAAGTAGACATACTGTTTGAACGCCCTTAATGTATGCAACACAATGCTTTTTGAACTTTTAAAAAGTATTAATTTGAATAAAAGTTATTAAAAAGTGCCTAAGTTATTATTTAAAATTTGATAAATTTTTGAAATAAATAAATAAAAACATAAAAAAAATGTACAATTAAATATACTGCTGGAAACCTCTTGATATATGCAACACGATGCTTTTCGATTTTTGAAAAAATATTAATTTGGGTAAAAATTATTATAAAGTGCCGAAGTTATTATTTCAAATTTGATGAATTTTTGAAATAAATAATTAAGAACATAAAAAAATGAACAGAAAAAAACATACTGATGAAAAGCACTTGATGTATGCAACACGATGCTTTTTAAACTTTTGAAAAGTATTAATTTGAATAAATGTTATTAAAAAGTGCCCAAGCTATTATTTAAAATTTGATGAATTTTTGAAGTAAATAATTAAAAACGTAAAAAAATGTACAAGTAACCATACTGTTAGAAAGCCCTTGATGTATGCAACATGATGCTTTTTGAATTTTTAAAAAATATTATTTGCGTAAAAGTTATCAAAAAGTGCCGAAGTTATTATTTCAAATTTGATAAATTTTTTAAATAAATAATTAAAAACGTAAAAAAAAATATACAAGTAGAGATGCTATTGTAACGCCCTTAATATAAGCAACAGGATGCTTTTTGAATTTTTGAAAAATATTAATTTGAATCAAAGTTATTAAAAAGTGAGCAAAGTTATTATTTCAAATTTGATGAATTTTTGAAATAAATAATTAAAAACATAAAAAATGTAACAAGTAAATATACTGCTGGAAAGCTCTTGATGTATGCAACACGATGCTTTTTGAATTTTTGAAAAATATTAATTTGAATCAAAGTTATTAAAAAGTGAGCAAAGTTATTATATCAAATTTGATAAATTTTTAAAATCAATAATTAAAAACGTAAAAAATATACAAGTAGACATGCTGTTTGAACGCACTTAATGTATGCAACACGATGCTTTTTAAACTTTTGAAAAGTATTAATTTGAACAAATGTTATTAAAAAGTGCCCAAGCTATTATTTAAAATTTGATGAATTTTTGAAATAAATAATTAAAAACGTAAAAAAATGTACAAGTAACCATACTGTTAGAAAGCCCTTGATGTATGCAACACGATGCTTTTTGAATTTTTAAAAAATATTATTTGCGTAAAAGTTATCAAAAAGTGCCGAAGTTATTATTTCAAATTTGATAAATTTTTTAAATAATTAATTAAAAACGTAAAAAAAACATACAAGTAGAGATGCTATTGTAACGCCCTTAATATAAGCAACACGATGCTTTTTGAATTTTTGAAAAATATTAATTTGAATCAAAGTTATTAAAAAGTGAGCAAAGTTATTATTTCAAATTTGATGAATTTTTGAAATAAATAATTAAAAACATAAAAAATGTAACAAGTAAATATACTGCTGGAAAGCTCTTGATGTATCCAACACAATGCTTTTTGAATTTTTGAAAAATATTAATTTGAATCAAAGTTATTAAAAAGTGAGCAAAGTTATTATATCAAATTTGATAAATTTTTAAAATCAATAATTAAAAACGTAAAAAATGTACAAGTAGACATGCTGTTTCAACGCACTTAATGTATGCAACACGATGTTTTTTGAACTTTTAAAAAGTATTAATTTGAATAAAAGTTATTAAAAAGTGCCCAAGTTATTATTTAAAATTTGATAAATTTTTAAAATAAATAAATAAAACGTAATAAAATATACAAGTAGAAATACTGTTAGAAAGCCCTTGATGTATGCAACACGATGCTTTTTGAATTTTTAAAAAATATTATTTGCGTAAAAGTTATCAACAAGTGCCGAAGTTATTATTTCAAATTTGATAAATTTTTTAAATAAATAATTAAAAACGTAAAAAAATATACAAGTAGAGATGTTATTGTAACGCCCTTAATATGAGCAACATGATGCTTTTTGAATTTTTAAAAAATATTAATTTGAATCAAAGTTATTAAAAAGTGAGCAAAGTTATTATTTCAAATTTGATGAATTTTTGAAATAAATAATTAAAAACATAAAAAATGTAACAAGTAAATATACTGCTGGAAAGCTCTTGATGTATGCAACACAATGCTTTTTGAATTTTTGAAAAATATTAATTTGAATCAAAGTTATTAAAAAGTGAGCAAAGTTATTATATCAAATTTAATAAATTTTTAAAATCAATAATTAAAAACGTAAAAAATGTACAAGTAGACATGCTGTTTCAACGCACTTAATGTATGCAACACGATGTTTTTTGAACTTTTAAAAAGTATTAATTTGAATAAAAGTTATTAAAAAGTGCCCAAGTTATTATTTAAAATTTGATAAATTTTTAAAATAAATAAATAAAAACGTAATAAAATATACAAGTAGATATACTGTTAGGAAGCCCTTGATGTATGCAACACGATGTTTTTTGAATTTTTAAAAAATATTATTTACGTAAAAGTTATTAATAAGTGCCGAAGTTATTATTTCAAATTTTATGAATTTTTAAAATAAATAATTAAAAACGTAAAAAAACGTACAAGTAACCAAACTGTTAATAAGCCCTTGATGTATGCAACACGATGCGTTTTAAATATTTGAAAAATATTAATTTGCATAAAAGTTATTAAAAAAAGCCGAAGTTATTATTTCTAACTTGATGAATTTTTAAAATAAATAAATAAAGAAGCAATAAAGTATACAAGCAAACATACTGCTGAAAAGCCGTTGATGTATGCAACACGATGCTTTTTAAACTTTTAAAAAGTATTAATTTGAATCAAAGTTATTAAAATGTGAGCAAAGTTATTATTTCAAATTTGATGAATTTTTGAAATAAATAATTAAAAACATAAAAAATGTAACAAGTAAATATACTGCTGGAAAGCTCTTGATGTATGCAACACAATGCTTTTTGAATTTTTGAAAAATATTAATTTGAATCAAAGTTATTAAAAAGTGAGCAAAGTTATTATATCAAATTTAATAAATTTTTAAAATCAAGAATTAAAAACGTAAAAAATGTACAAGTAGACATGCTGTTTCAACGCACTTAATGTATGCAACAATATGTTTTTTGAACTTTTAAAAAGTATTAATTTGAATAAAAGTTATTAAAAAGTGCCCAAGTTATTATTTAAAATTTGATAAATTTTTAAAATAAATAAATAAAACGTAATAAAATATACAAGTAGAAATACTGTTAGAAAGCCCTTGATGTATGCAACACGATGCTTTTTGAATTTTTAAAAAATATTATTTGCGTAAAAGTTATCAACAAGTGCCGAAGTTATTATTTCAAATTTGATAAAATTTTTAAATAAATAATTAAAAACGTAAAAAAATATACAAGTGGAGATGCTATTGTAACGACCTTAATATAAGCAACACGATGCTTTTTGAATTTTTGAAAAATATTAATTTGAATCAAAGTTATTAAAAAGTGAGCAAAGTTATTATTTCAAATTTGATAAATTTTTGAAATAAATAATTTAAAACATAAAAAATGTAACAGGTAAATATACTGCTGGAAAGCTCTTGATGTATGCAACATGATGCCTTTTGAATTTTTGAAAAATATTAATTTGAATCAAAGTTATTAAAAAGTGAGCAAAGTTATTATATCAAATTTGATACATTTTTAAAATCAATAATTAAAAACGTCAAAAATGTACAAGTAGACATGCTGTTTGAACGCACTTAATGTATGCAACACGATGTTTTTTGAACTTTTGAAAAGTGTTACTTTGAATAAAAGTTATTAAAAAGTGCCCAAGCTATTATTTAAAATTTGATGAATTTTCAAAATAAATTATTAAAAACGTAATAAAATATACAAGTAGACATACTGTTGGAAAGCCCTTAATGAATGCAACACAATGCTTTATGAATTTTTGAAAAATATTACTTTGCGTAAAAGTTATTAATAAGTGCCGAAGTTATTATTTCAAATTTTATGAATTTTTGAAATAAATAATTAAAAACGTAAAAAAACGTACAAGTAACCATACAGTTAGAAAGCCCTTGATGTATGCAACACGATGCGTTTTGAATAATTGAAAAATATTAATTTGCATAAAAGTTATTAAAAAAAGCCAAAGTTATTATTTCTAACTTGAATTTTTAAAATAAATAAATAAAAAAGCAATAAAATATACAAGCAAACATACTGCTGAAAAGCCCTTGATGTATGTAACACGATGCTTTTCGAATTTTTGAAAAATTTTAATTTCGGTAAAAGTTATTAAAAAGTGCCGAAGTTATTATTTCAAATTTGATGAATTTTTGAAATAAATAATTAAAAACATAAAAAAATGTACAATTAAATATAATTCTGCAAACCCCTTGATGTATGCAACAAGATGCTTTTCGAATTTTTAAAAAATATTAATTTGGGTAAAAGTTATTAAAAAGTGCCGAAGTTATTATTTCAAATTTGATGAATTTTTGAAATAAATAATTAAAAACATAAAAAAATGTACAAGTAGACATACTGTTTGAACGTCCTTAATGTATGCAACACGATGCTATTTGAACTTTTAAAAAGTATTAATTTGAATAAAAGTTATTAAAAAGTACCCAAGTTATTATTTATAATTTGATGAATTTTTAAAATAAATAAATAAAAACGTAATAAAATGTACAAGTAGATATACTGTTGGAAAGCTCTTGATGTATGCAACACGATACGTTTTGGTATTTTAAAAAATATTAAATTGAATAAAAGTTATTAAAAAGTGCCGATGTTATTATTTCAAATTTGATGAATTTTCGAAATAAATAATCAAAATAAATAATTTCAAAATAAATTATTAAAAACGTAATAAAATATACAAGTAGACATACTGTTGGAAAGCCCTTAATGAATGCAACACAATGCTTTATGAATTTTTGAAAAATATTACTTTGCGTAAAAGTTATTAATAAGTGCCGAAGTTATTATTTCAAATTTTATGAATTTTTGAAATAAATAATTAAAAACGTAAAAAAACGTACAAGTAACCAAACTGTTAATAAGCCCTTGATGTATGCAACACGATGCGTTTTAAATATTTGAAAAATATTAATTTGCATAAAAGTTATTAAAAAAAGCCGAAGTTATTATTTCTAACTTGATGAATTTTTAAAATAAATAAATAAAGAAGCAATAAAGTATACAAGCAAACATACTGCTGAAAAGCCGTTGATGTATGCAACACGATGCTTTTAGATTTTTTAAAAAAATTTATTTTGCGTAAAAGTTATTAATAAGTGCCGTAGTTATTATTTCAAATTTTATGAATTTTTGAAATAAATAATTAAAAACGTAAAAAAACGTACAAGTAACCATACAGTTAGAAAGCCCTTGATGTATGCAACACGATGCGTTTTGAATAATTGAAAAATATTAATTTGCATAAAAGTTATTAAAAAAAGCCAAAGTTATTATTTCTAACTTGAATTTTTAAAATAAATAAATAAAAAAGCAATAAAATATACAAGCAAACATACTGCTGAAAAGCCCTTGATGTATGTAACACGATGCTTTTCGAATTTTTGAAAAATTTTAATTTCGGTAAAAGTTATTAAAAAGTGCCGAAGTTATTATTTCAAATTTGATGATTTTTTGAAATAAATAATTAAAAACATAAAAAAATGTACAATTAAATATAATGCTGCAAACCCCTTGATGTATGCAACAAGATGCTTTTCGAATTTTTAAAAAATATTAATTTGGGTAAAAGTTATTAAAAAGTGCCGAAGTTATTATTTCAAATTTGATGAATTTTTGAAATAAATAATTAAAAACATAAAAAAATGTACAAGTAGACATACTGTTTGAACGTCCTTAATGTATGCATCACGATGCTATTTGAACTTTTAAAAAGTATTAATTTGAATAAAAGTTATTAAAAAGTACCCAAGTTATTATTTATAATTTGATGAATTTTTAAAATAAATAAATAAAAACGTAATAAAATGTACAAGTAGATATACTGTTGGAAAGCTCTTGATGTATGCAACACGATACGTTTTGGTATTTTAAAAAATATTAAATTGAATAAAAGTTATTAAAAAGTGCCGATGTTATTATTTCAAATTTGATGAATTTTTGAAATAAATAATCAAAAACATAAAAAAATGTACAAGTAAACATACTGCTGGAAAGCACTTGATGTATGCAACACGATGCTTTTAAAACTTTTGAAAAGTATTATTTGAATAAAAGTTATTAAAAAGTGCCCAAGCTGTTATTTAAAATTTGATAAATTTTCAAAATAAATAATTAAAAACGTACTAAAATATACAAGAAAACATACTGTTGAAAAGCCCTTGATATATGCAACACGATGCGTTTTGAATAGTTGAAAAATATTAATTTGCAAAAAAGTTATTAAAAAAAGCCGAAGTTATTATTTCAAACTTGATGAATTTTAAAAATAAATAATTAAAAACGTAATAAAATATATAAGCAAACATACTGCTAAAAAGTTCTTGATGTAGGCAACACAACGCTTTTTGAATTTTTGGAAAATATTATTTTGCGTAAAAGTTATCAAAAAATGCCGAAGTTATTATTTAAAATTTGATAATTTTTTTAAATAAATAATTAAAAACGTAAAAAAAATGTGCAATATACTATTGTAACGCTCTTAATGTAAGCAACACGATGCTTTTTGAATTTTTGAAAAATATTAATTTGAATCAAAGTTATTAAAAAGTGAGCAAAGTTATTATATCAAATTTGATAAATTTTTAAAATAAATAACTAAATACGTAAAAAAGGTACAAGTAGACATACTGTTTGAATGCCCTTAATGTATGCAACACAATGCTTTTTGAACTTTTAAAAAGTATTAATTTGAATAAAAGTTATTAAAAAGTGCCTAAGTTATTATTTAAAATTTTATAAATTTTTGAAATAGATAAATAAAAACATAAAAAAAATGTACAATTAAATATACTGCTGGAAACCTCTTGATATATGCAACACGATGCTTTTTGAATTTTTAAAAAATATTATTTGCGTAAAAGTTATCAAAAAGTGCCGAAGTTATTATTTCAAATTTAATAAATGTTTTAAATAAATAATTAAAAACGTTAAAAAATATACAAGTAGAGATGCTATTGTAACGCCCTTGATATAAGCAACACGATGCTTTTTGAATTTTTGAAAAATATTAATTTGAATCAAAGTTATTAAAAAGTGAGCAAAGTTATTATTTCAAATTTGATGAATTTTTGAAATAAATAATTAAAAACATAAAAAATGTAACAAGTAAATATACTGCTGGAAAGCTCTTGATGTATCCAACACAATGCTTTTTGAATTTTTGAAAAATATTGATTTGAATCAAAGTTATTAAAAAGTGAGCAAAGTTATTATATCAAATTTGATAAATTTTTAAAATCAATAATTAAAAACGTAAAAAATGTACAAGTAGACATGCTGTTTCAACGCACTTAATGTATGCAACACGATGTTTTTTGAACTTTTAAAAAGTATTAATTTGAATAAAAGATATTAAAAAGTGCCCAAGTTATTATTTAAAATTTGATAAATTTTTAAAATAAATAAATAAAAACGTAATAAAATATACAAGTAGATATACTGTTAGAAAGCCCTTGATGTATGCAACACAATGCTTTTTGAATTTTTAAAAAATATTATTTGCGTAAAAGTTATCAACAAGTGCCGAAGTTATTATTTCAAATTTGATAAATTTTTTAAATAAATAATTAAAAACGTAAAAAAATAAACAGGTAGAGATGTTATTGTAACGCCCTTAATATGAGCAACACGATGCTTTTTGAATTTTTAAAAAATATTAATTTGTATCAAAGTTATTAAAAAGTGAGCAAAGTTATTATTTCAAATTTGATGAATTTCTGAAATAAATAATTAAAAACATAAAAAATGTAACAAGTAAATATACTGCTGGAAAGCTCTTGATGTATGCAACACAATGCTTTTTGAATTTTTGAAAAATATTAGTTTGAATCAAAGTTATTAAAAAGTGAGCAAAGTTATTATATCAAATTTAATAAATTTTTAAAATCAATAATTAAAAACCTAAAAAATGTACAAATAGACATGCGGTTTCAACGCACTTAATTTATGCAACACGATGTTTTTTGAACTTTTAAAAAGTATTAATTTGAATAAAAGTTATTAAAAAGTGCCCAAGTTATTATTTAAAATTTGATAAATTTTTAAAATAAATAAATAAAAACATAATAAAATATACAAGTAGATATACTGTTAGAAAGCACTTGATGTATGCAACACGATGCTTTTTAAATTTTTAAAAAATATTATTTGCGTAAAAGTTATCAAAAAGTGCCGAAGTTATTATTTCAAAGTTGATAAATTTTTAAATAAATAATTAAAAACGTAAAAAAATATACAAGTAGAGATGTTATTGTAACGCCCTTAATATGAGCAACACAATGCTTTTTGAATTTTAAAAAAATATTAATTTGAATTAAAGTTATTAAAAAGTGAGCAAAGTTATTATTTCAAATTTGATGAATTTTTGAAATAAATAATTAAAATCATAAAAGTGTAACAAGTAAATATACTGCTGGAAAGCTCTTGATGTATGCAACATGATGCTTTTTGAATTTTTGAAAAATATTAATTTGAATCAAAGTTATTAAAAAGTGAGCAAAGTTATTATATCAAATTTGATAAATTTTTAAAATCAATAATTTAAAACGTAAAAAATGTACAAGTAGACATGCTGTTTGAACGCACTTAATGTATGCAACACGATGTTTTTTGAACTTTTGAAAAGTGTTAATGTGAATAAAAGTTATTAAAAAGTGCCCAAGCTATTATTTAAAATTTGATGAATTTTCAAAATAAATTATTAAAAACGTAATAAAATATACAAGTAGACATATTGTTGGAAAGCCCTTAATGAATGCAACACAATGCTTTATGAATTTTTGAAAAATATTACTTTGCGTAAAAGTTATTAATAATAAGTGCCGAAGTTATTATTTCAAATTTTATGATTTTTTGAAATAAATAATTAAAAACGTAAAAAACGTACAAGTAACCAAAGTGTTAATAAGCCCTTGATGTATGCAACACGATGCGTTTTAAATATTTGAAAAATATTAATTTCCATAGAAGTTATTAAAAAAAGCCGAAGTTATTATTTCTAACTTGATGAATTTTTAAAATAAATAAATAAAAAAGCAATAAAGTATACAAGCAAACATACTGCTGAAAAGCCGTTGATGTATGCAACACGATGCTTTTAGATTTTTTGAAAAATTTTATTTTGCGTAAAAGTTATTAATAAGTGCCGTAGTTATTATTTCAAATTTTATGAATTTTTGAAATAAATAATTAAAAACGTAAAAAACCGTACAAGTAACCATACTGTTAGAAAGCCCTTGATGTATGCAACACGATGCGTTTTGAATAATTGAAAAATATTAATTTGCATAAAAGTTATTAAAAAAAGCCGAAGTTATTATTTCTAACTTGAATTTTTAAAATAAATAAATAAAAACGCAATAAAATATACAAGCAAACATACTGCTGAAAAGCCATTGATGTATGTAACACGATGCTTTTCGAATTTTTGAAAAATATTAATTTCGGTGAAAGTTATTAAAAAGTGCCGAAGTTATTATTTCAAATTTGATGAATTTTTTAAATAAATAATTAAAAACATAAAAAAATGTACAAAAAAACATACTGCTAGATAGCACTTAATGTATGCAACACGATGCTTTTTAAACTTTTGAAAAGTAATAATTTGAATAAAAGTTATTAAAAAGTGCCCAAGCTATTATTTAAAATTTGATAAATTTTCAAAACAAATTAATAAAAACGTAATAAAATATACAAGTAGACATACTGTTGGAAAGCCCTTGATGTATGCAACACAATGCTTTTTAAAATTTTGAAAAATATTAATTTGCGTAAAAGTTATTAAAAAGTGCCGAAGTTATTGATTCAAATTTGATGAATTTTTGAAATAAATAATTAAAAACATAAAACAATGTACAATTAAATATAATGCTGCAAACCCCTTGATGTATGCAACAAGATACTTTTCGAATTTTTGAAAAATATTAATTTGGGTAAAAGTTATTAAAAAGTGCCGAAGTTATTATTTCAAATTTGATGAATTTTTGAAATAAATAATTAAAAACATAAAAAAATGTACAAAAAAAAACATACTGCTGAAAAGCACTTAATGTATGCAACACGATGCTTTTTAAACTTTTGAAAAGTATTAATTTGAATAAAAGTTATTAAAAAGTGAGCAAAGTTATTATTTAAAATTTGATAAATTTTTAAAATAAATAATTAAAAACGTAAAAAATGTACAAGTAGACATACTGTTTGAACGCCCTTAATGTATGCAACACGATGCTAGTTGAACTTTTAAAAAGTATTAATTTGAATAAAAGTTATCAAAAAGTACCCAAGTTATTATTTATAATTTAATGAATTTTTAAAATAAATAAATAAAAACGTAATAAAATGTACAAGTAGATATACTGTTGGAAAGCTTTTGATGTATGCAACACGATACGTTTTGGTATTTTAAAAAATATTAAATTGAATAAAAGTTATTAAAAAGTGCCGAAGTTATTATTTCAAATTTGATGAATTTTTGAAATAAATAATCAAAAACATAAAAAAATGTACAAGTAAACATACTGCTGGAAAGCACTTGATGTATGCAACACGATGCTTTTAAAACTTTTGAAAAGTATTATTTGAATAAAAGTTATTAAAAAGTGCCCAAGCTGTTATTTAAAATTTGATAAATTTTCAAAATAAATAATTAAAAACGTACTAAAATATACAAGAAAACATACTGTTGGAAAGCCCTTGATATATGCAACACGATGCGTTTTGAATAGTTGAAAAATATTAATTTGCAAAAAAGTTATTAAAAAAAGCCGAAGTTATTATTTCAAACTTGATGAATTTTAAAAATAAATAATTAAAAACGTAATAAAATATATAAGCAAACATACTGCTCAAAAGTTCTTGATGTAGGCAACACAACGCTTTTTGAATTTTTGGAAAATATTATTTTGCGTAAAAGTTATTAAAAAGTGCCGAAGTTATTATTTCAAATTTGATAATTTTTTTAAATAAATAATTAAAAACGTAAAAAAAAATATGCAAGTAATTATAAGTAATTATACTGTTAGAAAGCCCTTGATGTATGCAACATGATGCTATTTGAATTTTTAAAAAATATTATTTGCGTAAAAGTTATCAAAAAATGCCGAAGTTATTATTTAAAATTTAATAATTTTTTTAAATAAATAATTAAAAACGTAAAAAAAATGTGCAATATACTATTGTAACGCTCTTAATGTAAGCAACACGATGCTTTTTGAATTTTTGAAAAATATTAATTTGAATCAAAGTTATTAAAAAGTGAGCAAAGTTATTATATCAAATTTGATAAATTTTTAAAATAAATAACTAAAAACGTAAAAAAGGTACAAGTAGACATACTGTTTGAACGCCCTTAATGTATGCAACACAATGCTTTTTGAACTTTTAAAATGTATTAATTTGAATAAAAGTTATTAAAAAGTGCCTAAGTTATTATTTAAAATTTGATAAATTTTTCAAATAAATAAATAAAAACATAAAAAAAAATGTACAATTAAATATACTGCTAGAAACCTCTTGATATATGCAACACGATGCTTTTCGAATTTTTAAAAAATATTAATTTGGGTAAAAGTTATTATAAAGTGCCGAAGTTATTATTTCAAATTTGATGAATTTTTGAAATAAATAATTAAGAACATAAAAAATGAACAAAAAAAAACATACTGCTGAAAAGCACTTGATGTATGCAACACGATGCTTTTTAAATTTTTGAAAAGTATTAATTTGAATAAATGTTATTAAAAAGTGCCCAAGCTATTATTTAAAATTTGATGAATTTTTGAAATAAATAATTAAAAACGTAAAAAATGTACAAGTAACCATACTGTTAGAAAGCCCTTGATGTATGCAACACGATGCTTTTTGAATTTTTAAAAAATATTATTTGCGTAAAAGTTATCAAAAAGTGCCGAAGTTATTATTTCAAATTTGATGAATTTTTGAAATAAATAATTAAAAACATAAAAAAATGTACAAAAAAACATACAGCTGAAAAGCACTTGATGTATGCAACACGATGCTTTTTAAACTTTTGAAAAGTATTAATTTGAATAAAAGTTATTAAAAAGTGCTCAAGCTATTATTTAAAATTTGATAAATTTTCAAAATAACATATTAAAAACGTAATAAAATATACAAGTAGACATACTGTTGTAAAGCCCTTGATGTATGCAACACAATGCTTTCTGAAATTTTTAAAAATATTAATTTGCGTAAAAGTTATTAAAAAGTGCCGAAGTTATTATTTCAAATTTGATGAATTTTTGAAATAAATAATTAAAAACGTCAAAAAAGTACAACTAACCATACTGTTAAAAAGCCCTTGATGTATGCAACACGATGCGTTTTAAATATTTGAAAAATATTAATTTGCATAAAAGTTATTAAAAAAAGCCGAAGTTATTATTTCTAACTTGAATTTTTAAAATAAAAAAATAAAAACGCAATAAAATATACAAGCAAACATACTGCTGAAAAGCGCTTGATGAATGCAATACAATGTTTTTTGAATTTTTGAAAAATATTAATTTGAATAAAAGTTATTTAAAAGTGCGCAAAGTTATTATTTCAAATCTGATAAATTTTTAAACTAAATAATTAAAAACGTAAAAAATGTACAAATAGACACACTGTTTGAACGCCCATAATGTATGCAACAAGATTCTTTTTAAACTTTTAAAAAGTATTAATTTGCGTAAAAGTTATTAAAAAGTGCCGAAGTTATTATTTCAAATTTGATAAATTTTTGAAATAAATAATTAAAAACATAATAAAAATGTACAACTAAACATACTGCTGGAACGCCCTTGATGTATGCAACACGATGCTTTTTAATTTTTTGAAAAATATTAATTTGCGTAAAAGTTATTAAAAAGTGAGCAAAGTTATTAATTCAAATTTGATAAATTTTTAAAATCAATAACTAAAAACGTAAAAAATGTTTAAGTAGACATACTGTTTGAACGCCCTTAATCTATGCAACACGATGCTTTTTGAGCTTTTAAAAAGTAATAATTTGAATAAAAGTTATTAAAAAGTGTCCAAGTTATTATTTAAAATTTGATGAATTTTCAAAATAAATTAATAAAAACGTATGAAAAGTACAAGTAACCATACTGTTAGAAAGCCCTTGATGTATGCAACACGATGCGTTTTGAATATTTAAAAAATATTAGTTTGCATAAAAGTTATTAAAAAAAGCCGAAGTTATTATTTCCAACTTGATGAATTTTTAAAATAAATAAATAAAAACGCAATAAAATATACAAGGAAACATACTGCTGAAAAGCCCTTGATGTATGCAACACGATGCTTTTGGATTTTTTGAAAAATATTATTTTGGGTAAAAGTTATTAAAAAGTGCAGAAGTTATTATTTCAATTTTGATAAATTTTTGAAATAAATAATTAAAAACATAAAATGTACAAAAATAATAAATAACTAAAAACGTAAAAAAGGTACAAGTAGACATACTGTTTGAACGCTCTTAATGTATGCAACACAATGCTTTTTGAACTTTTAAAATGTATTAATTTGAATAAAAGTTATAAAAAAGTGCCCAAGTTATTATTTAAAATTTGATAAATTTATGATATAAATAATTAAAAACATAAAAAAATGTACAATTAAATATACTGCTGGAAACCCCTTAATGTATGCAACACGATGCTTTTCGAATTTTTAAAAAATATTAGTTTGGGTAAAAGTTATTAAAAAGTGCCGAAGTTATTATTTCAAATTTGATGAATTTTTGAAATAAATAATTAAAAACATAAAAAATATACAAGTAAATATACTGCTGGAAAGCCCTTGATGTATGCAACACGATGCTTTTTAAACTTTTGAAAAATATTAATTTGAATAAAAGTTATTAAGAAGTGCCCAAGCTATTATTTAAAATTTGATAAATTTTCAAAATAACATATTAAAAACGTAATAAAATATACAAGTAGACATACTGTTGGAAAGCCCTTGATGTATGCAACACAATGCTTTTTGAAATTTTTAAAAATATTATTTTGCGTAAAAGTTATTAAAAAGTGCCGAAGTTATTATTTCAAATTTGATGAATTTTTAAACTAAATAATTAAAAACGTAAAAAATTTACAAGTAGACACACTGTTTGAACGCCTATAATGTATGCAACACGATGCTTTTTAAACTTTTAAAAAGTATTAATTTGAATCAAAGTTATTAAAAAGTGAGCAAAGTTATTATTTCAAATTTGATGAATTTTTGAAATAAATAATTAAAAACATAAAAAATGTAACAAGTAAATATACTGCTGGAAAGCTCTTGATGTATCCAACACAATGCTTTTTGAATTTTAGAAAAATCTTACTTTGCCTAAAAGTTATTAATAAGTGCCGAAGTTATTATTTCAAATTTTATGAATTTTTGAAATAAATAATTAAAAACGTAAAAAAAACGTACAAGTAACCAAACTGTTAATAAGCCCTTGATGATGCGATGCGTTTTAAATATTTGAAAAATATTAATTTGCATAAAAGTTATTAAAAAAAGCCGAAGTTATTATTTCTAATATGATGAATTTTTAAAATAAATAAATAAAAAAGCAATAAAGTATACAAGCAAACATACTGCTGAAAAGCCGTTGATGTATGCAACACGATGCTTTTAGATTTTTTAAAAAATTTTATTTTGCGTAAAAGTTATTAAAAAGTGCCCAAGCTATTATTTAAAATTTGATAAATTTTCAAAACAAATTATAAAAAACGTAATAAACTATACAAGTAGACATACTGTTGGAAAGCCCTTGATGTATGCAACACAATGCTTTTTAAAATTTTGAAAAATATTAATTTGCGTAAAAGTTATTAAAAAGTGCCGAAGTTATTGATTCAAATTTGATGAATTTTTGAAATAAATAATTAAAAACATAAAAAAATGTACAATTAAATATAATGCTGCAAACCCCTTGATGTATGCAACAAGATGCTTTTCGAATTTTTGAAAAATATTAATTTGGGTAAAAGTTATTAAAAAGTGCCGAAGTTATTATTTCAAATTTGATGAATTTTTGAAATAAATAATTAAAAACATAAAAAAATGTACAAAAAAAGCATACTGCTGAAAAGCACTTAATGTATGCAACACGATGCTTTTTAAACTTTTAAAAAGTATTAATTTGAATAAAAGTTATTAATAAGTGAGCAAAGTTATTATTTAAAATTTGATAAATTTTTAAAATAATTAATTAAAAATGTACAAGGAGACATACTGTTTAAACGCTCTTAATGTATGCAACACGATGCTATTTGAACTTTTAAAAAGTATTAATTTGAATAGAAGTTATTAAAAAGTACCTAAGTTATTATTTATAATTTGATGAATTTTAGAAAAAAATAAATAAAAACGTAATAAAATGTACAAGCAGATATACTGTTGGAAAGCTCTTGATGTATGCAACACGATCCGTTTTGGTATTTTAAAAAATATTAAATTGAATCAAAGTTATTAAAAAGTGCCGAAGTTATTATTTCAAATTTGATGAATTTTTGAAATAAATAATCAAAAACATAAAAAAATGTACAAGTAAACATACTGCTGGAAAGCACTTGATGTATGCAACACGATGCTCTTAAAACTTTTGAAAAGTATTATTTGAATAAAAGTTATTAAAAAGTGCCCAAGCTGTTATTTAAAATTTGATAAATTTTCAAAATAAATAATTAAAAACGTACTAAAATATACAAGAAAACATACTGTTGGAAAGCCCTTGATATATGCAACACGATGCGTTTTGAATAGTTGAAAAATATTAATTTGCAAAAAAGTTATTAAAAAAAGCCGAAGTTATTATTTCAAACTTGATGAATTTTAAAAATAAATAATTAAAAACGTAATAAAATATATAAGCAAACATACTGCTAAAAAGTTTTTGATGTAGGCAACACAACGCTTTTTGAATTTTTGGAAAATATTATTTTGCGTAAAAGTTATTAAAAAGTGCCGAAGTTATTATTTCAAATTTGATAAATTTTTTAAATAAATAATTAAAAACGTAAAAAAATATACAAGTAGAGATGTTATTGTAACGCCCTTAATATGAGCAACACGATGCTTTTTGAATTTTTAAAAAATATTAATTTGTATCAAAGTTATTAAAAAGTGAGCAAAGTTATTATTTCAAATTTGATGAATTTTTGAAATAAATAATTAAAAACATAAGAAATGTAACAAGTAAAAATACTGCTGGAAAGCTCTTGATGTATGCAACACAATGCTTTTTGAATTTTTGAAAAATATTAATTTGAATCAAAGTTATTAAAAAGTGAGCAAAGTTATTATATCAAATTTAATAAATTTTTAAAATCAATAATTAAAAACCTAAAAAATGTACAAGTAGACATGCTGTTTCAACGCACTTAATTTATGCAACACGATGTTTTTTGAACTTTTAAAAAGTATTAATTTGAATAAAAGTTATTAAAAAGTGCCCAAGTTATTATTTAAAATTTGATAAATTTTTAAAATAAATAAATAAAAACGTAATAAAATATACAAGTAGATATACTGTTAGAAAGCACTTGATGTATGCAACACGATGCTTTTTAAATTTTTAAAAAATATTATTTGCGTAAAAGTTATCAAAAAGTGCCGAAGTTATTATTTCAAAGTTGATAAATTTTTTAAATAAATAATTAAAAACGTAAAAAAATATACAAGTAGAGATGTTATTGTAACGCCCTTAATATGAGCAACACGATGCTTTTTGAATTTTAAAAAAATATTAATTTGAATCAAAGTTATTAAAAAGTGAGCAAAGTTATTATTTCAAATTTGATGAATTTTTGAAATAAATAATTAAAATTATAAAAAATGTAACAAGTAAATATACTGCTGGAAAACTCTTGATGTATGCAACATGATGCTTTTTGAATTTTTGAAAAATATTAATTTGAATCAAAGTTATTAAAAAGTGAGCAAAGTTATTATATCAAATTTGATAAATTTTTAAAATCAATAATTAAAAACGTAAAAAATGTACAAGTAGACATGCTGTTTGAACGCACTTAATGTATGCAACACGATGTTTTTTGAACTTTTGAAAAGTGTTAATGTGAATAAAAGTTATTAAAAAGTGCCCAAGCTATTATTTAAAATTTGATGAATTTTCAAAATAAATTATTAAAAACGTAATAAAATATACAAGTAGACATACCGTTGGAAAGCCCTTAGTGAATGCAACACAATGCTTTATGAATTTTTGAAAAATATTACTTTGCGTAAAAGTTATTAATAAGTGCCGAAGTTATTATTTCAAATTTTATGATTTTTTGAAATAAATAATTAAAAACGTAGAAAAACGTACAAGTAACCAAACTGTTAATAAGCCCTTGATGTATGCAACACGATGCGTTTTAAATATTTGAAAAATATTAATTTGCATAAAAGTTATTAAAAAAAGCCGAAGTTATTATTTCTAACTTGATGAATTTTTAAAATAAATAAATAAAAAAGCAATAAAGTATACAAGCAAACATACTGCTGAAAAGCCGTTGATGTATGCAACACGATGCTTTTAGATTTTTTGAAAAATTTTATTTTGCGTAAAAGTTATTAATAAGTGCCGTAGTTATTATTTCAAATTTTATGAATTTTTGAAATAAATAATTAAAAACGTAAAAAAACGTACAAGTAACCATACTGTTAGAAAGCCCTTGATGTATGCAACACGATGCGTTTTGAATAATTGAAAAATATTAATTTGCATAAAAGTTATTAAAAAAAGCCGAAGTTATTATTTCTAACTTGAATTTTTAAAATAAATAAATAAAAACGCAATAAAATATACAAGCAAACATACTGCTGAAAAGCCCTTGATGTATGTAACACGATGCTTTTCGAATTTTTGAAAAATATTAATTTCAGTGAAAGTTATTAAAAAGTGCCGAAGTTATTATTTCAAATTTGATGAATTTTTTAAATAAATAATTAAAAACATAAAAAAATGTACAAAAAAACATACTGCTAGATAGCACTTAATGTATGCAACACGATGCTTTTTAAACTTTTGAAAAGTAATAATTTGAATAAAAGTTATTAAAAAGTGCCCAAGCTATTATTTAAAATTTGATAAATTTTCAAAACAAATTAATAAAAACGTAATAAAATATACAAGTAGACATACTGTTGGAAAGCCCTTGGTGTATGCAACACAATGCTTTTTAAAATTTTGAAAAATATTAATTTGCGTAAAAGTTATTAAAAAGTGCCGAAGTTATTGATTCAAATTTGATGAATTTTTGAAATAAATAATTAAAAACATAAAAAAATGTACAATTAAATATAATGCTGCAAACCCCTTGATGTATGCAACATGATACTTTTCGAATTTTTGAAAAATATTAATTTGGGTAAAAGTTATTAAAAAGTGCCGAAGTTATTATTTCAAATTTGATGAATTTTTGAAATAAATAATTAAAAACATAAAAAAGTGTACAAAAAAAAACATACTGCTGAAAAGCACTTAATGTATGCAACACGATGCTAGTTGAACTTTTAAAAAGTATTAATTTGAATAAAAGTTATTAAAAAGTACCCAAGTTATTATTTATAATTTAATGAATTTTTAAAATAAATAAATAAAAACGTAATAAAATGTACAAGTAGATATACTGTTGGAAAGCTCTTGATGTATGCAACACGATACGTTTTGGTATTTTAAAAAATATTAAATTGAATAAAAGTTATTAAAAAGTGCCGAAGTTATTATTTCAAATTTGATGAATTTTTGAAATAAATAATCAAAAACATAAAAAAATGTACAAGTAAACATACTGCTGAAAAGCACTTGATGTATGCAACACGATGCTTTTAAAACTTTTGAAAAGTATTATTTGAATAAAAGTTATTAAAAAGTGCCCAAGCTGTTATTTAAAATTTGATAAATTTTCAAAATAAATAATTAAAAACGTACTAAAATATACAAGAAAACATACTGTTGAAAAGCCCTTGTTATATGCAACACGATGCGTTTTGAATAGTTGAAAAATATTAATTTGCAAAAAAGTTATTAAAAAAAGCCGAAGTTATTATTTCAAACTTGATGAATTTTAAAAATAAATAATTAAAAACGTAATAAAATATATAAGCAAACATACTGCTCAAAAGTTCTTGATGTAGGCAACACAACGCTTTTTGAATTTTTGGAAAATATTATTTTGCGTAAAAGTTATTAAAAAGTGCCGAAGTTATTATTTCAAATTTGATAATTTTTTTAAATAAATAATTAAAAACGTAAAAAAAATATGCAAGTAATTATAAGTAATTATACTGTTAGAAAGCCCTTGATGTATGCAACATGATGCTATTTGAATTTTTAAAAAATATTATTTGCGTAAAAGTTATCAAAAAATGCCGAAGTTATTATTTAAAATTTGATAATTTTTTTAAATAAACAATTAAAAACGTAAAAAAAATGTGCAATATACTATTCTAACGCTCTTAATGTAAGCAACACGATGCTTTTTGAATTTTTGAAAAATATTAATTTGAATCAAAGTTATTAAAAAGTGAGCAAAGTTATTATATCAAATTTGATAAATTTTTAAAATAAATAACTAAAAACGTAAAAAAGGTACAAGTAGACATACTGTTTGAACGCCCTTAATGTATGCAACGCAATGCTTTTTGAACTTTTAAAAAGTATTAATTTGAATAAAAGTTATTAAAAAGTGCCTAAGTTATTATTTAAAATTTGATAAATTTTTCAAATAAATAAATAAAAACATAAAAAAGATGAACAATTAAATATACTGCTGGAAACCTCTTGATATATGCAACACGATGCTTTTCGAATTTTTAAAAAATATTAATTTGGGTAAAAGTTATTATAAAGTGCCGAAGTTATTATTTCAAATTTGATGAATTTTTGAAATAAATAATTATGAACATAAAAAAATAAACAAAAAAAACATACTGCTGAAAAGCACTTGATGTATGCAACACGATGCTTTTTAAACTTTTGAAAAGTATTAATTTGAATAAATGTTATTAAAAAGTGCCCAAGCTATTATTTAAAATTTGATGAATTTTTGAAATAAATAATTAAAAACGTAAAAAATGTACAAGTAACCATACTGTTAGAAAGCCCTTGATGTATGCAACACGATGCTTTTTGAATTTTTAAAAAATATTATTTGCGTAAAAGTTATCAAAAAGTGCCGAAGTTATTATTTCAAATTTGATGAATTTTTGAAATAAATAATTAAAAACATAAAAAAAATGTACAAAAAACATACAGCTGAAAAGCACTTGATGTATGCAACACGATGCTTTTTAAACTTTTGAAAAGTATTAATTTGAATAAAAGTTATTAAAAAGTGCTCAAGCTATTATTTAAAATTTGATAAATTTTCAAAATAACATATTAAAAACGTAATAAAATATACAAGTAGACATACTGTTGTAAAGCCCTTGATGTATGCAACACAATGCTTTCTGAAATTTTTAAAAATATTAATTTGCGTAAAAGTTATTAAAAAGTGCCGAAGTTATTATTTCAAATTTGATAAATTTTTGAAATAAATAATTAAAAACGTCAAAAAAGTACAAGTAACCATACTGTTAAAAAGCCCTTGATGTATGCAACACGATGCGTTTTAAATATTTGAAAAATAATAATTTGCATAAAAGTTATTAATAAAAGCCGAAGTTATTATTTCTAACTTGAATTTTTAAAATAAAAAAATAAAAACGCAATAAAATATATAAGCAAACATACTGCTGAAAAGCGCTTGATGAATGCAATACAATGTTTTTTGAATTTTTGAAAAATATTAATTTGAATAAAAGTTATTTAAAAGTGCGCAAAGTTATTATTTCAAATCTGATAAATTTTTAAACTAAATAATTAAAAACGTAAAAAATGTACAAGTAGACACACTGTTTGAACGCCCATAATGTATGCAACAAGATTCTTTTTAAACTTTTAAAAAGTATTAATTTGCGTAAAAGTTATTAAAAAGTGCCGAAGTTATTATTTCAAATTTGATAAATTTTTGAAATAAATAATTAAAAACATAATAAAAATGTACAACTAAACATACTGCTGGAACGCCCTTGATGTATGCAACACGATGCTTTTTAAATTTTTGAAAAATATTAATTTGCGTAAAAGTTATTAAAAAGTGAGCAAAGTTATTAATTCAAATTTGATAAATTTTTAAAATAAATAACTAAAAACGTAAAAAATATACAGGTAGACATACTGTTTAAACGCACTTAATGTATGCAACACGATGCTTTTTGAACTTTTAAAAAGTATTAATTTGAATAAAAGTTATTAAAAAGTGCCCAAGTTATTATTTAAAATTTGATAAATTTTTAAAATAAATAAATAAAAACGTACTAAAATTTATAAGTAGATATACTGTTGGAAAGCCCTTGATGTATCCAACACGATGCTTTTCGAATTTTTGAAAAATATTAATTTGCGTAAAAGTTATTAAAATCTGAGCAAAGTTGTTAATTCAAATTTGATAAATTTTTAAAATAAATAACTAAAAACGTAAAAAATATACAAGTAGACATACTGTTTGAACGCACTTAATGTATGCAACACAATGCTTTTTGAACTTTTAAAAAGTATTAATTTGAATAAAAGTTATTAAAAAGTGCCCAAGTTATTATTTAACATTGGATGAATTTTTGAAATAAATAATTAAAAACATAAAAAAATGTACAATTAAATATACGGCTTAAAACCCCTTGTTGTAAGCAACACGATGCTTTTCGAATTTTTGAAAAATATTAATTTGGGTAAAAGTTATTAAAAAGTGCCGAAGATATTATTTCAAATTTGATGAATTTTTGAAATAAATAATTAAAAACATAAAAAAAATGTACAAAAAAACATACTGCTGAAAAGCACTTGATGTATGCAACACGATGCTTTTTAAACTTTTGAAAAGTATTAATTTGAATAAAAGTTATTAAGAAGTGCCCAAGCTATTATTTAAAATTTGATGAATTTTCAAAATAACATATTAAAAACGTAATAAAATATACAAGTAGACATACTGTTGGAAAGCCCTTGATGTATGCAACACAATGCTTTTTGAAATTTTTAAAAATATTAATTTGCGTAAAAGTTATTAAAAAGTGCCGAAGTTATTATTTTAAATTTGATGAATTTTTAAACTAAATAATAAAAAACGTAAAAAATGCACAAGTAGACACACTGTTTGAACGCCTATAATGTATGCAACACGATGCTTTTTAAACTTTTAAAAAGTATTAATTTGCGTAAAAGTTATTAAAAAGGGCCGAAGTTATTATTTCAAATTTGATAAATTTTTAAAATAAATAATTAAAAACATAATAAAAATGTACAACTAAACATACTGGTGGAACGCCCTTGATGTATGCAACACGATGCTTTTTAAATTTTTGAAAAATATTAATTTGCGTAAAAGTTATTAAAAAGTGAGCAAAGTTATTAATTCAAATTTGATAAATTTTTAAAATAAATAACTAAAAACGTAAAAAATCTACAGGTAGACATACTGTTTGAACGCACTTAATGAATGCAACACGATGCTTTTTGAACTTTCAAAAAGTATTAATTTGAATAAAAGTTATTAAAAAGTGCCCAAGTTATTATTTAAAATTTGATAAATTTTTAAAATAAATAAATAAAAACGTAATAAAATATATAAGTAGATATACTGTTGGAAAGCCCTTAATGTATGCAACACGATGCTTTTCGAATTTTTGAAAAATATTAATTTGCGTAAAAGTTATTAAAATCTGAGCAAAGTTGTTAATTCAAATTTGATAAATTTTTAAAACAAATAACTAAAAACGTAAAAAATATACAAGTAGACATACTGTTTGAACGCACTTAATGTATGCAAAACAATGCTTTTTGAACTTTTAAAAAGTATTAATTTGAATAAAAGTTATTCAAAAGTGCCCAAGTTATTATTTAACATTTGATGAATTTTTGAAATAAATAATTAAAAACATAAAAAAATGTACAATTAAATATACGGCTTAAAACCCCTTGTTGTAAGCAACACGATGCTTTTCGAATTTTTGAAAAATATTAATTTGGGTAAAAGTTATTAAAAAGTGCCGAAGATATTATTTCAAATTTGATGAATTTTTGAAATAAATAATTAAAAACATAAAAAAAATCTACAAAAAAACATACAGCTGAAAAGCACTTGATGTCTGCAACACGATGCTTTTTAAACTTTTGAGAAGTATTAATTTGAATAAAAGTTATTAAAAAGTGCCCAAGCTATTATTTAAAATTTGATAAATTTTCAAAATAACATATTAAAAACGTAATAAAATATACAAGTAGACATACTGTTGTATAGCCCTTGATGTATGCAACACAATGCTTTCTGAAATTTTTAAAAATATTAATTTGCGTAAAAGTTATTAAAAAGTGCCGAAGTTATTATTTCAAATTTGATGAATTTTTGAAATAAATAATTAAAAACGTCAAAAAAGTACAAGTAACCATACTGTTAGAAAGCCCTTGATGTATGCAACACGATGCGTTTTAAATATTTGAAAAATATTAATTTGCATAAAAGTTATTAAAAAAAGCCGAAGTTATTATTTCTAACTTAAATTTTTAAAATAAAAAAATAAAAACGCAATGAAATATACAAGCAAACATACTGCTGAAAAGCCCTTGATGTATGCAACACAATGTTTTTTGAATTTTTGAAAAATATTAATTTGAATAAAAGTTATTTAAAAGTGCGCAAAGTTATTATTTCAAATCTGATAAATTTTTAAACTAAATAATTAAAAACGTAAAAAATGTACAAGTAGACACACTGTTTGAACGCTCATAATGTATGCAACGCGATTCTTTTTAAACTTTTAAAAAGTATTAATTTGCGTAAAAGTTATTAAAAAGTGCCGAAGTTATTATTTCAAATTTGATAAATTTTTGAAATAAATAATTAAAAACATAATAAAAATGTACAACTAAACATACTGCTGAAACGCCTTTGATGTATGCAACACGATGCTTTTTAAATTTTTGAAAAATATTAATTTGCGTAAAAGTTATTAAAAAGTGAGCAAAGTTATTAATTCAAATTTGATAAATTTTTAAAATAAATAACTAAAAACGTAAAAAATATACAGGTAGACATACTGTTTGAACGCACTTAATGTATGCAACACGATGCTTTTTGAACTTTTAAAAAGTATTAATTTGAATAAAAGTTATTAAAAAGTGCCCAAGTTATTATTTAAAATTTGATAAATTTTTAAAATAAATAAATAAAAACGTAATAAAATATATAAGTAGATATACTGTTGAAAAGCCCTTGATGTATGCAACACGATGCTTTTCGAATTTTTGAAAAATATTAACTTGCGTAAAAGTTATTAAAATCTGAGCAAAGTTGTTAATTCAAATTTGATAAATTTTTAGAATAAATAACTTAAAACGTAAAAAATATACAAGTAGACATACTGTTTGAACGCACTTAATGTATGCAACACAATGCTTTTTGAACTTTTAAAAAGTATTAATTTGAATAAAAGTTATTAAAAAGTGCCCAAGTTATTATTTAACATTTGATGAATTTTTTAAATAAATAATTAAAAACATAAAAAAATGTACAATTAAATATACGGCTTAAAACCCCTTGTTGTAAGCAACACGATGCTTTTCGAATTTTTGAAAAATATTAATTTGGGTAAAAGTTATTAAAAAGTGCCGAAGATATTATTTCAAATTTGATGAATTTTTGAAATAAATAATTAAAAACATAAAAAAAATGTACAAAAAAACATACTGCTGAAAAGCACTTGATGTATGCAACACGATGCTTTTTAAACTTTTGAAAAGTATTAATTTGAATAAAAGTTATTAAGAAGTGCCCAAGCTATTATTTAAAATTTGATGAATTTTCAAAATAACATATTAAAAACGTAATAAAATATACAAGTAGACATACTGTTGGAAAGCCCTTGATGTATGCAACACAATGCTTTTTGAAATTTTTAAAAATATTAATTTGCGTAAAAGTTATTAAAAAGTGCCGAAGTTATTATTTCAAATTTGATGAATTTTTAAACTAAATAATTAAAAACGTAAAAAATGTACAAGTAGACACACTGTTTGAACGCCTATAATGTATGCAACACGATGCTTTTTAAACTTTTAAAAAGTATTAATTTGCGTAAAAGTTATTAAAAAGTGCCGAAGTTATTATTTCAAATTTGATAAATTTTTGAAATAAATAATTAAAAACATAATAAAAATGTACAACTAAACATACTGGTGGAACGCCCTTGATGTATGCAACACGATGCTTTTTAAATTTTTGAAAAATATTAATTTGCGTAAAAGTTATTAAAAAGTGAGCAAAGTTATTAATTCAAATTTGATAAATTTTTAAAATAAATAACTAAAAACGTAAAAAATATACAAGTAGACATACTGTTTGAACGCACTTAATGTATGCAACACAATGTTTTTGAAACTTTTAAAAAGTATTAATTTGAATAAAAGTTATTAAAAAGTGCCCAAGTTATTATTTAACATTTGATGAATTTTTGAAATAAATAATTAAAAACATAAAAAAATGTACAATTGAATATACGGCTTAAAACTCCTTGTTAAAAATATATAAATATTAATTTGCGTAAAAGTTATTAAAAAGTGAGCAAAGTTATTAATTCAAATTTGATAAATTTTTAAAATAAATAACTAAAAACGTAAAAAATATACAGGTAGACATACTGTTTGAACGCACTTAATGTATGCAACACGATGCTTTTTGAACTTTTAAAAAGTATTAATTTGAATAAAAGTTATTAAAAAGTGCCCTGGTTATTATTTAAAATTTGATAAATTTTTAAAATAAATAAATAAAAACGTAATAAAATATTTAAGTAGATATACTGTTGGAAAGCCCTTGATGTATGCAACACGATGCTTTTCGAATTTTTGAAAACTATTAATTTGCGTAAAAGTTATTAAAATCTGAGCAAAGTTGTTAATTCAAATTTGATAAATTTTTAAAATAAATAACTAAAAACGTAAAAAATATACAGGTAGACATACTGTTTGAACGCACTTAATGTATGCAACACGATGCTTTTTGAACTTTTAAAAAGTATTAATTTGAATAAAAGTTATTAAAAAGTGCCCAAGTTATTATTTAAAATTTGATAAATTTTTAAAATAAATAAATAAAAACGTAATAAAATATATAAGTAGATATACTGTTGAAAAGCCCTTGATGTATGAAACACGATGCTTTTCGAATTTTTGAAAAATATTAATTTGCGTAAAAGTTATTAAAATCTGAGCAAAGTTGTTAATTCAAATTTGATAAATTTTTAAAATAAATAACTTAAAACGTAAAAAATATACAAGTAGACATACTGTTTGAACGCACTTAATGTATGCAACACAATGCTTTTTGAACTTTTAAAAAGTATTAATTTGAATAAAAGTGATTAAAAAGTGCCCAAGTTATTATTTAACATTTGATGAATTTTTTAAATAAATAATTAAAAACATAAAAAAATGTACAATTAAATGTACGGCTTAAAACCCCTTGTTGTAAGCAACACGATGCTTTTCGAATTTTTGAAAAATATTATATTGGGTAAAAGTTATTAAAAAGTGCCGAAGATATTATTTCAAATTTGATGAATTTTTTAAATAAATAATTAAAAACATAAAAAAAATGTACAAAAAAACATACTGCTGAAAAGCACTTGATGTATGCAACACGATGCTATTTAAACTTTTGAAAAGTATTAATTTGAATAAAAGTTATTAAGAAGTGCCCAAGCTATTATTTAAAATTTGATGAATTTTCAAAATAACATATTAAAAACGTAATAAAATATACAAGTAGACATACTGTTGGAAAGCCCTTGATGTATGCAACACAATGCTTTTTGAAATTTTTAAAAATATTAATTTGCGTAAAAGTTATTAAAAAGTGCCGAAGTTATTATTTCAAATTTGATGAATTTTTAAACTAAATAATTAAAAACGTAAAAAATGTACCAGTAGACATACTGTTTGAACGCCTATAATGTATGCAACACGATGCTTTTTAAACTTTTAAAAAGTATTAATTTGCGTAAAAGTTATTAAAAAGTGCCGAAGTTATTATTTCAAATTTGATAAATTTTTGAAATAAATAATTAAAAACATAATAAAAATGTTCAACTAAAAATACTGCTGAAACGCCCTTGATGTATGCAACACGATGCTTTTTAAATTTTTGAAAAATATTAATTTGCGTAAAAGTTATTAAAAAGTGAGCAAAGTTATTAATTCAAATTTGATAAATTTTTAAAATAAATAACTAAAAACGTAAAAAATATACAGGTAGACATACTGTTTGAAGGCACTTAATGTATGCAACACGATGCTTTTTGAACTTTTAAAAAGTATTAATTTGAATAAAAGTTATTAAAAAGTGCCCAAGTTATTATTTAAAATTTGATAAATTTTTAAAATAAATAAATAAAAACGTAATAAAATATATAAGTAGATATACTGTTGGAAAGCCCTTGATGTATGCAACACAATGCTTTTTGAAATTTTTAAAAATATTAATTTGCGTAAAAGTTATTAAAAAGTGCCGAAGTTATTATTTCAAATTTAATGAATTTTTAAACTAAATAATTAAAAACGTAAAAAATGTACAAGTAGACACACTGTTTGAACGCCTATATTGTATGCAACACGATGCTTTTTAAACTTTTAAAAAGTATTAATTTGCGTAAAAGTTATTAAAAAGTGCCGAAGATATTATTTCAAATTTGATGAATTTTTGAAATAAATAATTAAAAACATAAAAAAAATGTACAAAAAAACATAGTGCTGAAAAGCACTTGATGTATGCAACACGATGCTATTTAAACTTTTGAAAAGTATTAATTTGAATAAAAGTTATTAAGAAGTGCCCAAGCTATTATTTAAAATTTGATGAATTTTCAAAATAACATATTAAAAACGTAATAAAATATACAAGTAGACATACTGTTAGAAAGCCCTTGATGTATGCAACACAATGCTTTTTGAAATTTTTAAAAATATTAGTTTGCGTAAAAGTTATTAAAAAGTGCCGAAGTTATTATTTCAAATTTGATGAATTTTTAAACTAAATAATTAAAAACGTAAAAAATGTACAAGTAGACACACTGTTTGAACGCCTATAATGTATGCAACACGATGCTTTTTAAACTTTTAAAAAGTATTAATTTGCGTAAAAGTTATTAAAAAGTGCCGAAGTTATTATTTCAAATTTGATAAATTTTTGAAATAAATAATTAAAAACATAATAAAAATGTACAACTAAACATACTGCTGGAACGCCCTTGATGTATGCAACACGATGCTTTTTAAATTTTTGAAAAATATTAATTTGAATAAAAGTTATTAAAAAGTTCGATACAAGTTCGTGATGATGGCCGACATGTGTTTTACATGCACTGGCCCTGCATTAGACATTAAAAAGTTTATACAGTGTCTTGGTTGTTCATACTACTTCCATACCACTTGCCAAGGGATTGAGGATATGCGTCCCTTAAATCTTCCAGGGCGGAGGCTAAGCTGGCGCTGCAATACCTATTCTGCCAATGTGGTCCAAATAAGTGAGGTTAAGAGCAACGATGTAAACAAACCCCTCGATAAACCTGAAATCGCTGTAATCGATGCTCCTGTTGCTATTGACAAACCTCGAATAAAGCGACTTCGCTCTGGACAAGATGTTGACGGCTCTGACACATATAATTTGGATGACATATATGGTCTGCTTGAACAAATTCTAGCAAAACACGACTCACTAGAAACTCTCGTAAAATCGCTTGCCACCGAAAATAAATCGCTGAAACAGGATTTAGCTCTTATTTGCCATAAGTGTTGTAATGATGCACACTCACCGAACTCTACTGAGTCAATTCCAGCCCCACCGTGGATAAATGTCGCATCAGGATCAAAATCAGGAACTCACACAGCCGCTGAGTTGAATTCCCGCAGAAAGCCGCAAAATACTAAACCTGCGGCAAAAACGTACGCCTCAATGGTTATTAACCCATACTCGGTAATTATTAAACCAACTGATGCAACCCAAAAATCTGGTGCAACAAAAAGCGAATTACTCAAGCACTTCAATCCATCGAAGTTGCCTATGTCCATTGCAAACGTCAAAACCATCAACGGCGGTGGAGTTCTTGTTAGCTGCAAGTCCCAAGAAGATTCTGCTCAATTTCAGAAACTGGTTGCGGATAAGATGTCTACTACGTACAACGTGAAGGAAGCAGTCTCTTTAAACCCTCGCGTTCGCATTGTCGGCATCAACGAAGAACTTGACCCAGAAGTGTTGGGTGACTACTTAAAAACGCATAACCCACATACTTTTACACTTAACAGTTCACTTAGAGTAATTAACTTTCAGGCAACGCGAAACAACAACAAAGTATTTCAATCAACGGTTCAGTTGGATCGGGGCACGTACAAAGAGGTGCTATCCGCTGGCAAAGTTTTCGTAGGTTTTGATTGCTGCCGTGTGTACGATGTCATTGATTTGAGACGTTGTCACAATTGTTGTGGCTTCCATCACTCTAAAAGGGACTGTTCTAGACCGATAGTGTGTCCTAGATGCTCTGAATGTCACGATATCGCCGACTGCAAGGCTGATGCACTAACTTGTGTCAATTGCACTTTGTTTAACACGCGAACCCAACACAAAATTAGTACGGATCACGCGGCCTGGGACATAAACAATTGTCCAAGCTATGCAAAAGCTTTGGAGAGGTTAAGGAGCAGTATTATTAATTCGCAATAACAACCACAGTCAGCTGTTGCTGACACCGTAAGTCGTAAAGCCGCGGTTCCATCTAAAGTCAAATGCTACTACCAGAACGTTCGCGGTCTGAACACCAAAACCAACACACTTCACAAGTCGATGTATAGCGTAGTTGAGGAGTACGACATAGTCACTTTCACAGAAACTTGGCTTTCAAATTCCGTTTTCGACGCCGAACTTGTTGACCCTAATTTATTCACCGTGTATAGAGCTGATAGAAATTTTATTGCAACAAACACTTCTCGTGGAGGTGGTGTTCTAGTCATGATCAACAACAATACGCTTTTAAACTCAACTGTGATAAATTCCATCTGTGATATTCCTAGTCTAATTAAGTCCACTGATATCTTAGCCCTTAGAATTAAGTTCAGTTGTGATTGTCTTAATGTTATTGTTGTTTACGTTCCACCCAATCAAAAACTAGCATATTATGAATCTTTATTTGATTATCTTGCATCACTATATTGCTACTATGATGGTAGACTCCTCATAATAGGTGATTTTAATTTACCTAATTATGCCACTGAGCGACACTGTCTTTCTGATGACAAAATAGTAGCATTGAATTGCTTGACGAGCTTGCTTGATCTTCAGCAATTCAATAATATTGTGAATGCTAACAATAGATTGTTAGATTTGGTGCTTTACAAGTCGGGCTGCACTTTAACTGGCGATAATAGTCCTTTGCTATCTATCGACTTGCATCATCCCCCCTTGGAATTTGTGCTCGACTTTTTGTCTATAATTCCACGATCACTACCTTACGCACCCACGCAGGAATTTAACTTCAAGAAAGCCAATCTTCTGGGCTTGTACGAAGACATCGATAATTTCGATTGGTCAAGCCTAGAATCGATTGGCGAAGTCGATGCCTCAGTAGACCACATGAACGACATCCTAACAACCATGTTTAAAACCCATGTACCATTTAAACTGCGCAAGTCAAACAAAAGTTATCCGCCATGGTTTGACTCAAATATCATAAACAAAATTAAGTTAAAGGATAAAACGCGGAACAAAGTTGCTAAATATAACTCTCCGCTTGACTTACAACAATTTCAGCGCTTGAGAGGGGAAATTAAACATGACATAAATATTGCTCACAAAACGTATATTTCTCAAATTAATAATACAATTAAGTCAAACCCCAATAAATTCTGGTCATATGTCAACTCAAAGCGAAAGGTCCCAGGCATGCCCTCAGCCATGACTGTGAATGAAATTTCTATGGACAGTCCACAGTCCATCGTCAACGCGTTTGCCAAATTTTTCTCCGGTAGTTTTCTTAAGAACACCTTGACCCCTGCGCATATTCCAGACATTACCAAATCAAGCCTTAGTGTATACTGGAGTAAGGTTACAGAGGATGAAGTAGTTGCGGGACTTCGACGTATTTAGCCTAATATGACCGTCATATTTAACTTAATATTGAAAAAGTCCCTGTTTCCAACTGCTTGGAAGCTCTCTCGAATAACTCCAGTATTTAAGAAGGGTAATCGCTCTGCTGTAGAGAATTATCGGCCAATCGCTATCATCTGCAACTTTGCTGAGGTTTTTGAATACCTGATGCACCAGATCATCTCCCACCATGCAAGAAACATAATCACGATTAATCAACATGGTTTTATGCCAGGTCGTTCAACCACCACCAACCTGATCTGCAAAACCCAGCACATTTCGGAAGCAATCGATAACCGTGAGCAAGTCGATGTGATCTACACAGACTTCTCGAAGGCGTTCGACCGACTCGATCATTCCCTTCTACTCGTTAAATTGGATGCGTTGGGTCTGTCGGGCGGTCTGATTGGTCTCGTGGGGTCATATCTTTGCGACCGGAACCAATATGTGCAATGTCTTGGGCATAAATCATGCTTGATCAACCAGTCGTCTGGAGTCCCGCAAGGCTCTGTCTTAGGCCCTCTATTCTTCAACCTGTTCATCAACGATATAGTTCCTGGCCTAACCGTCAAGCATCTTTTGTACGCCGATGACCTAAAAATATTTAATACCATCAAGAGCGCGGATGACTGCTCTGTGTTGCAGACGAATACTAATCGAATTCATAAATGGTGTACTGAAAATAAACTATCTTTAAACATCCAGAAATGTGTTGCTATGTCGTATTCCAAAGCGCGTTACCCTATAATTTTCGACTACCAAATTGGTGACAGCGTGTTGTCAAGACCAACCACTGTAACTGACCTGGGTGTAGTATTTGACTGCAAGTTATCGTTTGTGCCTCACATCCAAGCTACTACGGCGTCAGCATTCAAACGACTTGGTTTTATCATGCGAAATGCCAGCGATTTCCCGTCTGTTGAATCGCTACGAATCCTCTACTGCTCGTTTGTCCGCTCAAAGTTGGAGTACGCTTCTTGTGTTTGGTCCCCAATTCACGATACCCACATCATCGCTCTAGAAAAAGTTCAACGACGCTTTCTAAAAGCTCTATACCTTCGCACTGTTGGAACTTACCCTGGGAGAAGATTTCCGCAAACAGACTTGTTGCAACGTTTTAGGTTAAGTGACCTTCGTACACGCAGAGCATGCAGTCTTTCTGTGTTCCTGTTGAAACTTATCAACAATAAGTATGATTGTCCTGAATTGATAAGCAGCATCAACTTTTGCGTACCACGATTTAACAGCAGATTGCACAGCACCTTTCATTTGAACGTACCTCGATCCAATGCATTGTTGTTGTCGCCGCTTTACCAGATGTACTCAGCCTATACCGAGGTCTGTAATGTATTCTGTTGCTCGGAAGCCGATATAAAACGAGCTTTTTATTTGTCATTGTCATAAATTATTTAAATGTCATTTCTTGTGTGTCACGTATATTATGTTTATGTTATATTTACAATTTCTTATGTTCCTTACCTGTTATACAATTTTTACTATTTATCTATACCTAATATTCTTAGCATATTTACATTTTCTACTCTACTACATAATTTTATATACACTTGTAAATTTTATAACAGTTTTCTAATCCTTAACCTCACTCTACAACTGGGTATTGTCCTGTTGAGTGTTGTTATTTATATAAATAAATAAATAAATAAATAAATAAATAAATAAATAAATAAATAAATAAATAAATAAATAAATAAATAAATAAATAAATAAATAAATAAATAAATAAATAAATAAATAAATAAATAAATAAATAAATAAATAAATAAATAAATAAATAAATAAATAAATAAATAAATAAATAAATAAATAAATAAATAAATAAATAAATAAATAAATAAATAAATAAATAAATAAATAAATAAATAAATAAATAAATAAATAAATAAATAAATAAATAAATAAATAAATAAATAAATAAATAAATAAATAAATAAATAAATAAATAAATAAATAAATAAATAAATAAATAAATAAATAAATAAATAAATAAATAAATAAATAAATAAATAAATAAATAAATAAATAAATAAATAAATAAATAAATAAATAAATAAATAAATAAATAAATAAATAAATAAATAAATAAATAAATAAATAAATAAATAAATAAATAAATAAATAAATAAATAAATAAATAAATAAATAAATAAATAAATAAATAAATAAATAAATAAATAAATAAATAAATAAATAAATAAATAAATAAATAAATAAATAAATAAATAAATAAATAAATAAATAAATAAATAAATAAATAAATAAATAAATAAATAAATAAATAAATAAATAAATAAATAAATAAATAAATAAATAAATAAATAAATAAATAAATAAATAAATAAATAAATAAATAAATAAATAAATAAATAAATAAATAAATAAATAAATAAATAAATAAATAAATAAATAAATAAATAAATAAATAAATAAATAAATAAATAAATAAATAAATAAATAAATAAATAAATAAATAAATAAATAAATAAATAAATAAATAAATAAATAAATAAATAAATAAATAAATAAATAAATAAATAAATAAATAAATAAATAAATAAATAAATAAATAAATAAATAAATAAATAAATAAATAAATAAATAAATAAATAAATAAATAAATAAATAAATAAATAAATAAATAAATAAATAAATAAATAAATAAATAAATAAATAAATAAATAAATAAATAAATAAATAAATAAATAAATAAATAAATAAATAAATAAATAAATAAATAAATAAATAAATAAATAAATAAATAAATAAATAAATAAATAAATAAATAAATAAATAAATAAATAAATAAATAAATAAATAAATAAATAAATAAATAAATAAATAAATAAATAAATAAATAAATAAATAAATAAATAAATAAATAAATAAATAAATAAATAAATAAATAAATAAATAAATAAATAAATAAATAAATAAATAAATAAATAAATAAATAAATAAATAAATAAATAAATAAATAAATAAATAAATAAATAAATAAATAAATAAATAAATAAATAAATAAATAAATAAATAAATAAATAAATAAATAAATAAATAAATAAATAAATAAATAAATAAATAAATAAATAAATAAATAAATAAATAAATAAATAAATAAATAAATAAATAAATAAATAAATAAATAAATAAATAAATAAATAAATAAATAAATAAATAAATAAATAAATAAATAAATAAATAAATAAATAAATAAATAAATAAATAAATAAATAAATAAATAAATAAATAAATAAATAAATAAATAAATAAATAAATAAATAAATAAATAAATAAATAAATAAATAAATAAATAAATAAATAAATAAATAAATAAATAAATAAATAAATAAATAAATAAATAAATAAATAAATAAATAAATAAATAAATAAATAAATAAATAAATAAATAAATAAATAAATAAATAAATAAATAAATAAATAAATAAATAAATAAATAAATAAATAAATAAATAAATAAATAAATAAATAAATAAATAAATAAATAAATAAATAAATAAATAAATAAATAAATAAATAAATAAATAAATAAATAAATAAATAAATAAATAAATAAATAAATAAATAAATAAATAAATAAATAAATAAATAAATAAATAAATAAATAAATAAATAAATAAATAAATAAATAAATAAAAAGTGCCCTGGTTATTATTTAAAATTTGATAAATTTTTAAAATAAATAAATAAAAACGTAATAAAATATATAAATAGATATACTGTTGGAAAGCTCTTGATGTATGCAACACGATGCTTTTCGAATTTTTGAAAAATATTAATTTGCGTAAAAGTTATTAAAATCTGAGCAAAGTTGTTAATTCAAATTTGATAAATTTTTAAAAAAAATAACTAAAAACGTAAATAATATACAAGTAGACATACTGTTTAAACGCACTTAATGTATGCAACACAATGCTTTTTGAACTTTTAAAAAGTATTAATTTGAATAAAAGTTATTAAAAAGTGCCCAAGTTATTATTTAACATTTGATGAATTTTTGAAATAAATAATTAAAAACATAAAAAAATGTACAATTAAATATACGGCTTAAAACCACTTGTTGTAAGCAACACGATGCTTTTCGAATTTTTGAAAAATATTAATTTGGGTAAAAGTTATTAAAAAGTGCCGAAGATATTATTTCAAATTTGATGAATTTTTGAAATAAATAATTAAAAACATAAAAAAAATGTACAAAAAAACATACTACTGAAAAGCACTTGATGTATGCAACACGATGCTTTTTAAACTTTTGAAAAGTAATAATTTGAATAAAAGTTATTAAGAAGTGCCCAAGCTATTATTTAAAATTTGATGAATTTTCAAAATAATATATTAAAAACGTAATAAAATACACAAGTAGACATACTGTTGGAAAGCCCTTGATGTATGCAACACAATGCTTTTTGAAATTTTTAAAAATATTAATTTGCGTAAAAGTTATTAAAAAGTGCCGAAGTTATTATTTCAAATTTGATGAATTTTTAAACTAAATAATTAAAAACGTAAAAAATGTACAAGTAGACACACTGTTTGAACGCCTATAATGTATGCAACACGATGCTTTTTAAACTTTTAAAAAGTATTAATTTGCGTAAAAGTTATTAAAAAGTGCCGAAGTTATTATTTCAAATTTGATAAATTTTTGAAATAAATAATTAAAAACATAATAAAAATGTACAACTAAACATACTACTGGAATGCCCTTGATGTATGCAACACGATGCTTTTTAAATTTTTGAAAAATATTAATTTGCGTAAAAGTTATTAAAAAGTGAGCAAAGTTATTAATTCAAATTTGATAAATTTTTAAAATAAATAACTAAAAACGTAAAAAATATACAGGTAGACATACTGTTTGAACGCACTTAATGTATGCAACACGATGCTTTTTGAACTTTTAATATGTTTTAATTTGAATAAAAGTTATTAAAAAGTGCCCAAGTTATTATTTAAAATTTGATAAATTTATGAAATAAATAATTAAAAACATAAAAAAATGTACAATTAAATATACTGCTGAAAACCCCTTAATGTATGCAACACGATGCTTTTCGAATTTTTAAAAAATATTAATTTGGGTAAAAGTTATTAAAAAGTGCCGAAGTTATTATTTTAAATTTGATGAATTTTTGAAATAAATAATTAAAAACATAAAAAATATACAAGTGAATATACTGCTGGAAAGCCCTTAATGTATGCAACACGATGCTTATTAAACTTTTGAAGAGTATTAATTTGAAAAAAAGTTATTAAGAAGTGCTCAAGCTATTATTTAAAATTTGATGAATTTTCAAAATAATATATTAAAAACGTAATAAAATATACAAGTAGACATACTGTTGGAAAGCCCTTGATGTATGCAACACAATGCTTTTTGAAATTTTTAAAAATATTAATTTGCGTAAAAGTTATTAAAAAGTGCCGAAGTTATTATTTCAAATTTGATGAATTTTTAAACTAAATAATTAAAAACGTAAAAAATGTACATGTAGACACACTGTTTGAACGCCTATAATGTATGCAACACGATGCTTTTTAAACTTTTAAAAAGTATTAATTTGCGTAAAAGTTATTAAAAAGTGCCGAAGTTATTATTTCAAATTTGATAAATTTTTGAAATAAATAATTAAAAACATAATAAAAATGTACAAGTAAACATACTGCTGGAACGCCTTTGATGTATGCAACACGATGCTTTTTAAATTTTTGAAAAATATTAATTTGCGTAAAAGTTATTAAAAAGTGAGCAAAGTTATTAATTCAAATTTGATAAATTTTTAAAATAAATAACTAAAAACGTAAAAAATATACAGGTAGACATACTGTTTGAACGCACTTAATGTATGCAACACGATGCTTTTTGAACTTTTAATATGTATTAATTTGAATAAAAGTTATTAAAAAGTGCTCAAGTTATTATTTAAATTTTATAAATTTATGAAATAAATAATTAAAAACATAAAAAAATGTACAATTAAATATACTGCTGGCAACCCCTTAATGTATGCAACACGATGCTTTTCGAATTTTTGAAAAATATTAATTTGGGTAAAAGTTATTAAAAAGTGCCGAAGATATTATTTCAAATTTGATAAATTTTTGAAATAAATAATTAAAAACATAAAAAAAATGTACAAAAAAACATACTGCTGAAAAGCACTTGATGTATGCAACACGATGCTTTTTAAACTTTTGAAAAGTATTAATTTGAATAAAAGTTATTAAGAAGTGCCCAAGCTATTATTTAAAATTTGATGAATTTTCAAAAAAACATATTAAAAACGTAATAAAATATATAAGTAGATATACTGTTGGAAAGCCCTTGATGTATGCAACACGATGCTTTTCGAATTTTTGAAAAATATTAATTTGCGTAAAAGTTATTAAAATCTGAGCAAAGTTGTTAATTCAAATTTGATAAATTTTTAAAAAAAATAACTAATAACGTAAAAAATATACAAGTAGACATACTGTTTGAACGCACTTAATGTATGCAACACAATGCTTTTTGAACTTTTATAAAGTATTAATTTGAATAAAAGTTATTAAAAAGTGCCCAAGTTATTATTTAACATTTGATAAATTTTTGAAATAAATAATTAAAAACATAAAACAATGTACAATTGAATATACGGCTTAAAACCCCTTGTTGTAAGCAACACGATGCTTTTCGAATTTTTGAAAAATATTAATTTGGGTAAAAGTTATTAAAAAGTGCCGAAGATATTATTTCAAATTTGATGAATTTTTGAAATAAATAATTAAAAACATAAAAAAATGTACAAAAAAACATACAGCTGAAAAGCATTTGATGTATGCAACACGACGCTTTTTAAACTTTTAAAAAGTAATAATTTGAATAAAAGATATTAAAAAGTGCCCAAGCTATTATTTAAAATTTGATAAATTTTCAAAATAACATATTAAAAACGTAATAAAATATACAAGTAGACATACTCTTGTAAAGCCCTTGATGTATGCAACACAATGCTTTCTGAAATTTTTAAAAATATTAATTTGCGTAAAAGTTATTAAAAAGTGCCGAAGTTATTATTTCAAATTTGATGAATTTTTGAAATAAATAATTAAAAACGTCAAAAAAGTACAAGTAACCATGCTGTTAGCAAACCCTTGATGTATGCAACACGATGCGTTTTAAATATTTGAAAAATATTAATTTGCATAAAAGTTATTAAAAAAAGCCGAAGTTATTATTTCTAACTTGAATTTTTAAAATAAAAAAATAAAAACGCAATAAAATATACAAGCAAACATACTGCTGAATAGCCCTTGATGTATGCAACACAATGTTTTTTGAATTTTTGAAAAATATTAATTTGAATAAAAGTTATTTAAAAGTGCGCAAATTTATTATTTCAAATCTGATAAATTTTTAAACTAAATAATTCAAAACGTAAAAAATGTACAAGTAGACACACTGTTTGAACGCCCATAATGTATGCAACACGATTCTTTTTAAACTTTTAAAAAGTATTAATTTGCGTAAAAGTTATTAAAAAGTGCCGAAGTTATTATTTCAAATTTGATAAATTTTTGAAATAAATAATTAAAAACATAATAAAAATGTACAACTAAACATACTGCTGGAACGCCCTTGATGTATGCAACACGATGCTTTTTAAATTTTTGAAAAATATTAATTTGCGTAAAAGTTATTAAAAAGTGAGCAAAGTTATTAATTCAAATTTGATAAATTTTTAAAATAAATAACTAATAACGTAAAAAATATACAGGTAGACATACTGTTTGAACGCACTTAATGTATGCAACACGATGCTTTTTGAACGTTTAAAAAGTATTAATTTGAATAAAAGTTATTAAAAAGTGCCCAAGTTATTATTTAAAATTTGATAAATTTTTAAAATAAATAAATAAAAACGTAATAAAATATATAAGTAGATATACTGTTGAAAAGCCCTTGATGTATGCAACATAATGCTTTTTGAAATTTTTAAAAATATTAATTTGCGTAAAAGTTATTAAAAAGTGCCGAAGTTATTATTTCAAATTTGATGAATTTTTAAACTAAATAATTAAAAACGTAAAAAATGTACAAGTAGACACACTGTTTGAACGCCTATAATGTATGCAAATGTATGCAACACGATGCTTTTTAAACTTTTAAAAAGTATTAATTTGCGTAAAAGTTATTAATAAGTGCCGAGGTTATTATTTCAAATTTGATAAATTTTTGAAATAAATAATTAAAAACATAATGAAAATGTACAACTAAACATACTGCTGGAACGCCCTTGATGTATGCAACACGATGCTTTTTAAATTTTTGAAAAATATTAATTTGCGTAAAAGTTATTAAAAAGTGAGCAAAGTTATTAATTCAAATTTGATAAATTTTTAAAATAAATAACTAAAATCGTAAAAAATATACAGGTAGGCATACTGTTTGAACGCACTTAATGTATGCAACACGATGCTTTTTGAACTTTTAAAAAGTATTAATTTGAATAAAAGTTATTAAAAAGTGCCCTGGTTATTATTTAAAATTTGATAAATTTTTAAAATAAATAAATAAAAACGTAATAAAATATATAAGTAGATATACTGTTGGAAAGCCCTTGATGTATGCAACACGATGCTTTTCGAATTTTTGAAAAATATTAATTTGCGTAAAAGTTATTAAAATCTGAGCAAAGTTGTTAATTCAAATTTGATAAATTTTTAAAAAAAATAACTAAAAACGTAAAAAATATACAAGTAGACATACTGTTTGAACGCACTTAATGTATGCAACACAATGCTTTTTGAACTTTTACAAAGTATTAATTTGAATAAAAGTTATTAAAAAGTGCCCAAGTTATTATTTAACATTTGATGAATTTTTGAAATAAATAATTAAAAACATAAAAAAATGTACAATTAAATATACGGCTTAAAACCACTTGTTGTAAGCAACACGATGCTTTTCGAATTTTTGAAAAATATTAATTTGGGTAAAAGTTATTAAAAAGTGCCGAAGATATTATTTCAAATTTGATGAATTTTTGAAATAAATAATTAAAAACATAAAAAATTTTTACAAAAAAACATACTACTGAAAAGCACTTGATGTATGCAACACGATGCTTTTTAAACTTTTGAAAAGTAATAATTTGAATAAAAGTTATTAAGAAGTGCCCAAGCTATTATTTAAAATTTGATGAATTTTCAAAATAACATATTAAAAACGTAATAAAATATACAAGTAGACATACTGTTGGAAAGCCCTTGATGTATGCAACACAATGCTTTTCGAAATTTTTAAAAATATTAATTTGCGTAAAAGTTATTAAAAAGTGCCGAAGTTATTATTACAAATTTGATGAATTTTTAAACTAAATACCTAAAAACGTAAAAAATGTACAAGTAGACACACTGTTTGAACGCCTATAATGTATGCAACACGATGCTTTTTAAACTTTTAAAAAGTATTAATTTGCGTAAAAGTTATTAAAATGTGCCGAAGTTATTATTTCAAATTTGATAAATTTTTGAAATAAATAATTAAAAACATAATAAAAATGTACAACTAAACATACTGCTGGAACGCCCTTGATGTATGCAACACGATGCTTTTTAAATTTTTGAAAAATATTAATTTGCGTAAAAGTTATTAAAAAGTGAGCAAAGTTATTAATTCAAATTTGATAAATTTTTAAAATAAATAACTAAAAACGTAAAAAATATACAGGTAGACATACTGTTTGAACGCACTTAATGTATGCAACATAATGCTTTTTGAACTTTTAAAAAGTATTAATTTGAATAAAAGTTATTAAAAAGTGCCCAAGTTATTATTTAAAATTTGATAAATTTTTAAAATAAATAAATAAAAACGTAATAAAATATATAAGTAGATATACTGTTGGAAAGCCCTTGATGTATGCAACACGATGCTTTTCGAATTTTTGAAAAATATTAATTTGCGTAAAAGTTATTAAAATCTGAGCAAAGTTGTTAATTCAAATTTGATAAATTTTTAAAATAAATAACTAAAAACGTAAAAAATATACAAGTAGACATACTGTTTAAACGCACTTAATGTATGCAACACAATGCTTTTTGAACTTTTAAAAAGTATTAATTTGAATAAAAGTTATTCAAAAGTGCCCAAGTTATTATTTAACATTTGATGAATTTTTGAAATAAATAATTAAAAACATAAAAAAATGTACAATTAAATATACGGCTTAAAACCCCTTGTTGTAAGCAACACGATGCTTTTCGAATTTTTGAAAAATATTAATTTGGGTAAAAGTTATTAAAAAGTGCCGAAGATATTATTTCAAATTTGATGAATTTTTGAAATAATTAATTAAAAACATAAAAAAAATGTACAAAAAAACATACAGCTGAAAAGCACTTGATGTATGCAACACGATGCTTTTTAAACTTTTGAAAAGTATTAATTTGAATAAAAGTTATTAAAAAGTGCCCAAGCTATTATTTAAAATTTGATAAATTTTCAAAATAACATATTAAAAACGTAATAAAATATACAAGTAGACATACTGCTGTAAAGCCCTTGATGTATGCAACACAATGCTTTCTGAAATTTTTAAAAATATTAATTTGCGTAAAAGTTATTAAAAAGTGCCGAAGTTATTATTTCAGATTTGATGAATTTTTGAAATAAATAATTAAAAACGTCAAAAAAGTACAAGTAACCATACTGTGAGAAAGCCCTTGATGTATGCAACACGATGCTTTTCGAATTTTTGAAAATAATTAATTTGCGTAAAAGTTATTAAAATCTGAGCAAAGTTGTTAATTCAAATTTGATAAATTTTTAAAATAAATAACTAAAAACGTAAAAAATATACAAGTAGACATACTGTTTAAACGCACTTAATGTATGCAACACAATGCTTTTTGATCTTTTAAAAAGTATTAATTTGAATAAAAGTTATTAAAAAGTGCCCAAGTTATTATTTAACATTTGATGAATTTTTGAAATAAATAATTAAAAACATAAAAAAATGTACAATTAAATATACGGCTTAAAACCCCTTGTTGTAAGCAACACGATGCTTTTTGAATTTTTGAAAAATATTAATTTGGGTAAAAGTTATTAACAAGTGCCGAAGATATTATTTCAAATTTGATGAATTTTTGAAATAAATAATTAAAAACATAAAAAAAATGTACAAAAAAACATACTGCTGAAAAGCACTTGATGTATGCAACACGATGCTTTTTAAACTTTTGAAAAGTATTAATTTGAATAAAAGTTATTAAGAAGTGCCCAAGCTATTATTTAAAATTTGATGAATTTTTAAACTAAATAATTAAAAACGTAAAAAATGTACAAGTAGACACACTGTTTGAACGCCTATAATGTATGCAACACGATGCTTTTTAAACTTTTAAAAAGTATTAATTTGCGTAAAAGTTATTAAAAAGTGCCGAAGTTATTATTTCAAATTTGATAAATTTTTGAAATAAATAATTATAAACATAATAAAAATGTACAACTAAACATACTGCTGGAACGCCCTTGATGTATGCAACACGATGCTTTTTAAATTTTTGAAAAATATTAATTTGCGTAAAAGTTATTAAAAAGTGAGCAAAGTTATTAATTCAAATTTGATAAATTTTTAAAATAAATAACTAAAAACGTAAAAAATATACAGGTAGACATACTGTTTGAACGCACTTAATGTATGCAACACGATGCTTTTTGAACTTTTAATATGTATTAATTTGAATAAAAGTTATTAAAAAGTGCCCAAGTTATTATTTAAAATTTGATAAATTTATGAAATAAATAATTAAAAACATAAAAAAACGTACAATTAAATATACTGCTGGAAACCCCTTAATGTATGCAACACGATGCTTTTCGAATTTTTAAAAAAATATTAATTTGGGTAAAAGTTATTAAAAAGTGCCGAAGTTATTATTTCAAATTTGATGAATTTTTGAAATAAATAATTAAAAACATAATAAAAATGTACAACTAAACATACTGCTGGAATGCCCTTGATGTATGCAACATTATACTTTTTAAATTTTTGAAAAATATTAATTTGCGTAAAATTTATTAAAAAGTGAGCAAAGTTATTAATTCAAATTTGATAAATTTTTAAAATAAATAACTAAAAACGTAAAAAATGTACAAGTAGACATACTGTTTGAACGCCCTTAATGTATGCAACACGATGCTTTTTGAGTTTTTAAAAAATATTAATTTGGATAAAAGTTATTAAAAAGTGCCGAAGTTATTATTTCAAATTTGATGACTTTTTGAAATAAATAATTAAGAACATATAAAAATGTACAAAAAAAAACATACTGCTGAAAAGCACTTGATGAATCAACACGATGCTTTTTAAACTTTTGAAAAGTATTAATTTGAATAAAAGTTATTAAAAAGTGCCCAAGCTATTATTTAAAATTTGATGAATTTTCAAAATAAATTAATAAAAACGTATGAAAAGTACAAGTAACCATACTGTTAGAAAGCCCTTGATGTATGCAACACGATGCGTTTTGAATATTTAAAAAATATTAGTTTGCATAAAAGTTATTAAAAAAAGCCGAAGTTATTATTTCTAACTTGATGAATTTTAAAAATAAATAAATAAAAACGCAATAAAATATACAAGGAAACATACTGCTGAAAAGCCCTTGATGTATGCAACACGATGCTTTTGGATTTTTTGAAAAATATTATTTTGGGTAAAAGTTATTAAAAAGTGCAGAAGTTATTATTTCAAATTTGATAAATTTTTGAAATAAATAATTAAAAACATAAAATGTACAAAAAAAATAAATAACTAAAAACGTAAAAAAGGTACAAGTAGACATACTGTTTGAACGCCCTTAATGTATGCAACACAATGCTTTTTGAACTTTTAAAAAGTATTAATTTTAATAAAAGTTATTAAAAAGTGCCCAAGTTATTATTTAAAATTTGATAAATTTATAAAATAAATAATTAAAAACATAAAAAAATGTACAATTAAATATACTGCTGGAAACCCCTTAATGTATGCAACACGATGCTTTTCGAATTTTTAAAAAATATTAATTTGGGTAAAAGTTATTAAAAAGTGCCGAAGTTATTATTTCAAATTTGATGAATTATTGAAATAAATAATTAAAAACATAAAAAATGTACAAATAATTATACTGCTTGAAAGCCCTTGATGTATGCAACACGATGCTTTTTGAATTTTTGAAAAATATTAAGTTGAATCAAAGTTATTAAAAAGTGAGCAAAGTTATTATATCATATTTGATAAATTTTTAAAATAAATAATTAAAAACGTAAAAAATGTACAAGTAGACATACTGTTTGAACGCCCTTAATGTATGCAACACGATGCTTTTTGAACTTTTGAAAAATATTAATTTGAATAAAAGTTATTAAAAAGTGCCCAAGTTATTATTTAAAATTTGATGAATTTTTCAAACAAATAAATAAAAACGTAATAAAATATACAAGTAGATATACTGTTGGAAAGCCCTTGATGTATGCAACACGATGCGTTTTGAATTTTAAAAAAATATTAAATTGAATACAAGTTATTAAAGAGTTTCCAAGTTATTATTTCAAATTTGATGAATTTTTAAAATAAATCAATAAAACCTTAATAAAATTATCAAGTAGAAATAGTGTTAAAAAGCCCTTGATGTATGCAACACGATGCTTTTCGAACTTTTGAAAAATATTAATTTGCGTAAAAGTTATTAAAAAATGAGCAAAGTGATTAATTCAAATTTGATAAATTTTTAAAATAAATAACTAAAAACGTAAAAAAGGTACAAGTAGACATACTGTTTGAACGCCCTTAATGTATGCAACACGATGCTTTTTGAACTTTTAAATAGTTTTAATTTGAATAAAAGTTTATAAAAAGTGCCTAAGTTATTATTTAAAATTTGATAAATTTTTGAAATAAATAATTAAAAACATAAAAAAATGTACAAGTAAATATACTGCTGGAAACCCCTTGATGTATGCAACACAGTAGAGGAAGAAGGTATGTTCTAGCACCACCGTCCATAATGCGCATGATCGAAATAGATCGCACTCTTTCTAACCCATGCAATTATCTTCTCTCTCATTCTAACCACGGAAATTTTTTTGTTTTACCAGGTTGGTAGTATATTGTTGCGGAATATATTTATTATTCGAATTAAATTATTATTATTAACATTGCTGCATGGTGGGAGAATTTAAAATTTAAATTAAGAACCCCCAAACATCGTCGTATAGGCCATTAACTATCATCAAAAATCAATCCAAATTTAACCCTCCTATTTATAGATAAATAATATTTATATTTCACCCCTATCAACTTAGGGGCTAAAATGTAAATTAAATATGAAAAAAAGCTAACCAGCAGCAGGAATCGAACCTGGTACCTTGGGTTGGAATAACACATCGTGTAGCGCTACACCACCGAGCTAACTTACTAATGAGTATCTATTTAATTTAGTTTTTTAGTTTAGTTTAATAATAAAACTATATCTGAAATTATATTTAAAAGTCAAATACAAACGCAATATTATTAATTCAGAATCGATTTATTATAATTTAGTTTTCATAAGTAAAAGGCATGACGTTGTTTAAAAATGTTTTGGCAATGATCCGCATTGAAAATGGATTTAATTTTCTCTTCAACATTCCGAATTCGATTTTTAAATCTTGCACCATCTCTCGCACATTTTTCCCAGGGCCCTTTTCGTGCTGCTCTATATGCAAACGACCATCGGACCATCCGATATATTTGATTTTGATCCGTAGCAAAATGAACGGAAGCTTTGCTTACATTATTCATTGAAGTAAATTTTTTCAACTCCAACAAGATTTAAATTATTAAATATTTTAGCCAATGACTAATTATATTTAATGTTTTTGAGGAAAAAGTTTTGTACCTTCCATATCAACATATGTAATTAGTGTGATAACAAATGCATGTAGATGGAAGTATATAAAGAAAATATAGAATGTGTTATTCAATCTGAAAATTTATAACAAGAAATAAATACAACTATTTAAAATATGCTTGCAACTCTTTTTATTGATGCCAATATTTTTTCTATTAGACAACCTAATATATAATATAAAACAATATACAGTACAACAATGCTATTTAAAATATTCTATTGGTGTATCAGGCGTGTGACATATTTCTGAAAAAAAATAGGTTACCTAATTGTAATCAAATAATGTAATGAAACTTACCATTTAGAGTTTTCCAATGTTGATCAAAGCACATAGATTATCCATAATCTTTTTTTTCTTCAAAACTTCCAAAAACATTCTTTCTTTATAATTTTCATTGCAATCCTCCACTGCAGCATCAGTAAAAGCAATATTATATCTTTTGGGTAACCATACGCAAAATTCACCCAAATCGGCGAGAATAGCTCTGCCAATTGATGTTTCAACAATTTCGAACTCATAAATAGTAAACTTCGTGTTCATCCCCAAATCTACCAGTTTTTTAATCTCCTTGGCATTGGAAATATTGGTTAAAGCTTCAAAGTCCATGTTGCTAAAAACAAATTTAGATATAAGTATTATCTATTACAATATATATGGTGTTGATATACTTACAATAGAATGATGATTTAAATACTGATTGAAATAATGTCGCTTCCCATGAATATATATATACTTATATAAAAGCATGGTCATCAATATGAGAATTTAAAAACATATAAATACATCCTATATAATATTATTACATTTTAATTCAAGATCAGCAGAATATAAATGAATAATATGCAAGAACTAATTACTTAAATTACATTAATTCTGAGATATTGTCTATATAAACAAGTTTAAAATTTACTTATATTACTAATATGTTTTAATAAAAAAAATATATTCAAATTTCAATATTTCTATGACCCCAAGCGAGCGTTTTTACAGAACCGGGTAAAATACAACGCTTATCATCATAGGATGATAGAGCTGCTTTATTTTTTAATACACTATACATATTGTGTAAATTTGATTGAAAACTAGTCATTTTTCTATAAATAATACTGTTCTCAGTTTCAACAATATGTTTATAGTCAGCCAAATCTATTTCCCTATTAACAACACATTTTTTAATTCCTTTAGCTTTTTTCGATAAATTACCTTCAGAATTCACACAATATGCTTTAGCGCCCGTTCCATAAAAACTCCAAATAATTCCACCCGCATATTCATCCTTCATTTTTCCCAAAATCGAAGAATTTATTGGAATTCCATGTATATTATTTGGAGCGTAATTACTGGTATCAAATTTATTTAAATGTTCTTTCATATCCGCATAAAAGTTTTCGGTAAAAATTTCTAATATTAAACTATCCGTGTCAGTATAAAGAAGCGATACCTTTTCTCCATATGTTTCTTTAATGAAATTATAATAAAAATCATAGATAATTATTTTAGATACATCCAAAATACTGAATCCTATATAAACAGGTTTATTATATGTCACTCTTAATTTTTCCATTTGTATAGCCACAAAATCCTCATTAAACACTTTACAATTTTTAAAGTTTGGCTTCGCTATCAAAGCATTTGCTCCGGCCCTACGACCAACATTTTCCCAATGCGTAATTAATTTAACATCAACCCTTTTGTCAACGTTTTCCATAGTTTTACCAAAAATGCTGTTATTCATAAGTTTGAAAAAATCTTTTTCAAACTTACTAGAACAAGCATTTCGCATTATAGTATTTAAATCAATATACGACATTAACCAAGGGTATTGATTAAATGAAAGTACCCTATGAACTTTAATCAACTTCAAACCATTCTCAAGTGCCTGCTTTAAATTTCGATAATGTATAATATATTTATTTTTATTATATAAATTTGGAATTAATTTTTTAATATTAAGATTTGAGATAGGCGAAACTATAGATTCCGGACAAAAAGGTAGATCATTATGTTTATCATGTAAAGTCAATGGATATTCTAAATCGACTTCTAAAACATATCCTTTATCACATTCATTTGAAATGTTTGTAATATCAAGTCCATCAATTTGCGATTGATTTAACCAGCTAAAATTGTCTTTGGGAAGATATTGCGACATAGCAGCACCATATAAATTAGTTGCATCTAAATATGTAATGTATGATGTGGGTTTAGTTGAATCATAAAAGGGAATAAACTTATTATTTGCTTCCGCTTTCCTTATACTGCATTGACTAACACCCCCGCGAATCCCTTTTTTAAAAAAATGAAACATATCAATATCAGTTAGTAGTTCTAGCTCAACATCAGTATATTTCAACATTGCATCCCAGCTTAGACCGGGGGCAGTATAGTATTGAGCTGGATCTAAACTGTATATTGATATACAAAGATTTCTAAAATTTTCAAAAATATCTGCCAATATTAATACATCCGATTTCAAATATATGTCCGAATATTCTCCCAGAGTAGTACATTGAAATACATTCCATACATTACACGCTCGCTCGTAATCACTTAATGAAATATGTTGATTTTGTAAATTATCAAAAAACTCTTTATGTGATGGTAATTTATTTTCATTTAATTTACCAATATTTGTAACATATGAATATGGGAATACACCTTTCTGTCGAATTAAATTAAATCGCTCCACATCAGGAAAATATTTTCGAACCTCACAACATTCTTTGTCAGTCAAATTTTGAGCTAGTTGGCATAAGCTACTGGTCATAAATTTGAGTGAATCTAAAAACCTCAATTTTAAAAATACTTTTTTTTCAGCACCCGATTTCCGATCAGTATATGTATCCACCAAAATATGTTTCGAAAATGAAATATAACGTTCTTTATTCTGAGCAATAACATCAATATTTTCCTGATTATGTGCTAGATCCTTAATAAATAGGTGAGAATCATAACCACTCAAGTTATGAAAAAATATAGGAATAAATTTTGGAATTTGAAAATTTAAATTGCAATTCATATGTGCCGCGCCTCGATAAATTCCTGTCAAGTGACAATGATCTCGCACTTTTTCCGTATCATCATTAAACTTTTTGTTACAAATATAACAATCTAAACTAGTTGCAAAACTGTTGTGTTCTTCATGTGTTAAAACTTTCATTGGGACAACCAATTTTAAATGATTATTGTAAATTATTTTTGCATCTGATTCTAAGCGTTCAATAAATACTTTGACACAATCATCACCGCGATATGATTGAAATTTGGATAATGAGTCATCGTAAGAACATTTTATGTAATACGCAAAAGAATAAGGTTTATGTTCAATGGTTTTGATGGAAAATGATTTATCAGGATCTTGTTCACAAGCTTCTATCGGAACTAAAAGCGATTCAAAATCTGCATAAATAGCAAATGGAACTTTTAATTGCTTTTGAATGTTATTAAATTTTAAAATATTTTCTGGAGATTTATTCCCATATTTATCAGTTACAATATCGGTAGATGGTAATTTAGTGCAAATTTTATTACAATCATTAGATTTATGATTTTCTAAACATTGAGGACTAGAAAAATATGTTAAACAACCATCACACAAATGTATTTTTTCCGTATGATTAGTTAACTGATTCCTCAATAATCGTGACATACTTTTAATTAAACAATAATGATGATTACCAATATCATCAGAAATTAATAATAAGTTAATATGAGTCAATTGATGAGATTTTGTTAAGTGTAATGGACCAACTATTTCAAACTTTTTCATGTTATTTTCAAAAATTTCCTCTAATCCATAAACATTTACCGAAATTTCGTTTAATATTTCAAATTGATTAATATCAGACAATTTAACAGGAAATGAAATATTAGTAAAATTTAATTCATTTTCAAATTCTACATACTGTGAAATGCGACTGGGATTGCGATCTACTGGATGCAAAGCTGCCAAAATACAATATTTAAAACATTGTTTATCGGTGTTTTGCAAATTGATGATAGCCTTCCTATCACGAATTTCTTTCGGGAGCTCAATGTATTTTGATGCCCGCATGGGATTGTACTTGTTGATGTTAAGCTCCAAATATATTAGATTTTGTAACGCCCATCCTAAAAATGTATCAAACAAATTAGTTTAAATATAAACATAAGATTTTATTTGACATACCACTATTTCTTTCCTGGAATTCACTTGTTTTTCTATCAATCACTGCTTTTAAGTATTCGAAAACATCGGATATATCGGTGCTGCGTGTTATAATTTTGTTTTCGGTAGCAAATGATTTTACTTCTTCTTCATTTTTCGTTTGCAACATATAATTTCCAAACAACTCTAAATTGATTTTAAGCTGGTTGTGAGTTTCAATCGATCGTTGTATTAGTTCCACTATTTTTGGTTGCACACTTCCTAAGTATGCTTTAACATCTAGCACATCAAAATTTTCAGAATAAACTCTATAACTGTTAATCCTACATTTGAATGCAGTTTTAATTGATTCAACTCCGACCATATCACTTATTTGCACACAACACTTCGCCTTATGTTGTAAGCTACGTAAATGACCATTATATTTGGATGGATTATCCAAATAAATTTCACATATGTCGCAATATACAGCAGCTACAGAAATGTATTATTAATTATTTAAATAAAAGGAGTACTAATAAACTTACCACTAGTAGATGCTTCATTTAATCTAACACGTTTAGGTGGAATTTGGTGAACATCCAAATTATGTGTAGCTAATGTTTTTGAATTTAAAAACTCACTACCACATTTTTCACACAAAATGTTTTTTAAACACACTATATTGATATGCCTTTTCAGACTATCTTTGCGGCTAAACGATTTATTGCAAGTTTCACAGACAAACATTTTAAAAAATCTATTAGTACGTGATGCTGAACAAACAAATACTAACAATTCAATACAGAAATATGTAGTTTAAAAGAAACTTTTTGCAACATCAACAAAAAATCAATGCATTTATTCTATATAATATTCACGGTGTTGGTCTTATCAGATACATGTGTATTAAGGTCAATGATATTAAGACGTTTCAGGTTACTTCCGCATTATTCATCATAAAATAATATACAACATGTTTTATTACAATTATTTATTTATTTCTAAAAATGAGACAACGTATTCATATAAAATATAACAATTTTTAACGCTACATATACAAATTTTATTATAACTATGGTTGAAGCAAATTGGTATCGTTTTTACAAATTTTGGACAAAATTCATCGTTTTCTAAATTAACAATTGATGGTGGAGTTTTTGTAATTTCACTTAGCACATCTCTAAGAAACCGTTTTTTTACATGTCCTTTAACATATATTGTGGTCACATTCGCTAATATAATATTTTTATTGAAAATTTCGTATAACTGATTGAATTCAATATCACCACTATTATATTTGATGCAATGATGATTGAATTGCAAGTAACACACTTGATTTTTCTCATCATTATTTAAACATTCAAATGGTCTGCTTGTTTTAATCAAATATGTACATTTATTTTCACCATTATGAATTGTTAATTCTTTAGGTAATAAACGTGAATTAATAATAAAACCTTGTATATCAATTACTACAAACGTCATCTTCAGTAGTAAACATTCAACTAAGCAGGAATCAATAAAATTCAAAATTTAAATATTTTTTTTCACCATCCCACTTAGAGGTGTATATTCTATAATACTGTCGTGTATAATTAAACAATATGCTTTAGTATTATCCGGAAACTGAAAATTACTTAAAATCTCCAATTTTACATCGACTGTGGAAGACTTTAATGCTTCACATTGTTTTGAACAATCCATCACAAATAAACATCTTTCTTTAAACGCTATATAATCCAAAAGTGGTTCGGTATTTGCAAGATTATAAAAATTTTTTCGAAAATCTATATACATCTGATAAACTTCGGTATAAGCCATTCTGAGAAAATTCACCTTTAAAGACTCGTAAGGGTAACATTCCGAATTCAAATGTACTTTCAAATCGAGTAGATTTAGATGATTAAAATATGTTACATCTTTAGCAATATTATCTTTTCGATCAGTGTGAAATGCAACAATAATATATCTAGGTCTTTCTAAATTAGTGCTAGTTTTTACTGGCCATATTTCTTTGTCGGTTTTTCTTAGAGAAGGCATCTCATATAGTTCCCATTGTCTAAAAGGAATTTTTATTGGTAAATCTTTACCAATATTTTTCAGCATACGTAACTTTACAACATCATTCGGGTATACATGCTTAACTTTTAACTCAATGTTTGTGATACTTATGTTTGCTTGCTTTGTATTAGTTGCTTTATAACAATTAAAATCGGTCCGAGACCGAACCAACCTAATTTTATGACGACCAGTTATGACTCGTTTGTAGTCTTGAAACACCCCCAAGATACATTTTAATGGAATGCGAAATGTAAAATTGTTTGTGTTAAACGTGGGTAACACATTCCCGCTTATATTCCATCCTGCCCCAATCAAAGCTTGTGATTCATTTGTGTTACACAATAAAATATTTCGCATGGTACTAATTGTTCCAGGATCTCGGGCTTTATCAATTTCTTTGCCATTTAATTCATAACTGATAGATTCAAATAAATATAAACCGGCATTGTTAGTTAATCTACATGTACCTTCCCCCGTAGCTGTTTCTTTAAATTCACCTTCAATGCATAGACAAGCATCATACATTGCCATTAACACATCTTGTTGATTTATTGATATTTCGATTTCATCACTATTTTCAAAAGATTTTGTGTGAGGGTGATATGTATGGATTTCTTCACGTGCAATAGAATCATCATAGCTTGGATCGTTGAATAGCTCTAGTTGTTCGGACATTGTAACCCAAAGATTGTAGAAACTTGATATTCTCCACTGTTAATGTTGGCTTCTGCTGGGATAAAGGTTGACGATCGAATGAAGCAGCAGCGGGTTTACAATTTTTTTTTATATAATTTTGTTTAAATGTTAACCCCATAATTTTTCAATTCCAAACGGATTATAGTTTGCTCCCCTCTAAAATTAATATATTCCGAATTTTGGTCCAATAACCTAATTGTTATATTATCGATTTGTTTTCGTTTAATTGGTAAATAAACAAGGTTATGAGGTTGCACATCTATACTGTATCCTGGGTTTGATGATGGCGAAAATTCATATAATGTATGCGATTGCTGATTATCATAGTAAGAACCGGACACAATGTTACATTCAACTCGTATGGTGTACACTTTAACAATGTTTACCGGTAAAGTGGATTCATGATATATATTAGCCCCCAAAAATTCAAGGCCAAATCCTAACATTGATCCAATCCTATCTTCAGATGTAAAGTCCACGTCGTAAGCACACTTAATTTCACACTTCAGTGTGTTGTGATTTGGTTTTATTGATAAATATTTCTCTGGTTCATTTGAATTAGGATGTAGAAATTTCTGTAAATATAATTCAATATCCGCTAATTCATAGGCCCCCGTTGGAATAGTGATGGATTTTAATACATTTGCGCTATCATAATAATAAAATTTATTCTTTTTTCCTTCTTCTATATTTGGTATACTATTAAATGTGTGTAAACCGATAAGAGCTAGCGCATAATTATGCTCTTCATTAAGTTCAATGGGTGGATAGAAATTTGCAGACAACAGGCTGCTTTGGCCTTTCAATGTAAACGTTTGAGACATAACTGATATCAATTCAATGTATTTTTATTATTTAAAAACTCTAAACACAAGTGTCCACAATTGTATGTATTATAATTTTGGTAGTTTTCATGATTGTAGAAAATATTATTTGTCTCACCAAAATATTTAATTAATTCCAATGGTGGTCGTAAATTGCCAAAACTATCAAAATACGTTACGTTATTGTTACGTTTTTTATAAGCCACCCAATGTGTACCTTCATTATTAAAATCATCCAAATTTACTATGGCACTTTCATTTTTCATCGGTCCATTAATCGGTAACCGATTTCGCATATACACACCGCGAAAATATGGACTTTTATTGATATTAACATATTTACAGATGTCCAAATCAGTTAGAGCTTTTTGGGGTAATTTGAATTTTTTTTTTTTTATATTTTTTTCCTCTACATGTAAGCCAAATCCATTATTTTGTTTTTTTAAATACAGCCCAGATCCATGTTTTCCCAATGCAATTGATTCCATTACACGATTATGACGTTCGGCTTCAATCATCTTCTTCTTACCATTTTGCACATCTTTGACGGTTTTTACAATAGATGCCGCACCCCCACTTAGAGCCCCAAGGGCCGATAATCCGGCAAATAATGGTATAATAAATGGTAAAATTCCACCAGTTTTTGGAATTGGTATGATCCTTGGTGTTTCAATATTTTTGCGACCTCCTGCCCGCTTTACGGCCATACGACCTGCATGTAGTGCCTTCTTGGAAACATCCAGTATATTACTATTACAATTTTCATTTTTTAATGCCTTCTTAATATTTTTCACTACGACACTTCGAAATCCTTTTCGTTTAGTAACTCCCATCCCAACTTTTTGTTTAAGCTTCATTGCATTCGTCACTAACCAAGCAACACTTTTTTCACCAAAACTAGCGTTTTTTGATTTAACACGTTCCCACGCTCGATGTTCCAACTCGTTATCCGCCAAATGTCGATCGCTTAATTTCTTATTTTTTGAATATGCAATATCGTGTTGTTTGCAAGCCTTGTCTAATGGATTAATACCAAGATCACCACGCGCTAATCGTTTTTTTAATTTTGTACCTGGTCCACAATATTGATAACCTGGTATATGCAATTCAATCGGTAAATTATTTATAGCGGTGTTCAGTACACCAGCACCCTTCAACGTTTTCATTAAGAATAAAATAAAACAGTACATAAACAAGTATTTATTAAAAATATTTTTAATTGTTTACAAGATGCGTATCAAGAAACAAGAACTGCAACTACCAATCATTAATTTGGACAATGAAGAAGATATTCAAGTCCTTAGACATGGTGTACTATTTCCTAATACAATAAGGGCCATAATAAGCGGGCCTAGTGGATGTGGTAAAACGAATGTGATGATGAGTTTATTATTTAATTCAAATGGATTGAGATTTGAAAATATTTATATTTATTCAAAATCGCTGTATCAGCCCAAATATAAACAGCTCGAAAGGGTGCTAAAGCAAGTGACAGAAATTAAGTATTTTCCATGTAGTGACAATGAAGAAATTTTGGACCCATCCGAAGCACTTTCGAATTCCATATTTATATTTGATGATGTATCTTGTGATAAGCAAGATAAAATTCGAAACTATTTTTGCATGGGTCGTCATAAACTGGTGGATAGCTTTTATCTCTGTCAAACATATTCAAGAATACCTAAACAATTAATACGAGACAATGCCAACACCATAGTACTATTTAAACAAGATGAAAAAAATTTAAAACATGCATACGATGATCATGTAAATACGGATATGTCATTTGATACATTTAAAGAAATGTGCGGCGAGTGTTGGAAAGATAAGCATGGTATAATTGTTATAGTAAAAGATTGTGAATTAATGGGTGGGCGATATAGAAAAGGGTTCGATTCCTTCATTTTATTATAAAGTTTTATATCGATATACTGCTTCGCCGTGCGCACCGATCAATGCAGGTGTCACCGATCGATCGGACCTATCACTGCAGATGTGACCGATCATTGCAGGTGTGACTCTGACCTGTAGATTGGACCGATCGATCTAATCAATTAATACATACGGAAATCAATCAATACTGCTTATTATAGTCGATAAGTTTTGTACAGATTGCATCAGGTCTGTATAAAACAAAGCTGATAAAAACTGTATCTGTTTGATACAACTATAGATTGCACCAGATTTTATTGGATATGTTCTGTTAAAATTACTAATCCAATGGTTCATGGAATCAGTTACTTCTCACTTGTACAACCTTACACATCAAATTATCTGATTGTATGTAATAACAACGATGCCGTCCAAACATGAAGATCAACTTAAGAAAGAAATAATTGATGCATCTAATACAATTAGACAAAAATATTTGGTTTTAAAATCAAATAGAAATGAATATGAAAATGATTTAAACAAGTTTTTTAAACCTATAATGGAGCCATTACAAGAAATTTCTGAAAATATCAATTTGACATCAAAATATACTAAAGAGAAGGAAGAAGAAGAAGAAGAAGGGGCAAAAAGTAGAAAAAGAAAGAATAGTTTTGGTAAATCCGAAAATGTTCCAAAAAAAATTGTAAAATGCGATAGCCATAATGAAGGTATAATAAATGTAGATACAGAATTTAAGACAAACGTAGATAAAACTGCTCTTTCTATATATTTACAACAATATCCACCTATAGCTAGAGAATTTGTGCAAATGTATTTATCTGGTTGCCAACACTCAACGTTTGATAAAGTTAATGGTGTAAAACTTAATGGTGCGGATGATAAATGGACAATTGGCTCCAAAGAAATTTATTTTGCAAAAAATGATATAATTGTCATTGAAAATCAAAAATTTCCTGGTACATGGGGGCTTTATGAACTGTTATTTATGAAAAAACCTTTAAAGTATACCAAAACCGATGAAGAAAACTACCTGGATATTTTAAATTTGACGAATGCCCATAGACGAAATTATAAATCTGATAATCAAATTAAAGGAAGTCGAGCTCATAAGTATAAAAAAATAATTAAACCATATGTAATCAAAGAAAAGAAGGGTGGTAAACTGAAAAAAATCAGTGACTTGATGCTACTCAATTCAAAGCCGATAGAATATGTATATTGGAATGATATTAATGAAATTGTGGATAGACTTAGACTTTTAGTTGCGTCTAAAGCAGCTGGAAATAATGCACATAATAATGAAATTATGTCAATTATTGAGGAATTAGTTGAAGAAAAAATTATTAATTAAATTAAATAGTTTGATTAAATATTATCCATTGATAATATGAGCGTCAGCAAGTTCGGTTGTACATTTAATGCGACTTCACAAAATTCGAAAATAATTATAGTTCAATTTCCGCGAAATAGTGATGGAAATTATGATTTAGAAAATCGAAAGTTATGTAATGTTGATACACCCACTCAAGCATTGGATGCCACTAATAAGCAATATGTGGATGATTGTTTAGAACTTATTATTTCCAATATAATTGATGAAAAGTTAAAAAAACATACGGAAGAAATTGAAGAGTTTGTGGGAAAGCTGCTAAAACAATACAATACAACATATATGAAATATGAGTAAACAAGCGATTGTAAATGAATTACACAAACCAGCTCGTCGTAATTTCAAGCGACGACGAACTATTGTCAAAGGTATTGATGATTTATGGCAAGCAGATTTGGCTGAATTAACAAATTATTCATATCAAAACAGTGGCTTTAAATATATTTTTGTGGTTATTGATTGTTTCTCCAAATATGTATGGGCAGAACCTTTGCGAAACAAATCATCTGATGAAGTTACAAATGCGATGGAAAAAGTGTTAAAAGACAGTGGTGGCCGTTCACCCAAAAATCTACAAACCGATCAAGGAAAGGAGTTCTTTAACAAACAGTTTGGAGGTTTATTAAAAAAATATAAAATTAATCACTACAATACATATAGTACTAAGAAAGCGGCAATGGCTGAGAGGGTTATCCGAACAATTAAAGAGAAATTGTATAAACTGTTTAGTTTAAATGGTAAATATGATTGGATAAACAATTTAACTAAAATAATACAACAATACAACAATACCAAACATAGTACCATACTGATGAAACCAAACAATGTTAAGAAATCAGATGAAAAATACCTTTTGAACACAGTGTATAATCATGTCAACATTATTGATAAACAAAAATATCGCATCGGAGATACGGTGCGAATAAGTAAAGCAAAACATGTTTTTGATAAGGGCTACACTCCAAATTGGACCACAGAATTATTTAAAATCAGGAAAGTATGTATTACCAACCCAACTACATATTTATTAGAAGACATGTATGGTGTACCAATAAAGGGAGTTTTTTATACAGAAGAATTGCAAAAAACAGCACAGCCTGATGTCTATTTAATAGAAAAAATATTGTCTAGAAAGAATAATAAAGTCCATGTTAAATGGTTGGGGTTTGATAAATCTCACAATAGTTGGATTAATATTGAAAATATTATTTAACTCTTTTGCGCATGTCGTCTATTATTAATTACTATAAATATAAAAGATGTTGAGATATTGATTGTAGTATTGTAAATTTATCTCAAAATGAATGAGGCAACATCTTATTCTGAGTTTGTTGATTCTCTTTTCTCAAATTATCGAACTAATATTTATAAAGATAAACGATTGATACATGAGACTAGTTATATGTTGGAAAAATCAAAAATATGTGAAATTTCTGTTGGTCTGTGTTATTCTATGGGATTAGAACCTGCGGTGAAATTCACAAATTCAAGAAAGAAAGAAGATCATGTTACGTTTGGTGAAGTGGAGTGGAATGACTTTATATACACTTTAATCAAGTATCTTGATAAAGGTGATGCAATTGTTTTCAATGAATTCAATTCAATTTCAAATATATGCCAATTGGAAGAGTCACCTTTTATGAAGATAAAAATGGTTAAATTAAAAAGTGAAAATATTACTCCAATATTTGTGGGTCTACCAACTATTGAAGAAATAATATCGATTAATGAAATTATTTCATCAAGATTAGCATTGTTGAAAAACATACACTTTGCAAATTATTATAATAATCTAATGTTAGCAGTTGTAAATATTCTTGATTATCATGAAGATAATGGCCTTGAAAACTGCATTGACCTCATGCGATCTTTATGCAGGGTATCCAATTCCATAGAATCACATTGTATGTTGGAGTGTTTACAATATTTTCATAAAAAAATAGAATCTGATTATAATTTAATAGTAGAACTAAATTGAATACAAATTATCGGTTAGCATTAGAATATTGGTTAGTTTATTAGAAAATGTCGTTCAATAAGGATGTTGTAGAAAAAGTCGGCAACATGATTGTAAATCATCTAGAACTGAAGAAATGTTTGGATCAATTTGAGCCATCGGATTTGCCATACTTTCCATTAGTTTATTTACAGAAATATGCCCAAACTTTGGAACTAGAAAGAGTTTGGAAACATTTACCAGAAGAATATCGAAATGATAAAATATTAAAATTGTGTTTACCTTGTAATGATCATTACAATCAGCCTGAAGAGTTGGAACAATGGGATGGTCCATCACCACCAAAAAATAAATGCAATCTATGCAATAATTCTAGTAATATTTGCTGTTTAAATATATGTTATTAATAAAGTATTTGTACGAATTAATTATTTTGTTTTTATTATAATTTTCTAATTTTGTATTATTGTAAGTGCTCTTTCCACCTCATTAAAATTTAATACATATGCGAAAATCAATCAAATCATTAATTAATTAGCCTTATGCATATTACGTTATTTCAGTTTGCCGCAGATCAGCTTTTTTGTTACTTTCAAATTTAAGTTCAGAATTATTGTTAAACTTGTAATTAATTAATTAGTTCGATGGTGTAGCGCTACACGATGTGTTATCCCAACCCAAAGTACCAGGTTCGATTCCTGCTGCTGGTTAGCTTTTTTTCATATTTAATTTACATTTTAGCCCCTAAGTTGATAGGGGTGAAATATAAATATTATTTATCTATAAATAGGAGGGTTAAATTTGGATTGATTTTTGATGATAGTTAATGGCCTATACGACGATGTTTGGGGGTTCTTAATTTAAATTTTAAATTCTCCCACCATGCAGCAATGTTAATAATAATAATTTAATTCGAATAATAAATATATTCCGCAACAATATACTACCAACCTGGTAAAACAAAAAAATTTCCGTGGTTAGAATGAGAGAGAAGATAATTGCATGGGTTAGAAAGAGTGCGATCTATTTCGATCATGCGCATTATGGACGGTGGTGCTAGAACATACCTTCTTCCTCTACTCAACACGATGCTTTTCAAATTATTAAAAAATATTAATTTGGGTAAAAGTTATTAAAAAGTGCCGAAGTTATTATTTCAAATTTGATGAATTTTTGAAATAAATAATTAAGAACATAAGAAAATGTACAAAAAAAACATACTGCTGAAAAGCACTTAATGTATGCAACACGATGCTTTTTAAACTTTTAAAAAGTATTAATTTGAATAAAAGTTATTAAAAAGTGCCCAAGCTATTATTTAAAATTTGATGAATTTTCAAAATAAATTAATAAAAACGTAATAAAAGTACAAGTAACCATACTGTTAGAAAGCCCTTGATCTATGCAACACGATGCGTTTTGAATAATTAGAAAATATTAGTTTGCATAAAAGTTATTAAAAAAAGCCGAAGTTATTATTTCTAACTTGATGAATTTTTAAAATAAATAAATAAAAACGCAATAAAATATACAAGCAAACATACTGCTGAAAATCCCTTAATGTATGCAACACGATGCTTTTCGAATTTTTAAAAAATATTAATTTGGGTAAAAGTTATTAAAAAGTGCCGAAGTTATTATTTCAAATTTGATGAATTTTTGAAATAAATAATTAAACACATAAAAAAATGTACAAAAAAAAATAAATAATTAAAAACGTTAAAAAAGTACAAGTAGACATACTATTTGAACGCCCTTAATGTATGCAACACAATGCTTTTTGAACTTTTAAAAAGTATTAATTTGAATAAAAGTTATTAAAAAGTGCCCAAGTTATTATTTAAAATTTGATAAATTTATAAAATAAATAATTAAAAACATAAAAAAATGTACAATTAAATATACTGCTGAAAACCCCTTAGTGTATGCAACACGATGCTTTTCGAATTTTTAAAAAATATTAATTTGGGTAAAAGTTATTAAAAAGTGCCGAAGTTATTATTTCAAATTTGATGAATTTTTGAAATAAATAATTAAAAACATAAAAAATGTACAAATAATTATACTGCTGGAAAGCCCTTGATGTATGCAACACGATGCTTTTTGAATTTTTGAAAAATATTAAGTTGAATCAAAGTTATTAAAAAGTGAGCAAAGTTATTATATCATATTTGATAAATTTTTAAAATAAATAATTAAAAACGTAATAAAATATATAAGTAGATATACTGTTGGAAAGCCCTTGATGTATGCAACACGATGCTTTTAGAATTTTTGAAAAATATTAATTTGCGTAAAAGTTATTAAAAAGTGAGCAAAGTTGTTAATTCAAATTTGATACATTTTTAAAATAAATAACTAAAAACGTAAAAAATATACAAGTAGACATACTGTTTGAACGCACTTAATGTATGCAACACGATGCTTTTTGAACTTTTAAAAAGTATTAATTTGAATAAAAGTTATTAAAAAGTGCCCAAGTTATTATTTAAAATTTGATAAATTTTTAAAATAAATAAATAAAAACGTAATAAAATATATAAGTAGATATACTGTTGGAAAGCCCTTGATGTATGCAACACGATCCTTTTAGAATTTTTGAAAAATATTAATTTGCGTAAAAGTTATTAAAATCTGAGCAAAGTTGTTAATTCAAATTTGATAAATTTTTAAAATAAATAACTAAAAACGTAAAAAATATACAAGTAGACATACTGTTTGAACGCACTTAATGTATGCAACACGATGCTTTTTGAACTTTTAAAAAGTATTAATTTGAATAAAAGTTATTAAAAAGTGCCCAAGCTATTATTTAAAATTTGATGAATTTTCAAAATAACATATTAAAAACGTAATAAAATATACAAGTAGACATACTGTTGGAAAGCCCTTGATGTATGCAACACAATGCTTTTTGAAATTTTTAAAAATATTAATTTGCGTAAAAGTTATTAAAAAGTGCCGAAGTTATTATTTCAAATTTGATTAATATTTAAACTAAATAATTAAAACCTAAAAAACGTACAAGTAGACACACTATTTGAACGCCTATAATGTATGCAACACGATGCTTTTTAAACTTTTAAAAAGTATTAATTTGCGTAAAAGTTATTAAAAAGTGCCGAAGTTATTATTTCAAATTTGATAAATTTTTTAAATAAATAATTAAAAACATAATAAAAATGTACAACTAAACATACTGATGGAACGCCGTTGATGTATGCAACACGATGCTTTTTAAATTTTTGAAAAATATTAATTTGCGTAAAATTTATTAAAAAGTGAGCAAAGTTATTAATTCAAATTTGATAAATTTTTAAAATAAATAACTAAAAACGTAAAAAATGTACAAGTAGACATACTGTTTGAACGCCCTTAATGTATGCAATACGATGCTTTTTGAGCTTTTAAAAAGTATTAATTTGAATAAAAGTTATTAAAAAGTGCCCAAGTTATTATTTAAAATTTGATGAATTTTTTAAATAAATAATTAAAAACATAAAAAAGTACAATTAATTATACTGCTGGAAACCCCTTGATGTATGCAACACGATGCTTTTTGAATTTTTAAAAAATATTAATTTGGGTAAAAGTTATTAAAAAGTGCCGAAGTTATTATTTCTAATTTGATGACTTTTTGAAATAAATAATTAAGAACATATAAAAATGTACAAAAAAAACATATTGCTGAAAAGCACTTGATAAATCAACACGATGCTTTTTAAATTTTTGAAAAGTATTAATTTGAATAGAAGTTATTAAAAAGTGCCCAAGCTATTATTTAAAATTTGATGAATTTTCAAAATAAATTAATAAAAACGTATGAAAAGTACAAGTAACCATACTGTTAGAAAGCCCTTGATGTATGCAACACGATGCTTTTGGATTTTTTGAAAAATATTATTTTGGGTAAAAGTTATTAAAAAGTGCAGAAGTTATTATTTCAAATTTGATAAATTTTTGAAAAAAATAATTAAAAACATAAAATGTACAAAAAAAATAAATAACTAAAAACGTAAAAAAGGTACAAGTAGACATACTGTTTGAACGCCCTTAATGTATGCAACACAATGCTTTTTGAACTTTTAAAAAGTATTAATTTGAATAAAAGTTATTAAAAAGTGCCCAAGTTATTATTTAAAATTTGATAAATTTATAAAATAAATAATTAAAAACATAAAAAAATGAACAATTAAATATACTGCTGGAAACCCCTTAATGTATGCAACACGATGCTTTTCGAATTTTTAAAAAATATTAATTTGGGTAAAAGTTATTAAAAAGTGCCGAAGTTATTATTTCAAATTTGATGAATTTTTGAAATAAATAATTAAAAACATAAAAAATGTACAAATAATTATACTGCTGGAAAGCCCTTGATGTATGCAACACGATGCTCTTTGAATTTTTGAAAAATATTAAGTTGAATCAAAGTTATTAAAAAGTGAGCAAAGTTATTATATCATATTTGATAAATTTTTAAAATAAATAATTAAAAACGTAATAAAATATATAAGTAGATATACTGTTGGAAAGCCCTTGATGTATGCAACACGATGCTTTTAGAACTTTTAAAAAATATTAATTTGCGTAAAAGTTATTAAAAAGTGAGCAAAGTTGTTAATTCAAATTTGATACATTTTTAAAATAAATAACTAAAAACGTAAAAAATATACAAGTAGACATACTGTTTGAACGCACTTAATGTATGCAACACGATGCTTTTTGAATTTTTAAAAATTATTAATTTGAATAAAAGTTATTAAAAAGTGCCCAAGTTATTATTTAAAATTTGATAAATTTTTAAAATAAATAAATAAAAACGTAATAAAATATATAAGTAGATATACTGTTGGAAAGCCCTTGATGTATGCAATACGATCCTTTTAGAATTTTTGAAAAATATTAATTTGCGTAAAAGTTATTAAAATCTGAGCAAAGTTGTTAATTCAAATTTGATAAATTTTTAAAATAAATAACTAAAAACGTAAAAAATATACAAGTAGACATACTGTTTGAACGCACTTAATGTATGCAACACGATGCTTTTTGAACTTTTAAAAAGTATTAATTTGAATAAAAGTTATTAAAAAGTGCCCAAGCTATTATTTAAAATTTGATGAATTTTCAAAATAACATATTAAAAACGTAATAAAATATACAAGTAGACATACTGTTGGAAAGCCCTTGATGTATGCAACACAATGCTTTTAGAATTTTTGAAAAATATTAATTTGCGTAAAAGTTATTAAAAAGTGCCGAAGTTATTATTTCAAATTTGATGAATTTTTAAACTAAATAATTAAAAACGTAAAAAACGTACAAGTAGACACACTATTTGAACGCCTATAATGTATGCAACACGATGCTTTTTAAACTTTTAAAAAGTATTAATTTGCGTAAAAGTTATTAAAAAGTGCCGAAGTTATTATTTCAAATTTGATAAATTTTTGAAATAAATAATTAAAAACATAATAAAAATGTACAACTAAACATACTGCTGGAACGCCCTTGATGTATGCAACACGATGCTTTTTAAATTTTTAAAAAATATTAATTTGCGTAAAATTTATTAAAAAGTGAGCAAAGTTATTAATTCAAATTTGATAAATTTTTAAAATAAATAACTAAAAACGTAAAAAATGTACAAGTAGACATACTGTTTGAACGCCCTTAATGTATGCAACACGATGCTTTTTGAGCTTTTAAAAAGTATTAATTTGAATAAAAGTTATTAAAAAGTGCCCAAGTTATTATTTAAAATTTGATGAATTTTTTAAATAAATAATTAAAAACATAAAAAAAGTACAATTAATTATACTGCTGGAAACCCCTTGATGTATGCAACACGATGCTTTTTGAATTTTTAAAAAATATTAATTTGGGTAAAAGTTATTAAAAAGTGCCGAAGTTATTATTTCAAATTTGATGACTTTTTGAAATAAATAATTAAGAACATATAAAAATGTACAAAAAAAAACATACTGCTGAAAAGCACTTGATGAATCAACACGATGCTTTTTAAACTTTTGAAAAGTATTAATTTGAATAAAAGTTATTAAAAAGTGCCCAAGCTATTATTTAAAATTTGATGAATTTTCCAAATAAATTAATAAAAACGTATGGAAAGTACAAGTAACCATACTGTTAGAAAGCCCTTGATGTATGCAACACGATGCGTTTTGAATATTTAAAAAATATTAGTTTGCATAAAAGTTATTAAAAAAAGCCGAAGTTATTATTTCTAACTTGATGAATTTTAAAAATAAATAAATAAAAACGCAATAAAATATGCAAGGAAACATACTGCTGAAAAGCCCTTGATGTATGCAACACGATGCTTTTGGATTTTTTGAAAAATATTATTTTGGGTAAAAGTTATTAAAAAGTGCAGAAGTTATTATTTCAAATTTGATAAATTTTTGAAATAAATAATTAAAAACATAAAATGTACAAAAAAAATAAATAACTAAAAACGTAAAAAAGGTACAAGTAGACATACTGTTTGAACGCCCTTAATGTATGCAACACAATGCTTTTTGAACTTTTAAAAAGTATTAATTTGAATAAAAGTTATTAAAAAGTGCCCAAGTTATTATTTAAAATTTGATAAATTTATAAAATAAATAATTAAAAACATAAAAAAATGTACAATTAAATATACTGCTGGAAACCCCTTAATGTATGCAACACGATGCTTTTCGAATTTTTAAAAAATATTAATTTGGGTAAAAGTTATTAAAAAGTGCCGAAGTTATTATTTCAAATTTGATGAATTTTTGAAATAAATAATTAAAAACATAAAAAATGTACAAATAATTATACTGCTGGAAATCCCTTGATGTATGCAACACGATGCTTTTTGAATTTTTGAAAAATATTAAGTTGAATCAAAATTATTAAAAAGTGAGCAAAGTTATTATATCATATTTGATTAATTTTTAAAATAAATAATTAAAAACGTAAAAAATGTACAAGTAGACATACTGTTTTAACGCCCTTAATGTATGCAACACGATGCTTTTTGAACTTTTAAATAGTTTTAATTTGAATAAAAGTTTATAAAAAGTGCCTAAGTTATTATTTAAAATTTGATAAATTTTTGAAATAAATAATTAAAAACAAAAAAAAAATGTACAATTAAATATACTGCTGGAAACCCCTTGATGTATGCAACACGATGCTTTTCAAATTTTTAAAAAATATTAATTTGGGTAAAAGTTATTAAAAAGTGCCGAAGTTATTATTTCAAATTTGATGAATTTTTGAAATAAATAATTAAGAACATAAGAAAATGTACAAAAAAAACATACTGCTGAAAAGCACTTAATGTATGCAACACGATGCTTTTTAAACTTTTAAAAAGTATTAATTTGAATACAAGTTATTAAAAAGTGCCCAAGCTATTATTTAAAATTTGATGAATTTTCAAAATAAATTAATAAAAACGTAATAAAAGTACAAGTAACCATACTGTTAGAAAGCCCTTGATGTATGCAACACGATGCGTTTTGAATATTTAAAAAATATTAGTTTGCATAAAAGTTATTAAAAAAAGCCGAAGTTATTATTTCTAACTTGATGAATTTTTAAAATAAATAAATAAAAACGCAATAAAATATACAAGCAAACATACTGCTGAAAATCCCTTAATGTATGCAACACGATGCTTTTCGAATTTTTAAAAAATATTAATTTGGGTAAAAGTTATTAAAAAGTGCCGAAGTTATTATTTCAAATTTGATGAATTTTTGAAATAAATAATTAAAAACATAAAAAAATGTACAAAAAAAATAAATAATTAAAAACGTTAAAAAATTACAAGTAGACATACTGTTTGAACGCCCTTAATGTATGCAACACGATGCTTTTTGAACTTTTAAAAAGTATTAATTTGAATCAAAGTTATTAAAAAGTGCCCAAGTTATTATTTGAAATTTGATAAATTTTTAAAATAAATAAATAAAAACGTAATAAAATATATAAGTACATATACTGTTGGAAATCCCTTGATGTATGCAACACGATGCTTTTCGAATTTTTGAAAAATATTAATTTGCGTAAAAGTTATTAAAAAGTGAGCAAAGTTGTTAATTCAAATTTGATAAATTTTTAAAATAAATAACTAAAAACGTAAAAAATATACAAGTAGACATACTGTTTGAACGCACTTAATGTATGCAACACGATGCTTTTTGAACTTTTAAAAAGTATTAATTTGAATAAAAGTTATTAAAAAGTGCCCAAGTTATTATTTAAAATTTGATAAATTTTTAAAATAAATAAATAAAAACGTAATAAAATATATAAGTAGATATACTGTTGGAAAGCCCTTGATGTATGCAACACGATGCTTTTCGAATTTTTGAAAGATATTAATTTGCGTAAAAGTTATTAAAATCTGAGCAAAGTTGTTAATTCAAATTTGATAAATTTTTAAAATAAATAACTAAAAACGTAAAAAATATACAAGTAGACATACTGTTTAAACGCACTTAATGTATGCAACACAATGCTTTTTGAACTTTTAAAAAGTATTAATTTGAATAAAAGTTATTCAAAAGTGCCCAAGTTATTATTTAACATTTGATGAATTTTTGAAATAAATAATTAAAAACATAAAAAAATGTACAATTAAATATACGGCTTAAAACCCCTTGTTGTAAGCAACACGATGCTTTTCGAATTTTTGAAAAATATTAATTTGGGTAAAAGTTATTAAAAAGTGCCGAAGATATTATTTCAAATTTGATGAATTTTTGAAATAATTAATTAAAAACATAAAAAAAATGTACAAAAAAACATACAGCTGAAAAGCACTTGATGTATGCAACACGATGCTTTTTAAATTTTTGAAAAATATTAATTTGCGTAAAATTTATTAAAAAGTGAGCAAAGTTATTAATTCAAATTTGATAAATTTTTAAAATAAATAACTAAAAACGTAAAAAATGTACAAGTAGACATACTGTTTGAACGCCCTTAATGTATGCAACACGATGCTTTTTGAGCTTTTAAAAAGTATTAATTTGAATAAAAGTTATTAAAAAGTGCCCAAGTTATTATTTAAAATTTGATGAATTTTTTAAATAAATAATTAAAAACATAAAAAAAAGTACAATTAATTATACTGCTGGAAACCCCTTGATGCATGCAACACGATGCTTTTTGAGTTTTTAAAAAATATTAATTTGGATAAAAGTTATTAAAAAGTGCCGAAGTTATTATTTCAAATTTGATGACTTTTTGAAATAAATAATTAAGAACATATAAAAATGTACAAAAAAAAACATACTGCTGAAAAGCACTTGATGAATCAACACGATGCTTTTTAAACTTTTGAAAAGTATTAATTTGAATAAAAGTTATTAAAAAGTGCCCAAGCTATTATTTAAAATTTGATGAATTTTCAAAATAAATTAATAAAAACGTATGAAAAGTACAAGTAACCATACTGTTAGAAAGCCCTTGATGTATGCAACACGATGCGTTTTGAATATTTAAAAAATATTAGTTTGCATAAAAGTTATTAAAAAAAGCCGAATTTATTATTTGTAACTTGATGAATTTTACAAATAAAAAATAAAAACGCAATAAAATATACAACGAAACATACTGCTGAAAAGCCCTTGATGTATGCAACACGATGCTTTTGGATTTTTTGAAAAATATTATTTTGGGTAAAAGTTATTAAAAAGTGCAGAAGTTATTATTTCAAATTTGATAAATTTTTGAAATAAATAATTAAAAACATAAAATGTACAAAAAAAATAAATAACTAAAAACGTAAAAAAGGTACAAGTAGACATACTGTTTGAACGCCCTTAATGTATGCAACACAATGCTTTTTGAACTTTCAAAAAGTATTAATTTTAATAAAAGTTATTAAAAATGTGCCCAAGTTATTATTTAAAATTTGATAAATTTATAAAATAAATAATTTAAAACATAAAAAAATGTACAATTAAATATACTGCTGGAAACCCCTTAATGTATGCAACACGATGCTTTTCGAATTTTTAAAAAATATTAATTTGGGTAAAAGTTATTAAAAAGTGCCGAAGTTATTATTTCAAATTTGATGAATTATTGAAATAAATAATTAAAAACATAAAAAATGTACAAATAATTATACTGCTGGAAAGCCCTTGATGTATGCAACACGATGCTTTTTAAACTTTTGAAAAGTATTAATTTGAATAAAAGTTATTAAGAAGTGCCCAAGCTATTATTTAAAATTTGATGAATTTTTAAACTAAATAATTAAAAACGTAAAAAATGTACAAGTAGACACACTGTTTGAACGCCTATAATGTATGCAACACAATGCTTTTTAAACTTTTAAAAAGTATTAATTTGCGTAAAAGTTATTAAAAAGTGCCGAAGTTATTATTTCAAATTTGATAAATTTTTGAAATAAATAATTAAAAACATAATAAAAATGTACAACTAAACATACTGCTGGAACGCCCTTGATGTATGCAACACGATGCTTTTTAAATTTTTGAAAAATATTAATTTGCGTAAAAGTTATTAAAAAGTGAGCAAAGTTATTAATTCAAATTTGATAAATTTTTAAAATAATCAACTAAAAACGTAAAAAATATACAGGTAGACTTACTGTTTGAACGCACTTAATGTATGCAACACGATGCTTTTTGAACTCTTAATATGTATTAATTTGAATAAAAGTTATTAAAAAGTGCCCAAGTTATTATTTAAAATTTGATAAATTTATGAAATAAATAATTAAAAACATAAAAAAACGTACAATTAAATATACTGCTGGAAACCCCTTAATGTATGCAACACGATTCCTTTCGAATTTTTAAAAAAATATTAATTTGGGTAAAAGTTATTAAAAAGTGCCGAAGTTATTATTTCAAATTTGATGAATTTTTGAAATAAATAATTAAAAACATAATAAAAATGTACAACTAAACATACTGCTGGAATGCCCTTGATGTATGCAACACGATACTTTTTAAATTTTTGAAAAATATTAATTTGCGTAAAATTTATTAAAAAGTGAGCAAAGTTATTAATTCAAATTTGATAAATTTTTAAATTAAATAACTCAAAACGAAAAAAATGTACAAGTAGACATACTGTTTGAACGCCCTTAATGTATGCAACACGATGCTTTTTGAGCTTTTAAAAAGTATTAATTTGAATAAAAGTTATTAAAAAGTGCCCAAGTTATTATTTAAAATTTGATGAATTTTTTAAATAAATAATTAAAAACATAAAAAAGTACAATTAATTATACTGCTGCAAACCCCTTGATGTATGCAACACGATGCTTTTTGAGTTTTTAAAAAATATTAATTTGGATAAAAGTTATTAAAAAGTGCCGAAGTTATTATTTCAAATTTGATGACTTTTTGAAATAAATAATTAAGAACATATAAAAATGTACAAAAAAAAACATACTGCTGAAAAGCACTTGATGAATCAACACGATGCTTTTTAAACTTTTGAAAAGTATTAATTTGAATAAAAGTTATTAAAAAGTGCCCAAGATATTATTTAAAATTTGATGAATTTTCAAAATAAATTAATAAAAACGTATGAAAAGTACAAGTAACCATACTGTTAGAAAGCCCTTGATGTATGCAACACGATGCGTTTTGAATATTTAAAAAATATTAGTTTGCATAAAAGTTATTAAAAAAAGCCGAATTTATTATTTCTAACTTGATGAATTTTAAAAATAAATAAATAAAAACGCAATAAAATATACAAGGAAACATACTGCTGAAAAGCCCTTGATGTATGCAACACGATGCTTTTCGAATTTTTAAAAAATATTAATTTGGGTAAAAGTTATTAAAAAGTGCCGAAGTTATTATTTCAAATTTGATGAATTATTGAAATAAATAATTAAAAACATAAAAAATGTACAAATAATTATACTGCTGGAAAGCCCTTGATGTATGCAACACGATGCTTTTTGAATTTTTGAAAAATATTAAGTTGAATCAAAGTTATTAAAAAGTGAGCAAAGTTATTATATCATATTTGATAAATTTTTAAAATAAATAATTAAAAACGTAAAAAATGTACAAGTAGACATACTGTTTGAACGCCCTTAATGTATGCAACACGATGCTTTTTGAACTTTTGAAAAATATTAATTTGAATAAAAGTTATTAAAAAGTGCCCAAGTTATTATTTAAAATTTGATGAATTTTTCAAACAAATAAATAAAAACGTAATAAAATATACAAGTAGATATACTGTTGGAAAGCCCTTGATGTATGCAACACGATGCGTTTTGAATTTTAAAAAAATATTAAATTGAATACAAGTTATTAAAGAGTTTCCAAGTTATTATTTCAAATTTGATGAATTTTTAAAATAAATCAATAAAACCTTAATAAAATTATCAAGTAGAAATAGTGTTAAAAAGCCCTTGATGTATGCAACACGGTGCTTTTCGAACTTTTGAAAAATATTAATTTGCGTAAAAGTTATTAAAAAATGAGCAAAGTGATTAATTCAAATTTGATAAATTTTTAAAATAAATAACTAAAAACGTAAAAAAGGTACAAGTAGACATACTGTTTGAACGCCCTTAATGTATGCAACACGATGCTTTTTGAACTTTTAAATAGTTTTAATTTGAATAAAAGTTTATAAAAAGTGCCTAAGTTATTATTTAAAATTTGATAAATTTTTGAAATAAATAATTAAAAACATAAAAAAATGTACAATTAAATATACTGCTGGAAACCCCTTGATGTATGCAACACGATGCTTTTCAAATTAATAAAAAATATTAATTTGGGTAAAAGTTATTAAAAAGTGCCGAAGTTATTATTTCAAATTTGATGAATTTTTGAAATAAATAATTAAGAACATAAGAAAATGTACAAAAAAAAACATACTGCTGAAAAGCACTTAATGTATGCAACACGATGCTTTTTAAACTTTTATAAAGTATTAATTTGAATAAAAGTTATTAAAAAGTGCCCAAGCTATTATTTAAAATTTGATGAATTTTCAAAATAAATTAATAAAAACGTAATAAAAGTACAAGTAACCATACTGTTAGAAAGCCCTTGATGTATGCAACACGATGCGTTTTGAATAATTAAAAAATATTAGTTTGCATAAAAGTTATTAAAAAAAGCCGAAGTTATTATTTCTAACTTGATGAATTTTTAAAATAAATAAATAAAAACGCAATAAAATATACAAGCAAACATACTGCTGAAAATCCCTTAATGTATGCAACACGATGCTTTTCGAATTTTTAAAAAATATTAATTTGGGTAAAAGTTATTAAAAAGTGCCGAAGTTATTATTTCAAATTTGATGAATTTTTGAAATAAATAATTAAAAACATAAAAAAATGTACAAAAAAAAATAAATAATTAAAAACGTTAAAAAAGTACAAGTAGACATACTGTTTGAACGCCCTTAATGTATGCAACACAATGCTTTTTGAACTTTTAAAAAGTATTAATTTGAATAAAAGTTATTAAAAAGTGCCCAAGTTATTATTTAAAATTTGATAAATTTATAAAATAAATAATTAAAAACATAAAAAAAATGTACAATTAAATATACTGCTGAAAACCCCTTAATGTATGCAACACGATGCTTTTCGAATTTTTAAAAAATATTAATTTGGGTAAAAGTTATTAAAAAGTGCCGAAGTTATTATTTCAAATTTGATGAATTTTTGAAATAAATAATTAAAAACATAAAAAATGTACAAATAATTATACTGCTGGAAAGCCCTTGATGTATGCAACACGATGCTTTTTGAATTTTTGAAAAATATTAAGTTGAATCAAAGTTATTAAAAAGTGAGCAAAGTTATTATATCATATTTGATAAATTTTTAAAATAAATAATTAAAAACGTAATAAAATATATAAGTAGATATACTGTTGGAAAGCCCTTGATGTATGCAACACGATGCTTTTAGAATTTTTGAAAAATATTAATTTGCGTAAAAGTTATTAAAAAGTGAGCAAAGTTGTTAATTCAAATTTGATACATTTTTAAAATAAATAACTAAAAACGTAAAAAATATACAAGTAGACATACTGTTTGAACGCACTTAATGTATGCAACACGATGCTTTTTGAACTTTTAAAAAGTATTAATTTGAATAAAAGTTATTAAAAAGTGCCCAAGTTATTATTTAAAATTTGATAAATTTTTAAAATAAATAAATAAAAACGTAATAAAATATATAAGTAGATATACTGTTGGAAAGCCCTTGATGTATGCAACACGATCTTTTTAGAATTTTTGAAAAATATTAATTTGCGTAAAAGTTATTAAAATCTGAGCAAAGTTGTTAATTCAAATTTGATAAATTTTTAAAATAAATAACTAAAAACGTAAAAAATATACAAGTAGACATACTGTTTGAACGCACTTAATGTATGCAACACGATGCTTTTTGAACTTTTAAAAAGTATTAATTTGAATAAAAGTTATTAAAAAGTGCCCAAGCTATTATTTAAAATTTGATGAATTTTCAAAATAACATATTAAAAACGTAATAAAATATACAAGTAGACATACTGTTGGAAAGCCCTTGATGTATGCAACACAATGCTTTTTGAAATTTTTAAAAATATTAATTTGCGTAAAAGTTATTAAAAAGTGCCGAAGTTATTATTTCAAATTTGATGAATATTTAAACTAAATAATTAAAAACGTAAAAAACGTACAAGTAGACACACTATTTGAACGCCTATAATGTATGCAACACGATGCTTTTTAAACTTTTAAAAAGTATTAATTTGCGTAAAAGTTATTAAAAAGTGCCGAAGTTATTATTTCAAATTTGATAAATTTTTGAAATAAATAATTAAAAACATAATAAAAATGTACAACTAAACATACTGATGGAACGCCCTTGATGTATGCAACACGATGCTTTTTAAATTTTTGAAAAATATTAATTTGCGTAAAATGTATTAAAAAGTGAGCAAAGTTATTAATTCAAATTTGATAAATTTTTAAAATAAATAACTAAAAACGTAAAAAATGTACAAGTAGACATACTGTTTGAACGCCCTTAATGTATGCAATACGATGCTTTTTGAGCTTTTAAAAAGTATTAATTTGAATAAAAGTTATTAAAAAGTGCCCAAGTTATTATTTAAAATTTGATGAATTTTTTAAATAAATAATTAAAAACATAAAAAAGTACAATTAATTATACTGCTGGAAACCCCTTGATGTATGCAACACGATGCTTTTTGAATTTTTAAAAAATATTAATTTGGGTAAAAGTTATTAAAAAGTGCCGAAGTTATTATTTCAAATTTGATGACTTTTTGAAATAAATAATTAAGAACATATAAAAATGTACAAAAAAAACATACTGCTGAAAAGCACTTGATAAATCAACACGATGCTTTTTAAATTTTTGAAAAGTATTAATTTGAATAAAAGTTATTAAAAAGTGCCCAAGCTATTATTTAAAATTTGATGAATTTTCAAAATAAATTAATAAAAACGTATGAAAAGTACAAGTAACCATACTGTTAGAAAGCCCTTGATGTATGCAACACGATGTGTTTTGAATATTTAAAAAATATTAGTTTGCATAAAAGTTATTAAAAAAAGCCGAAGTTATTATTTCTAACTTGATGAATTTTAAAAATAAATAAATAAAAACGCAATAAAATATACAAGGAAACATACTGCTGAAAAGCCCTTGATGTATGCAACACGATGCTTTTGGATTTTTTGAAAAATATTATTTTGGGTAAAAGTTATTAAAAAGTGCAGAAGTTATTATTTCAAATTTGATAAATTTTTGAAATAAATAATTAAAAACATAAAATGTACAAAAAAAATAAATAACTAAAAACGTAAAAAAGGTACAAGTAGACATACTGTTTGAACGCCCTTAATGTATGCAACACAATGCTTTTTGAACTTTTAAAAAGTATTAATTTGAATAAAAGTTATTAAAAAGTGCCCAAGTTATTATTTAAAATTTGATAAATTTATAAAATAAATAATTAAAAACATAAAAAAATGTACAATTAAATATACTGCTGAAAACCCCTTAATGTATGCAACACGATGCTTTTCGAATTTTTAAAAAATATTAACTTGGGTAAAAGTTATTAAAAAGTGCCGAAGTTATTATTTCAAATTTGATGAATTTTTGAAATAAATAATTAAAAACATAAAAAATGTACAAATAATTATACTGCTGGAAAGCCCTTGATGTATGCAACACGATGCTCTTTGAATTTTTGAAAAATATTAAGTTGAATCAAAGTTATTAAAAAGTGAGCAAAGTTATTATATCATATTTGATAAATTTTTAAAATAAATAATTAAAAACGTAACAAAATATATAAGTAGATATACTGTTGGAAAGCCCTTGATGTATGCAACACGATGCTTTTAGAATTTTTGAAAAATATTAATTTGCGTAAAAGTTATTAAAAAGTGAGCAAAGTTGTTAATTCAAATTTGATACATTTTTAAAATAAATAACTAAAAACGTAAAAAATATACAAGTAGACATACTGTTTGAACGCACTTAATGTATGCAACACGATGCTTTTTGAATTTTTAAAAATTATTAATTTGAATAAAAGTTATTAAAAAGTGCCCAAGTTATTATTTAAAATTTGATGAATTTTCAAAATAACATATTAAAAACGTAATAAAATATACAAGTAGACATACTGTTGGAAAGCCCTTGATGTATGCAACACAATGCTTTTTGAAATTTTTAAAAATATTAATTTGCGTAAAAGTTATTAAAAAGTGCCGAAGTTATTATTTCAAATTTGATGAATATTTAAACTAAATAATTAAAAACGTAAAAAACGTACAAGTAGACACACTATTTGAACGCCTATAATGTATGCAACACGATGCTTTTTAAACTTTTAAAAAGTATTAATTTGCGTAAAAGTTATTAAAAAGTGCCGAAGTTATTATTTCAAATTTGATAAATTTTTGAAATAAATTATTAAAAACATAATAAAAATGTACAACTAAACATACTGATGGAACGCCCTTGATGTATGCAACACGATGCTTTTTAAATTTTTGAAAAATATTAATTTGCGTAAAATTTATTAAAAAGTGAGCAAAGTTATTAATTCAAATTTGATAAATTTTTAAAATAAATAACTAAAAACGTAAAAAATGTACAAGTAGACATACTGTTTGAACGCCCTTAATGTATGCAATACGATGCTTTTTGAGCTTTTAAAAAGTATTAATTTGAATAAAAGTTATTAAAAAGTGCCCAAGTTATTATTTAAAATTTGATGAATTTTTTAAATAAATAATTAAAAACATAAAAAAGTACAATTAATTATACTGCTGGAAACCCCTTGATGTATGCAACACGATGCTTTTTGAATTTTTAAAAAATATTAATTTGGGTAAAAGTTATTAAAAAGTGCCGAAGTTATTATTTCAAATTTGATGACTTTTTGAAATAAATAATTAAGAACATATAAAAATGTACAAAAAAAACATACTGCTGAAAAGCACTTGATAAATCAACACGATGCTTTTTAAATTTTTGAAAAGTATTAATTTGAATAAAAGTTATTAAAAAGTGCCCAAGCTATTATTTAAAATTTGATGAATTTTCAAAATAAATTAATAAAAACGTATGAAAAGTACAAGTAACCATACTGTTAGAAAGCCCTTGATGTATGCAACACGATGTGTTTTGAATATTTAAAAAATATTAGTTTGCATAAAAGTTATTAAAAAAAGCCGAAGTTATTATTTCTAACTTGATGAATTTTAAAAATAAATAAATAAAAACGCAATAAAATATACAAGGAAACATACTGCTGAAAAGCCCTTGATGTATGCAACACGATGCTTTTGGATTTTTTGAAAAATATTATTTTGGGTAAAAGTTATTAAAAAGTGCAGAAGTTATTATTTCAAATTTGATAAATTTTTGAAATAAATAATTAAAAACATAAAATGTACAAAAAAAATAAATAACTAAAAACGTAAAAAAGGTACAAGTAGACATACTGTTTGAACGCCCTTAATGTATGCAACACAATGCTTGTTGAACTTTTAAAAAGTATTAATTTGAATAAAAGTTATTAAAAAGTGCCCAAGTTATTATTTAAAATTTGATAAATTTATAAAATAAATAATTAAAAACATAAAAAAATGTACAATTAAATATACTGCTGGAAACCCCTTAATGTATGCAACACGATGCTTTTCGAATTTTTAAAAAATATTAACTTGGGTAAAAGTTATTAAAAAGTGCCGAAGTTATTATTTCAAATTTGATGAATTTTTGAAATAAATAATTAAAAACATAAAAAATGTACAAATAATTATACTGCTGGAAAGCCCTTGATGTATGCAACACGATGCTCTTTGAATTTTTGAAAAATATTAAGTTGAATCAAAGTTATTAAAAAGTGAGCAAAGTTATTATATCATATTTGATAAATTTTTAAAATAAATAATTAAAAACGTAATAAAATATATAAGTAGATATACTGTTGGAAAGCCCTTGATGTATGCAACACGATGCTTTTAGAATTTTTGAAAAATATTAATTTGCGTAAAAGTTATTAAAAAGTGAGCAAAGTTGTTAATTCAAATTTGATACATTTTTAAAATAAATAACTAAAAACGTAAAAAATATACAAGTAGACATACTGTTTGAACGCACTTAATGTATGCAACACGATGCTTTTTGAATTTTTAAAAATTATTAATTTGAATAAAAGTTATTAAAAAGTGCCCAAGTTATTATTTAAAATTTGATAAATTTTTAAAATAAATAAATAAAAACGTAATAAAATATATAAGTAGATATACTGTTGGAAAGCCCTTGATGTATGCAATACGATCCTTTTAGAATTTTTGAAAAATATTAATTTGCGTAAAAGTTATTAAAATCTGAGCAAAGTTGTTAATTCAAATTTGATAAATTTTTAAAATAAATAACTAAAAACGTAAAAAATATACAAGTAGACATACTGTTTGAACGCACTTAATGTATGCAACACGATGCTTTTTGAACTTTTAAAAAGTATTAATTTGAATAAAAGTTATTAAAAAGTGCCCAAGCTATTATTTAAAATTTGATGAATTTTCAAAATAACATATTAAAAACGTAATAAAATATACAAGTAGACATACTGTTGGAAAGCCCTTAATGTATGCAACACAATGCTTTTTGAAATTTTTAAAAATATTAATTTGCGTAAAAGTTATTAAAAAGTGCCGAAGTTATTATTTCAAATTTGATGAATTTTTAAACTAAATAATTAAAAACGTAAAAAACGTACAAGTAGACACACTATTTGAACGCCTATAATGTATGCAACACGATGCTTTTTAAACTTTTAAAAAGTATTAATTTGCGTAAAAGTTATTAAAAAGTACCGAAGTTATTATTTCAAATTTGATAAATTTTTGAAATAAATAATTAAAAACATAATAAAAATGTACAACTAAACATACTGCTGGAACGCCCTTGATGTATGCAACACGATGCTTTTTAAATTTTTAAAAAATATTAATTTGCGTAAAATTTATTAAAAAGTGAGCAAAGTTATTAATTCAAATTTGATAAATTTTTAAAATAAATAACTAAAAACGTAAAAAATGTACAAGTAGACATACTGTTTGAACGCCCTTAATGTATGCAACACGATGCTTTTTGAGCTTTTAAAAAGTATTAATTTGAATAAAAGTTATTAAAAAGTGCCCAAGTTATTATTTAAAATTTGATGAATTTTTTAAATAAATAATTAAAAACATAAAAAAAGTACAATTAATTATACTGCTGGAAACCCCTTGATGTATGCAACACGATGCTTTTTGAATTTTTAAAAAATATTAATTTGGGTAAAAGTTATTAAAAAGTGCCGAAGTTATTATTTCAAATTTGATGAATTTTTGAAATAAATAATTAAAAACATAAAAAATGTACAAATAATTATACTGCTGGAAAGCCCTTGATGTATGCAACACGATGCTTTTTGAATTTTTGAAAAATATTAAGTTGAATCAAAGTTATTAAAAAGTGAGCAAAGTTATTATATCATATTTGATTAATTTTTAAAATAAATAATTAAAAACGTAAAAAATGTACAAGTAGACATACTGTTTGAACGCCCTTAATGTATGCAACACGATGCTTTTTGAACTTTTCAAAATATTAATTTGAATAAAAGTTATTAAAAAGTGCCCAAGTTATTATTTAAAATTTGATGAATTTTTCAAACAAATAAATAAAAACGTAATAAAATATACAAGTAGATACACCGTTGAAAAGCCCTTGATGTATGCAACACAATGCGTTTTGAATTTTAAAAAAATATTAAATTGAATACAAGTTATTAAAGAGTTTCCAAGTTATTATTTCAAATTTGATGAATTTTTAAAATAAATCAATAAAAACGTAATAAAATTATCAAGTAGAAATAGTGTTAAAAAGCCCTTGATGTATGCAACACGATGCTTTTCGAACTTTTGAAAAATATTAATTTACGTAAAAGTTATTAAAAAGTGAGCAAAGTGATTAATTCAAATTTGATAAATTTTTAAAATAAATAACTAAAAACGTAAAAAAGGTACAAGTAGACATACTGTTTGAACGCCCTTAATGTATGCAACACGATGCTTTTTGAACTTTTAAATAGTTTTAATTTGAATAAAAGTTTATAAAAAGTGCCTAAATTATTATTTAAAATTTGATAAATTTTTGAAATAAATAATTAAAAACAAAAAAAAATGTACAATTAAATATACTGCTGGAAACCCCTTGATGTATGCAACACGATGCTTTTCAAATTTTTAAAAAATATTAATTTGGGTAAAAGTTATTAAAAAGTGCCGAAGTTATTATTTCAAATTTGATGAATTTTTGAAATAAATAATTAAAAACCTAAAAAATGTACAAATAATTATACTGCTGGAAAGCCCTTGATGTATGCAACACGATGCTTTTTGAATTTTTGAAAAATATTAAGTTGAATCAAAGTTATTAAAAAGTGAGCAAAGTTATTATATCATATTTGATTAATTTTTAAAATAAATAATTAAAAACGTAAAAAATGTACAAGTAGACATACTGTTTGAACGCCCTTAATGTATGCAACACGATGCTTTTTGAACTTTTGAAAAATATTAATTTGAATAAAAGTTATTAAAAAGTGCCCAAGTTATTATTTAAAATTTGATGAATTTTTCAAACAAATAAATAAAAACGTAATAAAATATACAAGTAAAAACACTGTTGAAAAGCCCTTGATGTATGCAACACGATGCGTTTTGAATTTTAAAAAAATATTATTAATTTACGTAAAAGTTATTAAAAAGTGAGCAAAGTGATTAATTCAAATTTGATAATTTTTTAAAATAAATAACTAAAAACGTAAAAAAGGTACAAGTAGACATACTGTTTGAACGCCCTTAATGTATGCAACACGATGCTTTTTGAACTTTTAAATAGTTTTAATTTGAATAAAAGTTTATAAAAAGTGCCTATGTTATTATTTAAAATTTGATAAATTTTTGAAATAAATAATTAAAAACAAAAAAAATGTACAATTAAATATACTGCTGGAAACCCCTTAATGTATGCAACACGATGCTTTTTAAACTTTTAAAAAGTATTAATTTGAATAAAAGTTATTAAAAAGTGCCCAAGCTATTATTTAAAATTTGATGAATTTTCAAAATAAATTAATAAAAACGTAATAAAAGTACAAGTAACCATACTATTAGAAAGCCCTTGATGTATGAAACACGATGCGTTTTGAATATTTAAAAAATATTAGTTTGCATAAAAGTTATTAAAAAAAGCCGAAGTTATTATTTCTAACTTGATGAATTTTTAAAATAAATAAATAAAAACGCAATAAAATATACAAGCAAACATACTGCTGAAAATCCCTTAATGTATGCAACACGATGCTTTTCGAATTTTTAAAAAATATTAATTTGGGTAAAAGTTATTAAAAAGTGCCGAAGTTATTATTTCAAATTTGATGAATTTTTGAAATAAATAATTAAAAACATAAAAAAATGTACAAAAAAAATAAATAATTAAAAACGTTAAAAAAGTACAAGTAGACATACTGTTTGAACGCCCTTAATGTATGCAACACGATGCTTTTTGAACTTTTAAAAAGTATTAATTTGAATCAAAGTTATTAAAAAGTGCCCAAGTTATTATTTGAAATTTGATAAATTTTTAAAATAAATAAATAAAAACGTAATAAAATATATAAGTACATATACTGTTGGAAATCCCTTGATGTATGCAACACGATGCTTTTCGAATTTTTAAAAAATATTAATTTGCGTAAAAGTTATTAAAAAGTGAGCAAAGTTGTTAATTCAAATTTGATAAATTTTTAAAATAAATAACTAAAAACGTAAAAAATATACAAGTAGACATACTGTTTGAACGCACTTAATGTATGCAACACGATGCTTTTTGAACTTTTAAAAAGTATTAATTTGAATAAAAGTTATTAAAAAGTGCCCAAGTTATTATTTAAAATTTGATAAATTTTTAAAATAAATAAATAAAAACGTAATAAAATATATAAGTAGATATACTGTTGGAAAGCCCTTGATGTAAGCAACACGATGCTTTTAGAATTTTTGAAAAAAATTAATTTGCGTAAAAGTTATTAAAAAGTGAGCAAAGTTGTTAATTCAAATTTGATACATTTTTAAAATAAATAACTAAAAACGTAAAAAATATACAAGTAGACATACTGTTTGAACGCACTTAATGTATGCAACACGATGCTTTTTGAACTTTTAAAAAGTATTAATTTGAATAAAAGTTATTAAAAAAAGTGCCCAAGTTATTATTTAAAATTTGATAAATTTTTAAAATAAATAAATAAAAACGTAATAAAATATATAAGTAGATATACTGTTGGAAAGCCCTTGATGTATGCAACACGATCCTTTTAGAATTTTTGAAAAATATTAATTTGCGTAAAAGTTATTAAAATCTGAGCAAAGTTGTTAATTCAAATTTGATAAATTTTTAAAATAAATAACTAAAAACGTAAAAAATATACAAGTAAACATACTGTTTGAACGCACATAATGTATGCAACACGATGCTTTTTGAACTTTTAAAAAGTATTAATTTGAATAAAAGTTATTAAAAAGTGCCCAAGTTATTATCTAACATTTGATGAATTTTTGAATTAAATAATTAAAAACATAAAAAAATGTACAATTAAATATACGGCTTAAAACCCCTTGTTGTAAGCAACACGATGCTTTTCGAATTTTTGAAAAGTATTAATTTGAATGAAAGTTATTAAAAAGTGCCCAAGCTATTATTTAAAATTTGATGAATTTTCAAAATAACATATTAAAAACGTAATAAAATATACAAGTAGACATACTGTTGGAAAGCCCTTGATGTATGCAACACAATGCTTTTTGAAATTTTTAAAAATATTAATTTGCGTAAAAGTTATTAAAAAGTGCCGAAGTTATTATTTCAAATTTGATGAATTTTTAAACTAAATAATTAAAAACGTAAAAAACGTACAAGTAGACACACTGTTTGACCGCCTATAATGTATGCAACACGATGCTTTTTAAACTTTGAAAAAGTATTAATTTGCGTAAAAGTTATTAAAAAGTGCCGAAGTTATTATTTCAAATTTGATAAATTTTTGAAATAAATAATTAAAAACATAATAAAAATGTACAACTAAATATACTGCTGGAACGCCCTTGATGTATGCAACACGATGCTTTTTAAATTTTTGAAAAATATTAATTTGCGTAAAATTTATTAAAAAGTGAGCAAAGTTATTAATTCAAATTTGATAAATTTTTAAAATAAATAACTAAAAACGTAAAAAATGTACAAGTAGACATACTGTTTGAACGCCCTTAATGTATGCAACACGATGCTTTTTGAGCTTTTAAAAAGTATTAATTTGAATAAAAGTTATTAAAAAGTGCCCAAGTTATTATTTAAAATTTGATGAATTTTTGAAATAAATAATTAAAAACATAAAAAAGTACAATTAATTATACTGCTGGAAACCCCTTTATGTATGCAACACGATGTTTTTTTGAATTTTTAAAAAATATTAATTTGGGTAAAAGTTATTAAAAAGTGCCGAAGTTATTATTTCAAATTTGATGACTTTTTGAAATAAATAATTAAGAACATATAAAAATGTACAAAAAAAAAACATACTGCTGAATGACACTTGATGAATCAACACGATGCTTTTTAAACTTTTGAAAAGTATTAATTTGAATAAAAGTTATTAAAAAGTGCCCAAGCTATTATTTAAAATTTGATGAATTTTCAAAATAAATTAATAAAAACATAAAAAAATGTACAATTAAATATACTGCTGGAAACCCCTTAATGTATGCAACACGATGCTTTTCGAATTTTTAAAAAATATTAATTTGGGTAAAAGTTATTAAAAAGTGCCGAAGTTATTATTTCAAATTTGATGAATTTTTGAAATAAATAATTAAAAACATAAAAAATGTACAAATAATTATACTGCTGGAAAGCCCTTGATGTATGCAACACGATGCTTTTTGAATTTTTGAAAAATATTAAGTTGAATCAAAGTTATTAAAAAGTGAGCAAGTTATTATTTAAAATTTGATGAATTTTTCAAACAAATAAATAAAAACGTAATAAAATATACAAGTAGATATACTGTTGGAAATCCCTTGATGTATGCAACACGATGCGTTTTGAATTTTAAAAAAATATTAAATTGAATACAAGTTATTAAAGAGTATCCAAGTTATTATTTCAAATTTGATGAATTTTTAAAATAAATCAATAAAAACGTAATAAAATTATCAAGTAGAAATAGTGTTAAAAAGCCCTTGATGTATGCAACACGATGCTTTTCGAACTTTTAAAAAATATTAATTTGCGTAAAAGTTATTAAAAAGTGAGCAAAGTGATTAATTCAAATTTGATAAATTTTTAAAATAAATAACTAAAAACGTAAAAAAGGTACAAGTAGACATACTGTTTGAACGCCCTTAATGTATGCAACACGATGCTTTTTGAACTTTTAAATAGTTTTAATTTGAATAAAAGTTTATAAAAAGTGCCTAAGTTATTATTTAAAATTTGATAAATTTTTGAAATAAATAATTAAAAACATAAAAAAATGTACAATTAAATATACTGCTGGAAACCCCTTGATGTATGCAACACGATGCTTTTCAAATTTTTAAAAAATATTAATTTGGGTAAAAGTTATTAAAAAGTGCCGAAGTTATTATTTCAAATTTGATGAATTTTTGAAATAAATAATTAAGAACATAAGAAAATGTACAAAAAAAAACATACTGCTGAAAAGCACTTAATGTATGCAACACGATGCTTTTTAAACTTTTAAAAAGTATTAATTTGAATAAAAGTTATTAAAAAGTGCCCAAGCTATTATTTAAAATTTGATGAATTTTCAAAATAAATTAATAAAAACGTAATAAAAGTACAAGTAACCATACTGTTAGAAAGCCTTTGATGTATGCAACACGATGCGTTTTGAATATTTAAAAAATATTAGTTTGCATAAAAGTTATTAAAAAAAGCCGAAGTTATTATTTCTAACTTGATGAATTTTTAAAATAAATAAATAAAAACGCAATAAAATATACAATCAAACATACTGCTGAAAATCCCTTAATGTATGCAACACGATGCTTTTCAAATTTTTAAAAAATATTAATTTGGGTAAAAGTTATTAAAAAGTGCCGAAGTTATTATTTCAAATTTGATGAATTTTTGAAATAAATAATTAAAAACATAAAAAAATGTACAAAAAAAATAAATAATTAAAAACGTTAAAAAAGTACAAGTAGACATACTGTTTGAACGCCCTTAATGTATGCAACACGATGCTTTTTGAACTTTTAAAAAGTATTAATTTGAATCAAAGTTATTAAAAAGTGCCCAAGTTATTATTTAAAATTTGATAAATTTTTGAAATAAATAATTAAAAACATAAAAAAAATGTACAATTGAATATACTGCTGGAAACCCCTTGATGTATGCAACACGATGCTTTTCAATCTTTTAAAAAATATTAATTTGGGTAAAAGTTATTAAAAAGTGCCGAAGTTATTATTTCAAATTTGATGAACTTTTGAAATAAATAATTAAGAACATAAAAAAATGTACAAAAAAAATTACTGTTGAAAAGCACTTGATGTATGCAACACGATGCTTTTTAAACTTTTGAAAAGTATTAATTTGAATAAAAGTTATTAAAAAGTGCCCAAGCTATTATTTAAAATTTGATGAATTTTCAAAATAAATTAATAAAAACGTAATAAAAGTACAAGTAACCATACTGTTAGAAAGCCCTTGATGTATGCAACACGATGCGTTTTGAATATTTAAAAAATATTAGTTTGCATAAAAGTTATTAAAAAAAGCCGAAGTTATTATTTCTAACTTGATGAATTTTTAAAATAAATAAATAAAAACGCAATAAAATATACAAGCAAACATACTGCTGAAAATCCCTTAATGTATGCAACACGATGCTTTTCGAATTTTTAAAAAATATTAATTTGGGTAAAAGTTATTAAAAAGTGCCGAAGTTATTATTTCAAATTTGATGAATTTTTGAAATAAACAATTAAAAACATAAAAAAATGTACAAAAAAAATAAATAATTAAAAACGTTAAAGAAGTACAAGTAGACATACTGTTTGAACGCCCTTAATGTATGCAACACGATGCTTTTTGAACTTTTAAAAAGTATTAATTTGAATCAAAGTTATTCAAAAGTGCCTAAGTTATTATTTAAAATTTGATAAATTTTTGAAATAAATAATTAAAAACATAAAAAAAATGTACAATTGAATATACTGCTGGAAACCCCTTGATGTATGCAACACGATGCTTTTCAATCTTTTAAAAAATATTAATTTGGGTAAAAGTTATTAAAAAGTGCCGAAGTTATTATTTCAAATTTGATGAATTTTTGAAATAAATAATTAAGAACATAAAAAAATGTACAAAAAAAATTACTGCTAAAAAACACTTGATGTATGCAACACGATGCTTTTTAAACTTTTGAAACGTATTAATTTGAATAAAAGTTATTAAAAAGTGCCCAAGCTATTATTTAAAATTTGATGAATTTTTAAAATAAAATAATAAAAACGTGATAAAAGTACAAGTAACCATACTGTTAGAAAGCCCTTGATGTATGCAACACGATGCGATTTAAATATTTGAAAAATATTAGTTTGCATAAAAGTTATTAAAAAAAGCCGAAGTTATTATTTCTAACTTGATGAATTTTTAAAATAAATAAATAAAAACGCAATAAAATATACAAGCAAACATACTGCTAAAAAGCCCTTGATGTATGCAATACGATGCTTTTTCAATTTTTGAAGAATATTAATTTGGGTAAAAGTTATTAAAAAGTGCCGAAGTTATTATTTCAAATTTGATGAAATTTTTAAAATAAATAATTAGAAACGTAAAAAATGTACAAGTAGACACACTGTTTGAATGCCCTTAATATATGCAACACGATGCTTTTTAATCTTTTAAAAAGTATTAATTTGAATAAAAGTTATTAAAAAGTGCCCAAGTTATTATTTAAAATTTAATGAATTTTTAAAATAAATAAAAAAAACGTAATAAAATATACAAGTAGACATACTGTTGAAAAACCCCTGATGTATGCAATACGATGCTTTTTGAATTTTTGAAAAATATTAATTTGCGTAAAAGTTATTAAAAAGTGCCGAAGTTATTATTTCAAATTTGATGAATTCTTGAAATAAATAATTAAGAACATAAAAAAATGTATAAAAAAAAACAAACTGCTGAAAAGCACTTGATGTATGCAACACGATGCTTTTTGAATTTTTGAAAACTATTAATTTGAATAAAAGTTATTAAAAAGTGAGCAAAGTTATTATTTTAAATTTGATGAATTTTTGAAATAAATAATTAAAAACGTAAAAAAATGTACATGTAACCATACTGTTAGAAAGCCCCTGATGTATGCAACATGATGCTTTTTGAATTTTTAAAAAATATTATTTGCGTAAAAGTTATCAAATAGTGCCGAAGTTATTATTTCAAATTTGATAATTTTTTTAAATAAATAATTAAAAACGTAAAAAAAATGTGCAATATACTATTGTAACGCTCTTAATGTACGCAACACGATGCTTTTTGAATTTTTGAAAAATACTAATTTGAATCAAAGTTATTAAAAAGTGAGCAAAGTTATTATATCAAATTTGATCAATTTTAAAAATAAATAATTAAAAACGTAATAAAATATACCAGCAAACATACTGCTGAAAAGCCCTTGATGTATGCAACACAACGCTTTTTGAATTTTTGGAAAATATTAATTTGAATAAAAGTTATTTAAAAGTGCCCATGTTACTATTTTAAATTTAATAAATTTTTAAAATAAATTATTAAAAACATAAAACCATATACAAGTAGGCATACTGTTGAAAAGCCCTTGATGTATGCAACACGTTGCTTTTTTAATTTTCAAAAAATATTAATTTCTGTAAAAGTTATCAAAAAGTGCCAAAGTTATTATTTCAAATTTGATAAATGTTTTAAATAAATAATTAAAAACGTAAAAAAAATGTACAAGATACTATTGTAACGCCCTTAATGTAAACAACACGATGCTTTTTGAATTTTTGAAAAATATTAATTTGAATGAAAGTTATTAAAAAGTGAGCAAAGTTATTTTATCAAATTTGATGAATTTTTGAAATAAATAATCAAAAGCATAAAAAATGTACAAGTAAATATACTGCTGGAAAGCCCTTGATGTATGCAACACGATGCTTTTTGAATTTTTGAAAAATATTAAGTTAAATCAAAGTTAGTAAAAAGTGAGCTAAGTTATTATATCAAATTTGATAAATTTTTAAAATAAATAACTAAAAACGTAAAAAAGGTACAAGTAGACATACTGTTTGAACGCCTTTAATGTATGCAACACGATGCTTTTTGAACTTTTAAAAAGTATTAATTTGAATCAAAGTTATTAAAAAGTGCCCAAGTTATTATTTAAAATTTGATAAATTTTTAAAATAAATAAATAAAAACGTAATAAAATATATAAGTAGATATACTGTTGGAAAGCCCTTGATGTAAGCAACACGATGCTTTTAGAATTTTTGAAAAAAATTAATTTGCGTAAAAGTTATTAAAAAGTGAGCAAAGTTGTTAATTCAAATTTGATACATTTTTAAAATAAATAACTAAAAACGTAAAAAATATACAAGTAGACATACTGTTTGAACGCACTTAATGTATGCAACACGATGCTTTTTGAACTTTTAAAAAGTATTAATTTGAATAAAAGTTATTAAAAAGTGCCCAAGTTATTATTTAAAATTTGATAAATTTTTAAAATAAATAAATAAAAACGTAATAAAATATATAAGTAGATATACTGTTGGAAAGCCCTTGATGTATGCAACACGATCCTTTTAGAATTTTTGAAAAATATTAATTTGCGTAAAAGTTATTAAAAAGTGCCGAAGTTATTATTTCAAATTTGATGAATTTTTAAACTAAATAATTAAAAACGTAAAAAACGTACAAGTAGACACACTGTTTGAACGCCTATAATGTATGCAACACGATGCTTTTTAAACTTTAAAAAAGTATTAATTTGCGTAAAAGTTATTAAAAAGTGCCGAAGTTATTATTTCAAATTTGATAAATTTTTGAAATAAATAATTAAAAACATAATAAAAATGTACAACTAAACATACTGCTGGAACGCCCTTGATGTATGCAACACGATGCTTTTTAAATTTTTGAAAAATATTAATTTGCGTAAAAGTTATTAAAAAGTGAGCAAAGTTGTTAATTCAAATTTGATACATTTTTAAAATAAATAACTAAAAACGTAAAAAATATACAAGTAGACATACTGTTTGAACGCACTTAATGTATGCAACACGATGCTTTTTGAACTTTTAAAAAGTATTAATTTGAATAAAAGTTATTAAAAAAAGTGCCCAAGTTATTATTTAAAATTTGATAAATTTTTAAAATAAATAAATAAAAACGTAATAAAATATATAAGTAGATATACTGTTGGAAAGCCCTTGATGTATGCAACACGATCCTTTTAGAATTTTTGAAAAATATTAATTTGCGTAAAAGTTATTAAAATCTGAGCAAAGTTGTTAATTCAAATTTGATAAATTTTTAAAATAAATAACTAAAAACGTAAAAAATATACAAGTAAACATACTGTTTGAACGCACATAATGTATGCAACACGATGCTTTTTGAACTTTTAAAAAGTATTAATTTGAATAAAAGTTATTAAAAAGTGCCCAAGTTATTATCTAACATTTGATGAATTTTTGAATTAAATAATTAAAAACATAAAAAAATGTACAATTAAATATACGGCTTAAAACCCCTTGTTGTAAGCAACACGATGCTTTTCGAATTTTTGAAAAGTATTAATTTGAATGAAAGTTATTAAAAAGTGCCCAAGCTATTATTTAAAATTTGATGAATTTTCAAAATAACATATTAAAAACGTAATAAAATATACAAGTAGACATACTGTTGGAAAGCCCTTGATGTATGCAACACAATGCTTTTTGAAATTTTTAAAAATATTAATTTGCGTAAAAGTTATTAAAAAGTGCCGAAGTTATTATTTCAAATTTGATGAATTTTTAAACTAAATAATTAAAAACGTAAAAAACGTACAAGTAGACACACTGTTTGACCGCCTATAATGTATGCAACACGATGCTTTTTAAACTTTGAAAAAGTATTAATTTGCGTAAAAGTTATTAAAAAGTGCCGAAGTTATTATTTCAAATTTGATAAATTTTTGAAATAAATAATTAAAAACATAATAAAAATGTACAACTAAATATACTGCTGGAACGCCCTTGATGTATGCAACACGATGCTTTTTAAATTTTTGAAAAATATTAATTTGCGTAAAATTTATTAAAAAGTGAGCAAAGTTATTAATTCAAATTTGATAAATTTTTAAAATAAATAACTAAAAACGTAAAAAATGTACAAGTAGACATACTGTTTGAACGCCCTTAATGTATGCAACACGATGCTTTTTGAGCTTTTAAAAAGTATTAATTTGAATAAAAGTTATTAAAAAGTGCCCAAGTTATTATTTAAAATTTGATGAATTTTTGAAATAAATAATTAAAAACATAAAAAAGTACAATTAATTATACTGCTGGAAACCCCTTTATGTATGCAACACGATGTTTTTTTGAATTTTTAAAAAATATTAATTTGGGTAAAAGTTATTAAAAAGTGCCGAAGTTATTATTTCAAATTTGATGACTTTTTGAAATAAATAATTAAGAACATATAAAAATGTACAAAAAAAAAACATACTGCTGAATAGCACTTGATGAATCAACACGATGCTTTTTAAACTTTTGAAAAGTATTAATTTGAATAAAAGTTATTAAAAAGTGCCCAAGCTATTATTTAAAATTTGATGAATTTTCAAAATAAATTAATAAAAACATAAAAAAATGTACAATTAAATATACTGCTGGAAACCCCTTAATGTATGCAACACGATGCTTTTCGAATTTTTAAAAAATATTAATTTGGGTAAAAGTTATTAAAAAGTGCCGAAGTTATTATTTCAAATTTGATGAATTTTTGAAATAAATAATTAAAAACATAAAAAATGTACAAATAATTATACTGCTGGAAAGCCCTTGATGTATGCAACACGATGCTTTTTGAATTTTTGAAAAATATTAAGTTGAATCAAAGTTATTAAAAAGTGAGCAAGTTATTATTTAAAATTTGATGAATTTTTCAAACAAATAAATAAAAACGTAATAAAATATACAAGTAGATATACTGTTGGAAATCCCTTGATGTATGCAACACGATGCGTTTTGAATTTTAAAAAAATATTAAATTGAATACAAGTTATTAAAGAGTATCCAAGTTATTATTTCAAATTTGATGAATTTTTAAAATAAATCAATAAAAACGTAATAAAATTATCAAGTAGAAATAGTGTTAAAAAGCCCTTGATGTATGCAACACGATGCTTTTCGAACTTTTAAAAAATATTAATTTGCGTAAAAGTTATTAAAAAGTGAGCAAAGTGATTAATTCAAATTTGATAAATTTTTAAAATAAATAACTAAAAACGTAAAAAAGGTACAAGTAGACATACTGTTTGAACGCCCTTAATGTATGCAACACGATGCTTTTTGAACTTTTAAATAGTTTTAATTTGAATAAAAGTTTATAAAAAGTGCCTAAGTTATTATTTAAAATTTGATAAATTTTTGAAATAAATAATTAAAAACATAAAAAAATGTACAATTAAATATACTGCTGGAAACCCCTTGATGTATGCAACACGATGCTTTTCAAATTTTTAAAAAATATTAATTTGGGTAAAAGTTATTAAAAAGTGCCGAAGTTATTATTTCAAATTTGATGAATTTTTGAAATAAATAATTAAGAACATAAGAAAATGTACAAAAAAAAACATACTGCTGAAAAGCACTTAATGTATGCAACACGATGCTTTTTAAACTTTTAAAAAGTATTAATTTGAATAAAAGTTATTAAAAAGTGCCCAAGCTATTATTTAAAATTTGATGAATTTTCAAAATAAATTAATAAAAACGTAATAAAAGTACAAGTAACCATACTGTTAGAAAGCCTTTGATGTATGCAACACGATGCGTTTTGAATATTTAAAAAATATTAGTTTGCATAAAAGTTATTAAAAAAAGCCGAAGTTATTATTTCTAACTTGATGAATTTTTAAAATAAATAAATAAAAACGCAATAAAATATACAAGCAAACATACTGCTGAAAATCCCTTAATGTATGCAACACGATGCTTTTCAAATTTTTAAAAAATATTAATTTGGGTAAAAGTTATTAAAAAGTGCCGAAGTTATTATTTCAAATTTGATGAATTTTTGAAATAAATAATTAAAAACATAAAAAAATGTACAAAAAAAATAAATAATTAAAAACGTTAAAAAAGTACAAGTAGACATACTGTTTGAACGCCCTTAATGTATGCAACACGATGCTTTTTGAACTTTTAAAAAGTATTAATTTGAATCAAAGTTATTAAAAAGTGCCCAAGTTATTATTTAAAATTTGATAAATTTTTGAAATAAATAATTAAAAATATAAAAAAAATGTACAATTGAATATACTGCTGGAAACCCCTTGATGTATGCAACACGATGCTTTTCAATCTTTTAAAAAATATTAATTTGGGTAAAAGTTATTAAAAAGTGCCGAAGTTATTATTTCAAATTTGATGAACTTTTGAAATAAATAATTAAGAACATAAAAAAATGTACAAAAAAAATTACTGTTGAAAAGCACTTGATGTATGCAACACGATGCTTTTTAAACTTTTGAAAAGTATTAATTTGAATAAAAGTTATTAAAAAGTGCCCAAGCTATTATTTAAAATTTGATGAATTTTCAAAATAAATTAATAAAAACGTAATAAAAGTACAAGTAACCATACTGTTAGAAAGCCCTTGATGTATGCAACACGATGCGTTTTGAATATTTAAAAAATATTAGTTTGCATAAAAGTTATTAAAAAAAGCCGAAGTTATTATTTCTAACTTGATGAATTTTTAAAATAAATAAATAAAAACGCAATAAAATATACAAGCAAACATACTGCTGAAAATCCCTTAATGTATGCAACACGATGCTTTTCGAATTTTTAAAAAATATTAATTTGGGTAAAAGTTATTAAAAAGTGCCGAAGTTATTATTTCAAATTTGATGAATTTTTGAAATAAACAATTAAAAACATAAAAAAATGTACAAAAAAAATAAATAATTAAAAACGTTAAAGAAGTACAAGTAGACATACTGTTTGAACGCCCTTAATGTATGCAACACGATGCTTTTTGAACTTTTAAAAAGTATTAATTTGAATCAAAGTTATTCAAAAGTGCCTAAGTTATTATTTAAAATTTGATAAATTTTTGAAATAAATAATTAAAAACATAAAAAAAATGTACAATTGAATATACTGCTGGAAACCCCTTGATGTATGCAACACGATGCTTTTCAATCTTTTAAAAAATATTAATTTGGGTAAAAGTTATTAAAAAGTGCCGAAGTTATTATTTCAAATTTGATGAATTTTTGAAATAAATAATTAAGAACATAAAAAAATGTACAAAAAAAATTACTGCTAAAAAACACTTGATGTATGCAACACGATGCTTTTTAAACTTTTGAAACGTATTAATTTGAATAAAAGTTATTAAAAAGTGCCCAAGCTATTATTTAAAATTTGATGAATTTTTAAAATAAAATAATAAAAACGTGATAAAAGTACAAGTAACCATACTGTTAGAAAGCCCTTGATGTATGCAACACGATGCGATTTAAATATTTGAAAAATATTAGTTTGCATAAAAGTTATTAAAAAAAGCCGAAGTTATTATTTCTAACTTGATGAATTTTTAAAATAAATAAATAAAAACGCAATAAAATATACAAGCAAACATACTGCTAAAAAGCCCTTGATGTATGCAATACGATGCTTTTTCAATTTTTGAAGAATATTAATTTGGGTAAAAGTTATTAAAAAGTGCCGAAGTTATTATTTCAAATTTGATGAAATTTTTAAAATAAATAATTAGAAACGTAAAAAATGTACAAGTAGACACACTGTTTGAATGCCCTTAATATATGCAACACGATGCTTTTTAATCTTTTAAAAAGTATTAATTTGAATAAAAGTTATTAAAAAGTGCCCAAGTTATTATTTAAAATTTAATGAATTTTTAAAATAAATAAAAAAAACGTAATAAAATATACAAGTAGACATACTGTTGAAAAACCCCTGATGTATGCAATACGATGCTTTTTGAATTTTTGAAAAATATTAATTTGCGTAAAAGTTATTAAAAAGTGCCGAAGTTATTATTTCAAATTTGATGAATTCTTGAAATAAATAATTAAGAACATAAAAAAATGTATAAAAAAAAACAAACTGCTGAAAAGCACTTGATGTATGCAACACGATGCTTTTTGAATTTTTGAAAACTATTAATTTGAATAAAAGTTATTAAAAAGTGAGCAAAGTTATTATTTTAAATTTGATGAATTTTTGAAATAAATAATTAAAAACGTAAAAAAATGTACATGTAACCATACTGTTAGAAAGCCCCTGATGTATGCAACATGATGCTTTTTGAATTTTTAAAAAATATTATTTGCGTAAAAGTTATCAAATAGTGCCGAAGTTATTATTTCAAATTTGATAATTTTTTTAAATAAATAATTAAAAACGTAAAAAAAATGTGCAATATACTATTGTAACGCTCTTAATGTACGCAACACGATGCTTTTTGAATTTTTGAAAAATACTAATTTGAATCAAAGTTATTAAAAAGTGAGCAAAGTTATTATATCAAATTTGATCAATTTTAAAAATAAATAATTAAAAACGTAATAAAATATACCAGCAAACATACTGCTGAAAAGCCCTTGATGTATGCAACACAACGCTTTTTGAATTTTTGGAAAATATTAATTTGAATAAAAGTTATTTAAAAGTGCCCATGTTACTATTTTAAATTTAATAAATTTTTAAAATAAATTATTAAAAACATAAAACCATATACAAGTAGGCATACTGTTGAAAAGCCCTTGATGTATGCAACACGTTGCTTTTTTAATTTTCAAAAAATATTAATTTCTGTAAAAGTTATCAAAAAGTGCCAAAGTTATTATTTCAAATTTGATAAATGTTTTAAATAAATAATTAAAAACGTAAAAAAAATGTACAAGATACTATTGTAACGCCCTTAATGTAAACAACACGATGCTTTTTGAATTTTTGAAAAATATTAATTTGAATGAAAGTTATTAAAAAGTGAGCAAAGTTATTTTATCAAATTTGATGAATTTTTGAAATAAATAATCAAAAGCATAAAAAATGTACAAGTAAATATACTGCTGGAAAGCCCTTGATGTATGCAACACGATGCTTTTTGAATTTTTGAAAAATATTAAGTTAAATCAAAGTTAGTAAAAAGTGAGCTAAGTTATTATATCAAATTTGATAAATTTTTAAAATAAATAACTAAAAACGTAAAAAAGGTACAAGTAGACATACTGTTTGAACGCCTTTAATGTATGCAACACGATGCTTTTTGAACTTTTAAAAAGTATTAATTTGAATCAAAGTTATTAAAAAGTGCCCAAGTTATTATTTAAAATTTGATAAATTTTTGAAATAAATAATTAAAAACATAAAAAAAATGTACAATTGTATATACTGCTGGAAACCCCTTGATGTATGCAACACGATGCTTTTCAATCTTTTAAAAAATATTAATTTGGGTAAAAGTTATTAAAAAGTGCCGAAGTTATTATTTCAAATTTGATGAATTTTTGAAATAAATAATTAAAAACATAAAAAATGTACAAATAATTATACTGCTGGAAAGCCCTTGATGTATGCAACACGATGCTTTTTGAATTTTTGAAAAATATTAAGTTGAATCAAAGTTATTAAAAAGTGAGCAAAGTTATTATATCATATTTGATTAATTTTTAAAATAAATAATTAAAAACGTAAAAAATGTACAAGTAGACATACTGTTTGAACGCCCTTAATGTATGCAACACGATGCTTTTTGAACTTTTCAAAATATTAATTTGAATAAAAGTTATTAAAAAGTGCCCAAGTTATTATTTAAAATTTGATGAATTTTTCAAACAAATAAATAAAAACGTAATAAAATATACAAGTAGATACACCGTTGAAAAGCCCTTGATGTATGCAACACAATGCGTTTTGAATTTTAAAAAAATATTAAATTGAATACAAGTTATTAAAGAGTTTCCAAGTTATTATTTCAAATTTGATGAATTTTTAAAATAAATCAATAAAAACGTAATAAAATTATCAAGTAGAAATAGTGTTAAAAAGCCCTTGATGTATGCAACACGATGCTTTTCGAACTTTTGAAAAATATTAATTTACGTAAAAGTTATTAAAAAGTGAGCAAAGTGATTAATTCAAATTTGATAAATTTTTAAAATAAATAACTAAAAACGTAAAAAAGGTACAAGTAGACATACTGTTTGAACGCCCTTAATGTATGCAACACGATGCTTTTTGAACTTTTAAATAGTTTTAATTTGAATAAAAGTTTATAAAAAGTGCCTAAATTATTATTTAAAATTTGATAAATTTTTGAAATAAATAATTAAAAACAAAAAAAAATGTACAATTAAATATACTGCTGGAAACCCCTTGATGTATGCAACACGATGCTTTTCAAATTTTTAAAAAATATTAATTTGGGTAAAAGTTATTAAAAAGTGCCGAAGTTATTATTTCAAATTTGATGAATTTTTGAAATAAATAATTAAAAACCTAAAAAATGTACAAATAATTATACTGCTGGAAAGCCCTTGATGTATGCAACACGATGCTTTTTGAATTTTTGAAAAATATTAAGTTGAATCAAAGTTATTAAAAAGTGAGCAAAGTTATTATATCATATTTGATTAATTTTTAAAATAAATAATTAAAAACGTAAAAAATGTACAAGTAGACATACTGTTTGAACGCCCTTAATGTATGCAACACGATGCTTTTTGAACTTTTGAAAAATATTAATTTGAATAAAAGTTATTAAAAAGTGCCCAAGTTATTATTTAAAATTTGATGAATTTTTCAAACAAATAAATAAAAACGTAATAAAATATACAAGTAAAAACACTGTTGAAAAGCCCTTGATGTATGCAACACGATGCGTTTTGAATTTTAAAAAAATATTATTAATTTACGTAAAAGTTATTAAAAAGTGAGCAAAGTGATTAATTCAAATTTGATAATTTTTTAAAATAAATAACTAAAAACGTAAAAAAGGTACAAGTAGACATACTGTTTGAACGCCCTTAATGTATGCAACACGATGCTTTTTGAACTTTTAAATAGTTTTAATTTGAATAAAAGTTTATAAAAAGTGCCTATGTTATTATTTAAAATTTGATAAATTTTTGAAATAAATAATTAAAAACAAAAAAAATGTACAATTAAATATACTGCTGGAAACCCCTTAATGTATGCAACACGATGCTTTTTAAACTTTTAAAAAGTATTAATTTGAATAAAAGTTATTAAAAAGTGCCCAAGCTATTATTTAAAATTTGATGAATTTTCAAAATAAATTAATAAAAACGTAATAAAAGTACAAGTAACCATACTATTAGAAAGCCCTTGATGTATGAAACACGATGCGTTTTGAATATTTAAAAAATATTAGTTTGCATAAAAGTTATTAAAAAAAGCCGAAGTTATTATTTCTAACTTGATGAATTTTTAAAATAAATAAATAAAAACGCAATAAAATATACAAGCAAACATACTGCTGAAAATCCCTTAATGTATGCAACACGATGCTTTTCGAATTTTTAAAAAATATTAATTTGGGTAAAAGTTATTAAAAAGTGCCGAAGTTATTATTTCAAATTTGATGAATTTTTGAAATAAATAATTAAAAACATAAAAAAATGTACAAAAAAAATAAATAATTAAAAACGTTAAAAAAGTACAAGTAGACATACTGTTTGAACGCCCTTAATGTATGCAACACGATGCTTTTTGAACTTTTAAAAAGTATTAATTTGAATCAAAGTTATTAAAAAGTGCCCAAGTTATTATTTGAAATTTGATAAATTTTTAAAATAAATAAATAAAAACGTAATAAAATATATAAGTACATATACTGTTGGAAATCCCTTGATGTATGCAACACGATGCTTTTCGAATTTTTAAAAAATATTAATTTGCGTAAAAGTTATTAAAAAGTGAGCAAAGTTGTTAATTCAAATTTGATAAATTTTTAAAATAAATAACTAAAAACGTAAAAAATATACAAGTAGACATACTGTTTGAACGCACTTAATGTATGCAACACGATGCTTTTTGAACTTTTAAAAAGTATTAATTTGAATAAAAGTTATTAAAAAGTGCCCAAGTTATTATTTAAAATTTGATAAATTTTTAAAATAAATAAATAAAAACGTAATAAAATATATAAGTAGATATACTGTTGGAAAGCCCTTGATGTAAGCAACACGATGCTTTTAGAATTTTTGAAAAAAATTAATTTGCGTAAAAGTTATTAAAAAGTGAGCAAAGTTGTTAATTCAAATTTGATACATTTTTAAAATAAATAACTAAAAACGTAAAAAATATACAAGTAGACATACTGTTTGAACGCACTTAATGTATGCAACACGATGCTTTTTGAACTTTTAAAAAGTATTAATTTGAATAAAAGTTATTAAAAAGTGCCCAAGTTATTATTTAAAATTTGATAAATTTTTAAAATAAATAAATAAAAACGTAATAAAATATATAAGTAGATATACTGTTGGAAAGCCCTTGATGTATGCAACACGATCCTTTTAGAATTTTTGAAAAATATTAATTTGCGTAAAAGTTATTAAAAAGTGCCGAAGTTATTATTTCAAATTTGATGAATTTTTAAACTAAATAATTAAAAACGTAAAAAACGTACAAGTAGACACACTGTTTGAACGCCTATAATGTATGCAACACGATGCTTTTTAAACTTTAAAAAAGTATTAATTTGCGTAAAAGTTATTAAAAAGTGCCGAAGTTATTATTTCAAATTTGATAAATTTTTGAAATAAATAATTAAAAACATAATAAAAATGTACAACTAAACATACTGCTGGAACGCCCTTGATGTATGCAACACGATGCTTTTTAAATTTTTGAAAAATATTAATTTGCGTAAAAGTTATTAAAAAGTGAGCAAAGTTGTTAATTCAAATTTGATACATTTTTAAAATAAATAACTAAAAACGTAAAAAATATACAAGTAGACATACTGTTTGAACGCACTTAATGTATGCAACACGATGCTTTTTGAACTTTTAAAAAGTATTAATTTGAATAAAAGTTATTAAAAAAAGTGCCCAAGTTATTATTTAAAATTTGATAAATTTTTAAAATAAATAAATAAAAACGTAATAAAATATATAAGTAGATATACTGTTGGAAAGCCCTTGATGTATGCAACACGATCCTTTTAGAATTTTTGAAAAATATTAATTTGCGTAAAAGTTATTAAAATCTGAGCAAAGTTGTTAATTCAAATTTGATAAATTTTTAAAATAAATAACTAAAAACGTAAAAAATATACAAGTAAACATACTGTTTGAACGCACATAATGTATGCAACACGATGCTTTTTGAACTTTTAAAAAGTATTAATTTGAATAAAAGTTATTAAAAAGTGCCCAAGTTATTATCTAACATTTGATGAATTTTTGAATTAAATAATTAAAAACATAAAAAAATGTACAATTAAATATACGGCTTAAAACCCCTTGTTGTAAGCAACACGATGCTTTTCGAATTTTTGAAAAGTATTAATTTGAATGAAAGTTATTAAAAAGTGCCCAAGCTATTATTTAAAATTTGATGAATTTTCAAAATAACATATTAAAAACGTAATAAAATATACAAGTAGACATACTGTTGGAAAGCCCTTGATGTATGCAACACAATGCTTTTTGAAATTTTTAAAAATATTAATTTGCGTAAAAGTTATTAAAAAGTGCCGAAGTTATTATTTCAAATTTGATGAATTTTTAAACTAAATAATTAAAAACGTAAAAAACGTACAAGTAGACACACTGTTTGACCGCCTATAATGTATGCAACACGATGCTTTTTAAACTTTGAAAAAGTATTAATTTGCGTAAAAGTTATTAAAAAGTGCCGAAGTTATTATTTCAAATTTGATAAATTTTTGAAATAAATAATTAAAAACATAATAAAAATGTACAACTAAATATACTGCTGGAACGCCCTTGATGTATGCAACACGATGCTTTTTAAATTTTTGAAAAATATTAATTTGCGTAAAATTTATTAAAAAGTGAGCAAAGTTATTAATTCAAATTTGATAAATTTTTAAAATAAATAACTAAAAACGTAAAAAATGTACAAGTAGACATACTGTTTGAACGCCCTTAATGTATGCAACACGATGCTTTTTGAGCTTTTAAAAAGTATTAATTTGAATAAAAGTTATTAAAAAGTGCCCAAGTTATTATTTAAAATTTGATGAATTTTTGAAATAAATAATTAAAAACATAAAAAAGTACAATTAATTATACTGCTGGAAACCCCTTTATGTATGCAACACGATGTTTTTTTGAATTTTTAAAAAATATTAATTTGGGTAAAAGTTATTAAAAAGTGCCGAAGTTATTATTTCAAATTTGATGACTTTTTGAAATAAATAATTAAGAACATATAAAAATGTACAAAAAAAAAACATACTGCTGAATGACACTTGATGAATCAACACGATGCTTTTTAAACTTTTGAAAAGTATTAATTTGAATAAAAGTTATTAAAAAGTGCCCAAGCTATTATTTAAAATTTGATGAATTTTCAAAATAAATTAATAAAAACATAAAAAAATGTACAATTAAATATACTGCTGGAAACCCCTTAATGTATGCAACACGATGCTTTTCGAATTTTTAAAAAATATTAATTTGGGTAAAAGTTATTAAAAAGTGCCGAAGTTATTATTTCAAATTTGATGAATTTTTGAAATAAATAATTAAAAACATAAAAAATGTACAAATAATTATACTGCTGGAAAGCCCTTGATGTATGCAACACGATGCTTTTTGAATTTTTGAAAAATATTAAGTTGAATCAAAGTTATTAAAAAGTGAGCAAGTTATTATTTAAAATTTGATGAATTTTTCAAACAAATAAATAAAAACGTAATAAAATATACAAGTAGATATACTGTTGGAAATCCCTTGATGTATGCAACACGATGCGTTTTGAATTTTAAAAAAATATTAAATTGAATACAAGTTATTAAAGAGTATCCAAGTTATTATTTCAAATTTGATGAATTTTTAAAATAAATCAATAAAAACGTAATAAAATTATCAAGTAGAAATAGTGTTAAAAAGCCCTTGATGTATGCAACACGATGCTTTTCGAACTTTTAAAAAATATTAATTTGCGTAAAAGTTATTAAAAAGTGAGCAAAGTGATTAATTCAAATTTGATAAATTTTTAAAATAAATAACTAAAAACGTAAAAAAGGTACAAGTAGACATACTGTTTGAACGCCCTTAATGTATGCAACACGATGCTTTTTGAACTTTTAAATAGTTTTAATTTGAATAAAAGTTTATAAAAAGTGCCTAAGTTATTATTTAAAATTTGATAAATTTTTGAAATAAATAATTAAAAACATAAAAAAATGTACAATTAAATATACTGCTGGAAACCCCTTGATGTATGCAACACGATGCTTTTCAAATTTTTAAAAAATATTAATTTGGGTAAAAGTTATTAAAAAGTGCCGAAGTTATTATTTCAAATTTGATGAATTTTTGAAATAAATAATTAAGAACATAAGAAAATGTACAAAAAAAAACATACTGCTGAAAAGCACTTAATGTATGCAACACGATGCTTTTTAAACTTTTAAAAAGTATTAATTTGAATAAAAGTTATTAAAAAGTGCCCAAGCTATTATTTAAAATTTGATGAATTTTCAAAATAAATTAATAAAAACGTAATAAAAGTACAAGTAACCATACTGTTAGAAAGCCTTTGATGTATGCAACACGATGCGTTTTGAATATTTAAAAAATATTAGTTTGCATAAAAGTTATTAAAAAAAGCCGAAGTTATTATTTCTAACTTGATGAATTTTTAAAATAAATAAATAAAAACGCAATAAAATATACAAGCAAACATACTGCTGAAAATCCCTTAATGTATGCAACACGATGCTTTTCAAATTTTTAAAAAATATTAATTTGGGTAAAAGTTATTAAAAAGTGCCGAAGTTATTATTTCAAATTTGATGAATTTTTGAAATAAATAATTAAAAACATAAAAAAATGTACAAAAAAAATAAATAATTAAAAACGTTAAAAAAGTACAAGTAGACATACTGTTTGAACGCCCTTAATGTATGCAACACGATGCTTTTTGAACTTTTAAAAAGTATTAATTTGAATCAAAGTTATTAAAAAGTGCCCAAGTTATTATTTAAAATTTGATAAATTTTTGAAATAAATAATTAAAAACATAAAAAAAATGTACAATTGAATATACTGCTGGAAACCCCTTGATGTATGCAACACGATGCTTTTCAATCTTTTAAAAAATATTAATTTGGGTAAAAGTTATTAAAAAGTGCCGAAGTTATTATTTCAAATTTGATGAACTTTTGAAATAAATAATTAAGAACATAAAAAAATGTACAAAAAAAATTACTGTTGAAAAGCACTTGATGTATGCAACACGATGCTTTTTAAACTTTTGAAAAGTATTAATTTGAATAAAAGTTATTAAAAAGTGCCCAAGCTATTATTTAAAATTTGATGAATTTTCAAAATAAATTAATAAAAACGTAATAAAAGTACAAGTAACCATACTGTTAGAAAGCCCTTGATGTATGCAACACGATGCGTTTTGAATATTTAAAAAATATTAGTTTGCATAAAAGTTATTAAAAAAAGCCGAAGTTATTATTTCTAACTTGATGAATTTTTAAAATAAATAAATAAAAACGCAATAAAATATACAAGCAAACATACTGCTGAAAATCCCTTAATGTATGCAACACGATGCTTTTCGAATTTTTAAAAAATATTAATTTGGGTAAAAGTTATTAAAAAGTGCCGAAGTTATTATTTCAAATTTGATGAATTTTTGAAATAAACAATTAAAAACATAAAAAAATGTACAAAAAAAATAAATAATTAAAAACGTTAAAGAAGTACAAGTAGACATACTGTTTGAACGCCCTTAATGTATGCAACACGATGCTTTTTGAACTTTTAAAAAGTATTAATTTGAATCAAAGTTATTCAAAAGTGCCTAAGTTATTATTTAAAATTTGATAAATTTTTGAAATAAATAATTAAAAACATAAAAAAAATGTACAATTGAATATACTGCTGGAAACCCCTTGATGTATGCAACACGATGCTTTTCAATCTTTTAAAAAATATTAATTTGGGTAAAAGTTATTAAAAAGTGCCGAAGTTATTATTTCAAATTTGATGAATTTTTGAAATAAATAATTAAGAACATAAAAAAATGTACAAAAAAAATTACTGCTAAAAAACACTTGATGTATGCAACACGATGCTTTTTAAACTTTTGAAACGTATTAATTTGAATAAAAGTTATTAAAAAGTGCCCAAGCTATTATTTAAAATTTGATGAATTTTTAAAATAAAATAATAAAAACGTGATAAAAGTACAAGTAACCATACTGTTAGAAAGCCCTTGATGTATGCAACACGATGCGATTTAAATATTTGAAAAATATTAGTTTGCATAAAAGTTATTAAAAAAAGCCGAAGTTATTATTTCTAACTTGATGAATTTTTAAAATAAATAAATAAAAACGCAATAAAATATACAAGCAAACATACTGCTAAAAAGCCCTTGATGTATGCAATACGATGCTTTTTCAATTTTTGAAGAATATTAATTTGGGTAAAAGTTATTAAAAAGTGCCGAAGTTATTATTTCAAATTTGATGAAATTTTTAAAATAAATAATTAGAAACGTAAAAAATGTACAAGTAGACACACTGTTTGAATGCCCTTAATATATGCAACACGATGCTTTTTAATCTTTTAAAAAGTATTAATTTGAATAAAAGTTATTAAAAAGTGCCCAAGTTATTATTTAAAATTTAATGAATTTTTAAAATAAATAAAAAAAACGTAATAAAATATACAAGTAGACATACTGTTGAAAAACCCCTGATGTATGCAATACGATGCTTTTTGAATTTTTGAAAAATATTAATTTGCGTAAAAGTTATTAAAAAGTGCCGAAGTTATTATTTCAAATTTGATGAATTCTTGAAATAAATAATTAAGAACATAAAAAAATGTATAAAAAAAAACAAACTGCTGAAAAGCACTTGATGTATGCAACACGATGCTTTTTGAATTTTTGAAAACTATTAATTTGAATAAAAGTTATTAAAAAGTGAGCAAAGTTATTATTTTAAATTTGATGAATTTTTGAAATAAATAATTAAAAACGTAAAAAAATGTACATGTAACCATACTGTTAGAAAGCCCCTGATGTATGCAACATGATGCTTTTTGAATTTTTAAAAAATATTATTTGCGTAAAAGTTATCAAATAGTGCCGAAGTTATTATTTCAAATTTGATAATTTTTTTAAATAAATAATTAAAAACGTAAAAAAAATGTGCAATATACTATTGTAACGCTCTTAATGTACGCAACACGATGCTTTTTGAATTTTTGAAAAATACTAATTTGAATCAAAGTTATTAAAAAGTGAGCAAAGTTATTATATCAAATTTGATCAATTTTAAAAATAAATAATTAAAAACGTAATAAAATATACCAGCAAACATACTGCTGAAAAGCCCTTGATGTATGCAACACAACGCTTTTTGAATTTTTGGAAAATATTAATTTGAATAAAAGTTATTTAAAAGTGCCCATGTTACTATTTTAAATTTAATAAATTTTTAAAATAAATTATTAAAAACATAAAACCATATACAAGTAGGCATACTGTTGAAAAGCCCTTGATGTATGCAACACGTTGCTTTTTTAATTTTCAAAAAATATTAATTTCTGTAAAAGTTATCAAAAAGTGCCAAAGTTATTATTTCAAATTTGATAAATGTTTTAAATAAATAATTAAAAACGTAAAAAAAATGTACAAGATACTATTGTAACGCCCTTAATGTAAACAACACGATGCTTTTTGAATTTTTGAAAAATATTAATTTGAATGAAAGTTATTAAAAAGTGAGCAAAGTTATTTTATCAAATTTGATGAATTTTTGAAATAAATAATCAAAAGCATAAAAAATGTACAAGTAAATATACTGCTGGAAAGCCCTTGATGTATGCAACACGATGCTTTTTGAATTTTTGAAAAATATTAAGTTAAATCAAAGTTAGTAAAAAGTGAGCTAAGTTATTATATCAAATTTGATAAATTTTTAAAATAAATAACTAAAAACGTAAAAAAGGTACAAGTAGACATACTGTTTGAACGCCTTTAATGTATGCAACACGATGCTTTTTGAACTTTTAAAAAGTATTAATTTGAATCAAAGTTATTAAAAAGTGCCCAAGTTATTATTTAAAATTTGATAAATTTTTAAAATAAATAAATAAAAACGTAATAAAATATATAAGTAGATATACTGTTGGAAAGCCCTTGATGTAAGCAACACGATGCTTTTAGAATTTTTGAAAAAAATTAATTTGCGTAAAAGTTATTAAAAAGTGAGCAAAGTTGTTAATTCAAATTTGATACATTTTTAAAATAAATAACTAAAAACGTAAAAAATATACAAGTAGACATACTGTTTGAACGCACTTAATGTATGCAACACGATGCTTTTTGAACTTTTAAAAAGTATTAATTTGAATAAAAGTTATTAAAAAGTGCCCAAGTTATTATTTAAAATTTGATAAATTTTTAAAATAAATAAATAAAAACGTAATAAAATATATAAGTAGATATACTGTTGGAAAGCCCTTGATGTATGCAACACGATCCTTTTAGAATTTTTGAAAAATATTAATTTGCGTAAAAGTTATTAAAAAGTGCCGAAGTTATTATTTCAAATTTGATGAATTTTTAAACTAAATAATTAAAAACGTAAAAAACGTACAAGTAGACACACTGTTTGAACGCCTATAATGTATGCAACACGATGCTTTTTAAACTTTAAAAAAGTATTAATTTGCGTAAAAGTTATTAAAAAGTGCCGAAGTTATTATTTCAAATTTGATAAATTTTTGAAATAAATAATTAAAAACATAATAAAAATGTACAACTAAACATACTGCTGGAACGCCCTTGATGTATGCAACACGATGCTTTTTAAATTTTTGAAAAATATTAATTTGCGTAAAAGTTATTAAAAAGTGAGCAAAGTTGTTAATTCAAATTTGATACATTTTTAAAATAAATAACTAAAAACGTAAAAAATATACAAGTAGACATACTGTTTGAACGCACTTAATGTATGCAACACGATGCTTTTTGAACTTTTAAAAAGTATTAATTTGAATAAAAGTTATTAAAAAAAGTGCCCAAGTTATTATTTAAAATTTGATAAATTTTTAAAATAAATAAATAAAAACGTAATAAAATATATAAGTAGATATACTGTTGGAAAGCCCTTGATGTATGCAACACGATCCTTTTAGAATTTTTGAAAAATATTAATTTGCGTAAAAGTTATTAAAATCTGAGCAAAGTTGTTAATTCAAATTTGATAAATTTTTAAAATAAATAACTAAAAACGTAAAAAATATACAAGTAAACATACTGTTTGAACGCACATAATGTATGCAACACGATGCTTTTTGAACTTTTAAAAAGTATTAATTTGAATAAAAGTTATTAAAAAGTGCCCAAGTTATTATCTAACATTTGATGAATTTTTGAATTAAATAATTAAAAACATAAAAAAATGTACAATTAAATATACGGCTTAAAACCCCTTGTTGTAAGCAACACGATGCTTTTCGAATTTTTGAAAAGTATTAATTTGAATGAAAGTTATTAAAAAGTGCCCAAGCTATTATTTAAAATTTGATGAATTTTCAAAATAACATATTAAAAACGTAATAAAATATACAAGTAGACATACTGTTGGAAAGCCCTTGATGTATGCAACACAATGCTTTTTGAAATTTTTAAAAATATTAATTTGCGTAAAAGTTATTAAAAAGTGCCGAAGTTATTATTTCAAATTTGATGAATTTTTAAACTAAATAATTAAAAACGTAAAAAACGTACAAGTAGACACACTGTTTGACCGCCTATAATGTATGCAACACGATGCTTTTTAAACTTTGAAAAAGTATTAATTTGCGTAAAAGTTATTAAAAAGTGCCGAAGTTATTATTTCAAATTTGATAAATTTTTGAAATAAATAATTAAAAACATAATAAAAATGTACAACTAAATATACTGCTGGAACGCCCTTGATGTATGCAACACGATGCTTTTTAAATTTTTGAAAAATATTAATTTGCGTAAAATTTATTAAAAAGTGAGCAAAGTTATTAATTCAAATTTGATAAATTTTTAAAATAAATAACTAAAAACGTAAAAAATGTACAAGTAGACATACTGTTTGAACGCCCTTAATGTATGCAACACGATGCTTTTTGAGCTTTTAAAAAGTATTAATTTGAATAAAAGTTATTAAAAAGTGCCCAAGTTATTATTTAAAATTTGATGAATTTTTGAAATAAATAATTAAAAACATAAAAAAGTACAATTAATTATACTGCTGGAAACCCCTTTATGTATGCAACACGATGTTTTTTTGAATTTTTAAAAAATATTAATTTGGGTAAAAGTTATTAAAAAGTGCCGAAGTTATTATTTCAAATTTGATGACTTTTTGAAATAAATAATTAAGAACATATAAAAATGTACAAAAAAAAAACATACTGCTGAATAGCACTTGATGAATCAACACGATGCTTTTTAAACTTTTGAAAAGTATTAATTTGAATAAAAGTTATTAAAAAGTGCCCAAGCTATTATTTAAAATTTGATGAATTTTCAAAATAAATTAATAAAAACATAAAAAAATGTACAATTAAATATACTGCTGGAAACCCCTTAATGTATGCAACACGATGCTTTTCGAATTTTTAAAAAATATTAATTTGGGTAAAAGTTATTAAAAAGTGCCGAAGTTATTATTTCAAATTTGATGAATTTTTGAAATAAATAATTAAAAACATAAAAAATGTACAAATAATTATACTGCTGGAAAGCCCTTGATGTATGCAACACGATGCTTTTTGAATTTTTGAAAAATATTAAGTTGAATCAAAGTTATTAAAAAGTGAGCAAGTTATTATTTAAAATTTGATGAATTTTTCAAACAAATAAATAAAAACGTAATAAAATATACAAGTAGATATACTGTTGGAAATCCCTTGATGTATGCAACACGATGCGTTTTGAATTTTAAAAAAATATTAAATTGAATACAAGTTATTAAAGAGTATCCAAGTTATTATTTCAAATTTGATGAATTTTTAAAATAAATCAATAAAAACGTAATAAAATTATCAAGTAGAAATAGTGTTAAAAAGCCCTTGATGTATGCAACACGATGCTTTTCGAACTTTTAAAAAATATTAATTTGCGTAAAAGTTATTAAAAAGTGAGCAAAGTGATTAATTCAAATTTGATAAATTTTTAAAATAAATAACTAAAAACGTAAAAAAGGTACAAGTAGACATACTGTTTGAACGCCCTTAATGTATGCAACACGATGCTTTTTGAACTTTTAAATAGTTTTAATTTGAATAAAAGTTTATAAAAAGTGCCTAAGTTATTATTTAAAATTTGATAAATTTTTGAAATAAATAATTAAAAACATAAAAAAATGTACAATTAAATATACTGCTGGAAACCCCTTGATGTATGCAACACGATGCTTTTCAAATTTTTAAAAAATATTAATTTGGGTAAAAGTTATTAAAAAGTGCCGAAGTTATTATTTCAAATTTGATGAATTTTTGAAATAAATAATTAAGAACATAAGAAAATGTACAAAAAAAAACATACTGCTGAAAAGCACTTAATGTATGCAACACGATGCTTTTTAAACTTTTAAAAAGTATTAATTTGAATAAAAGTTATTAAAAAGTGCCCAAGCTATTATTTAAAATTTGATGAATTTTCAAAATAAATTAATAAAAACGTAATAAAAGTACAAGTAACCATACTGTTAGAAAGCCTTTGATGTATGCAACACGATGCGTTTTGAATATTTAAAAAATATTAGTTTGCATAAAAGTTATTAAAAAAAGCCGAAGTTATTATTTCTAACTTGATGAATTTTTAAAATAAATAAATAAAAACGCAATAAAATATACAAGCAAACATACTGCTGAAAATCCCTTAATGTATGCAACACGATGCTTTTCAAATTTTTAAAAAATATTAATTTGGGTAAAAGTTATTAAAAAGTGCCGAAGTTATTATTTCAAATTTGATGAATTTTTGAAATAAATAATTAAAAACATAAAAAAATGTACAAAAAAAATAAATAATTAAAAACGTTAAAAAAGTACAAGTAGACATACTGTTTGAACGCCCTTAATGTATGCAACACGATGCTTTTTGAACTTTTAAAAAGTATTAATTTGAATCAAAGTTATTAAAAAGTGCCCAAGTTATTATTTAAAATTTGATAAATTTTTGAAATAAATAATTAAAAACATAAAAAAAATGTACAATTGAATATACTGCTGGAAACCCCTTGATGTATGCAACACGATGCTTTTCAATCTTTTAAAAAATATTAATTTGGGTAAAAGTTATTAAAAAGTGCCGAAGTTATTATTTCAAATTTGATGAACTTTTGAAATAAATAATTAAGAACATAAAAAAATGTACAAAAAAAATTACTGTTGAAAAGCACTTGATGTATGCAACACGATGCTTTTTAAACTTTTGAAAAGTATTAATTTGAATAAAAGTTATTAAAAAGTGCCCAAGCTATTATTTAAAATTTGATGAATTTTCAAAATAAATTAATAAAAACGTAATAAAAGTACAAGTAACCATACTGTTAGAAAGCCCTTGATGTATGCAACACGATGCGTTTTGAATATTTAAAAAATATTAGTTTGCATAAAAGTTATTAAAAAAAGCCGAAGTTATTATTTCTAACTTGATGAATTTTTAAAATAAATAAATAAAAACGCAATAAAATATACAAGCAAACATACTGCTGAAAATCCCTTAATGTATGCAACACGATGCTTTTCGAATTTTTAAAAAATATTAATTTGGGTAAAAGTTATTAAAAAGTGCCGAAGTTATTATTTCAAATTTGATGAATTTTTGAAATAAACAATTAAAAACATAAAAAAATGTACAAAAAAAATAAATAATTAAAAACGTTAAAGAAGTACCTGTAGACATACTGTTTGAACGCCCTTAATGTATGCAACACGATGCTTTTTGAACTTTTAAAAAGTATTAATTTGAATCAAAGTTATTCAAAAGTGCCTAAGTTATTATTTAAAATTTGATAAATTTTTGAAATAAATAATTAAAAACATAAAAAAAATGTACAATTGAATATACTGCTGGAAACCCCTTGATGTATGCAACACGATGCTTTTCAATCTTTTAAAAAATATTAATTTGGGTAAAAGTTATTAAAAAGTGCCGAAGTTATTATTTCAAATTTGATGAATTTTTGAAATAAATAATTAAGAACATAAAAAAATGTACAAAAAAAATTACTGCTAAAAAACACTTGATGTATGCAACACGATGCTTTTTAAACTTTTGAAACGTATTAATTTGAATAAAAGTTATTAAAAAGTGCCCAAGCTATTATTTAAAATTTGATGAATTTTTAAAATAAAATAATAAAAACGTGATAAAAGTACAAGTAACCATACTGTTAGAAAGCCCTTGATGTATGCAACACGATGCGATTTAAATATTTGAAAAATATTAGTTTGCATAAAAGTTATTAAAAAAAGCCGAAGTTATTATTTCTAACTTGATGAATTTTTAAAATAAATAAATAAAAACGCAATAAAATATACAAGCAAACATACTGCTAAAAAGCCCTTGATGTATGCAATACGATGCTTTTTCAATTTTTGAAGAATATTAATTTGGGTAAAAGTTATTAAAAAGTGCCGAAGTTATTATTTCAAATTTGATGAAATTTTTAAAATAAATAATTAGAAACGTAAAAAATGTACAAGTAGACACACTGTTTGAATGCCCTTAATATATGCAACACGATGCTTTTTAATCTTTTAAAAAGTATTAATTTGAATAAAAGTTATTAAAAAGTGCCCAAGTTATTATTTAAAATTTAATGAATTTTTAAAATAAATAAAAAAAACGTAATAAAATATACAAGTAGACATACTGTTGAAAAACCCCTGATGTATGCAATACGATGCTTTTTGAATTTTTGAAAAATATTAATTTGCGTAAAAGTTATTAAAAAGTGCCGAAGTTATTATTTCAAATTTGATGAATTCTTGAAATAAATAATTAAGAACATAAAAAAATGTATAAAAAAAAACAAACTGCTGAAAAGCACTTGATGTATGCAACACGATGCTTTTTGAATTTTTGAAAACTATTAATTTGAATAAAAGTTATTAAAAAGTGAGCAAAGTTATTATTTTAAATTTGATGAATTTTTGAAATAAATAATTAAAAACGTAAAAAAATGTACATGTAACCATACTGTTAGAAAGCCCCTGATGTATGCAACATGATGCTTTTTGAATTTTTAAAAAATATTATTTGCGTAAAAGTTATCAAATAGTGCCGAAGTTATTATTTCAAATTTGATAATTTTTTTAAATAAATAATTAAAAACGTAAAAAAAATGTGCAATATACTATTGTAACGCTCTTAATGTACGCAACACGATGCTTTTTGAATTTTTGAAAAATACTAATTTGAATCAAAGTTATTAAAAAGTGAGCAAAGTTATTATATCAAATTTGATCAATTTTAAAAATAAATAATTAAAAACGTAATAAAATATACCAGCAAACATACTGCTGAAAAGCCCTTGATGTATGCAACACAACGCTTTTTGAATTTTTGGAAAATATTAATTTGAATAAAAGTTATTTAAAAGTGCCCATGTTACTATTTTAAATTTAATAAATTTTTAAAATAAATTATTAAAAACATAAAACCATATACAAGTAGGCATACTGTTGAAAAGCCCTTGATGTATGCAACACGTTGCTTTTTTAATTTTCAAAAAATATTAATTTCTGTAAAAGTTATCAAAAAGTGCCAAAGTTATTATTTCAAATTTGATAAATGTTTTAAATAAATAATTAAAAACGTAAAAAAAATGTACAAGATACTATTGTAACGCCCTTAATGTAAACAACACGATGCTTTTTGAATTTTTGAAAAATATTAATTTGAATGAAAGTTATTAAAAAGTGAGCAAAGTTATTTTATCAAATTTGATGAATTTTTGAAATAAATAATCAAAAGCATAAAAAATGTACAAGTAAATATACTGCTGGAAAGCCCTTGATGTATGCAACACGATGCTTTTTGAATTTTTGAAAAATATTAAGTTAAATCAAAGTTAGTAAAAAGTGAGCTAAGTTATTATATCAAATTTGATAAATTTTTAAAATAAATAACTAAAAACGTAAAAAAGGTACAAGTAGACATACTGTTTGAACGCCTTTAATGTATGCAACACGATGCTTTTTGAACTTTTAAAAAGTATTAATTTGAATCAAAGTTATTAAAAAGTGCCCAAGTTATTATTTAAAATTTGATAAATTTTTGAAATAAATAATTAAAAACATAAAAAAAATGTACAATTGTATATACTGCTGGAAACCCCTTGATGTATGCAACACGATGCTTTTCAATCTTTTAAAAAATATTAATTTGGGTAAAAGTTATTAAAAAGTGCCGAAGTTATTATTTCAAATTTGATGAATTTTTGAAATAAATAATTAAGAACATAAAAAAATGTACAAAAAAAATTACTGCTGAAAAGCACTTGATGTATGCAACACGATGCTTTTTAAACTTTTGAAAAGTATTAATTTGAATAAAAGTTATTAAAAAGTGCCCAAGCTATTATTTAAAATTTGATGAATTTTCAAAATAAATTAATAAAAACGTGATAAAAGTACAAGTAACCGTACTGTTAGAAAGCCCTTGATGTATGCAACACGATGCGATTTAAATATTTGAAAAATATTAGTTTGCATAAAAGTTATTAAAAAAAGCCGAAGTTATTATTTCTAACTTGATGAATTTTTAAACTAAATAAATAAAAACGCAATAAAATATACAAGCAAACATACTGCTAAAAAGCCCTTGATGTATGCAACACGATGCTTTTTCAATTTTTGAAGAATATTAATTTGGGTAAAAGTTATTAAAAAGTGCCGAAGTTATTATTTCAAATTTGATGAAATTTTTAAAATAAATAATTAAAAACGTAAAAAATGTACAAGTAGACACACTGTTTGAATGCCCTTAATATATGCAACACGATGCTTTTTAATCTTTTAGAAAGTATTAATTTGAATAAAAGTTATTAAAAAGTGCCCAAGTTATTATTTAAAATTTAATGAATTTTTAAAATAAATAAAAAAAACATAATAAAATATACAAGTAGACATACTGTTGAAAAACCCCTGATGTATGCAATACGATGTTTTTTGAATTTTTGAAAAATATTAATTTGCGTAAAAGTTATTAAAAAGTGCCGAAGTTATTATTTCAAATTTGATGAATTCTTGAAATAAATAATTAAGAACATAAAAAAATGTATAAAAAAAAACAAACTGCTGAAAAGCACTTGATGTATGCATCACGATGCTTTTTGAATTTTTGAAAAATATTAATTTGAATAAAAGTTATTAAAAAGTGAGCAAAGTTATTATTTTAAATTTGATGAATTTTTGAAATAAATAATTAAAAACGCAAAAAAATGTTCATGTAACCATACTGTTAGAAAGCCCCTGATGTATGCAACATGATGCTTTTTGAATTTTTAAAAAATATTATTTGCGTAAAAGTTATCAAATAGTGCCGAAGTTATTATTTCAAATTTGATAATTTTTTTAAATAAATAATTAAAAACGTAAAAAAAATGTGCAATATACTATTGTAACGCTCTTAATGTACGCAACACGATGCTTTTTGAATTTTTGAAAAATACTAATTTGAATCAAAGTTATTAAAAAGTGAGCAAAGTTATTATATCAAATTTGATCAATTTTAAAAATAAATAATTAAAAACGTAATAAAATATACCAGCAAACATACTGCTGAAAAGCCCTTGATGTATGCAACACAACGCTTTTTGAATTTTTGGAAAATATTAATTTGAATAAAAGTTATTTAAAAGTGCCCAAGTTACTATTTTAAATTTAATAAATTTTTAAAATAAATCATTAAAAACATAATACCATATACAAGTAGGCATACTGTTAAAAAGCCCTTGATGTATGCAACACGTTGCTTTTTTAATTTTCAAAAAATATTAATTTGTGTAAAAGTTATCAAAAAGTGCCAAAGTTATTATTTCAAATTTGATAAATGTTTTAAATAAATAATTAAAAACGTAAAAAAAAATGTACAAGATACTATTGTAACGCCCTTAATGTAAACAACACGATGCTTTTTGAATTTTTGAAAAATATTAATTTGAATGAAAGTTATTAAAAAGTGAGCAAAGTTATTATATCAAATTTGATGAATTTTCGAAATAAATAATTAAAAGCATAAAAAATGTACAAGTAAATATACTGCTGGAAAGCCCTTGATGTATGCAACACGATGCTTTTTGAATTTTTGAAAAATATTAAGTTAAATCAAAGTTAGTAAAAAGTGAGCTAAGTTATTATATCAAATTTGATAAATTTTTAAAATAAATAACTAAAAACGTAAAAAAGGTACAAGTAGACATACTGTTTGAACGCCTTTAATGTATGCAACACGATGCTTTTTGAACTTTTAAAAAGTATTAATTTGAATAAAAGTTATTAAAAAGTGCCCAAATTATTATTTAAAATTTGATAAATTTTTAAAATAAATAATTAAAAACGTAAAAATGTACAAGTAGACATACTGTTTAAACGCCCTTAATGTATGCAACACGATGCTATTTGAACTATTAAAAAGTATTAATTTGAATAAAAGTTATTAAAAAGTACCCAAGTTATTATTTAAAATTTGATAAATTTTTAAAATAAATAAATAAAAACGTAATAAAATATACAAGTAGATATACTGTTGGAAAGCTCTTGATGTATGCAACACGATACGTTTTAATATTTTAAAAAATATTAATGGAATAAAAGTTATTAAAAAGTGCCGAAGTTATTATTTCAAATTTGATGAATTTTTGAAATAAATAATCAAAAACATAAAAAAATGTACAAGTAAACATACTGCTGGAAAGCACTTGATGTATGCAACACGATGCTTTTAAAACTTTTGAAAAGTATTATTTGAATAAAAGTTATTAAAAAGTGCCCAAGCTGTTATTTAAAATTTGATGAATTTTCAAAATAAATAATTAAAAATGTACTAAAATATACAAGTAGACATACTGTTGGAAAGTCCTTGATATATGAAAGACGATGCGTTTTGAATAGTTGAAAAATATTAATTTGCAAAAAAGTTATTAAAAAAAGCCGAAGTTATTATTTCAAACATGATGAATTTTAAAATTAAATAATTAAAAACGTAATAAAATATATAAGCAAACATACTGCCAAAAAGTCCTTGATGTATGCAACACAACGCTTTTTGAATTTTTGGAAAATATTAATTTGCGTAAAAGTTATTAAAAAGTGCCGAAGTTATTATTTTAAATTTGATGAATTTTTGAAATAAATAATTAAAAACGTAAAAAAATGTACATGTAACCATACTGTTAGAAAGCCCTTGATGTATGCAACATGATGCATTTTGAATTTTTAAAAAATATTATTTTCGTAAAAGTTATCAAAAAGTGCCGAAGTTATTATTTCAAATTTGATAATTTTTTAAATAAATAATTAAAAACGTAAAAAAAATGTGCAATATACTATTGTAACGCTTTTAATGTACGCAACACGATGCTTTTTGAATTTTTGAAAAATACTAATTTGAATCAAAGTTATTAAAAAGTGAGCAAAGTTATTATATCAAATTTGATCCATTTTAAAAATAAATAATTAAAAACGTAATAAAATATACCAGCAAACATACTGCTGAAAAGCCCTTGATGTATGCAACACAACGCTTTTTGAATTTTTGGAAAATATTAATTTGAATAAAAGTTATTTAAAAGTGCCCAAGTTACTATTTTAAATTTAATAAATTTTTAAAATAAATCATTAAAAACATAATACCATATACAAGTAGGCATACTGTTGAAAAGCCCTTGATGTATGCAACACGTTGCTTTTTGAATTTTCAAAAAATATTAATTTGCGTAAAAGTTATCAAAAAGCGCCAAAGTTATTATTTCAAATTTGATAAATGTTTTAAATAAAAAATTAAAAACGTAAAAAAAATGTACAAGATACTATTGTAACGCCCTTAATGTAAGCAAAACGATGCTTTTTGAATTTTTGAAAAATATTAATTTAAATGAAAGTTATTAAAAAGTGAGCAAAGTTATTATATCAAATTTGATGAATTTTTGAAATAAATAATTAAAAACATAAAAAATGTACAAGTAAATATACTGCTGGAAAGCCCTTGATGTATGCAACACGATGCTTTTTGAATTTTTGAAAAATATTAAGTTAAATCAAAGTTATTAAAAAGTGAGCTAAGTTATTATATCAAATTTGATAAATTTTTAAAATAAATAATTAAAAACGTAAAAAAGGTACAAGTAGACATACTGTTTGAACGCCTTTAATGTATGCAACACGATGCTTTTTGAACTTTTAATAAGTATTAATTTGAATAAAAGTTATTAAAAAGTGCCCAAATTATTATTTAAAATTTGATAAATTTTTGAAATAAATAATTAAAAACATAAAAAAATGTACAATTAAATATACTGCTGGAAACCCCTTGATGTATGCAACACGATGCTTTTCGAATTTTTAAAAAATATTAGTTTGGGTAAAAGTTATTAAAAAGTGCCGAAGTTATTATTTCAAATTTGATGAATTCTTGAAATAAATAATTAAGAACATAAAAAAATGTACAAAAAAAAACATACTGCTGAAAAGCAATTGATGTATGCAACACGACGCTTTTTAAACTTTTGAAAAGTATTAATTTGAATAAAAGTTTTAAAAAGTGCCCAAGCTATTATTTAAAATTTGATAAATTTTCGAAGTAAATTAATAAAAACGTAATAAAAGTACAATTAAACATACTGTTAGAAAGCCCTTGATGTATGCAACACTATGCGATTTGAATATTTGAAAAATATTAGTTTGCATAAAAGTTATTAAAAAAAGCCGAAGTTATTATTTCTAACTTGATGAATTTTTTAAATAAAAAAATAAAAACGCAATAAAATATACGAGCAAACACACTGCTGAAATGCCCTTGATGTATGCAACACGATGCTTTTCGAATTTTTGAAAAATATTAATTTGGGTAAAAGTTATTAAAAAGTGCCGAAGTTATTATTTCAAATTTGATGAATTTTTGAAATAAATAATTAAAAACATAAAAAAATGTACAAACAAACATACTGCTGGAAAGCTCATGATGTATGCAACACGATGCTTTTTAAACTTTTGAAAAGTTTTAATTTGAATAAAAGTTATTAAAAAGTGCCCAAGCTATTATTTAAAATTTGATAAATTTTCAAAATAAATTATTAAAAACGTAATAACATATACAAGTAGACACACTGTTTAAAAGCCCTTGATGTATGCAATACAATGCTTCTTGAAATTTTTAAAAATATCAATTTACGTAAAATTTATTAAAAAGTGCCGATGTTATTATTTCAAATTTGATGAATTTTTGAAATAAATAATTAAAAACGTAAAAAAAGTACAAGTAACTATACTGTTAGAAAGCCCCTGATGTATGCAATACAATGCTTTTTGAATTTTTAAAAAATATCAATTTGCGTAAAAGTTATTAAAAAGTGGGCAAAGTTATTATTTCAAATTTGATAAATTTTTAAAATAAATGATTAAAAACGTAAAAAATGTACAAGTAGACATACTGTTCAAAGGCTCTTAATGTATACAACACGATGCTTTTTCGAACTTTTAAAAAGTATTAATTTGAATAAAAGTTATTAAAAAGTTCCCAAGTTATAATTTAAAATTTGATAAATTTTTAAAATAAATCAATAAAAACGTTATAAAATATACAAGTAAAAATAATGTTAGAAATCTCTTGATGTATGCAACAAAATGCTTTTCGAATTTTAAAAAAATATTAATTTGCGTAAAAGTTATTAAAAAGTGCCGAAATTATTATTTAAAATTTGATGAATTTTTGAAATAAATAATTAAAATCATAAAAAAAATGCACAAGTAAACATACTGCTGAAAAGCCCTTAATGTATGCAAAACAATGCTGTTTGAATTTTTGAAAATTATTAATTTGCGTAAAAGTTATTAAAAAGTGCCGAAGTTATTATTTCAAATTTGATAAATTTTTGAAATAAATAATTAAAAACGTAAAAAAATGTACAAGTAACCATACTGTTAGAAAGCCTTTGATGTATGCAACACTATGCTTTTTGAATTTTTAAAAAATATTATTTGCGTAAAAACTTATCAAAAAGTGCCGAAGTGATTATTTCAAATTTGATAATTTTTTTAAATAAATAATTAAAAACGTAAAAAAAATGTACAAGTAGAGATGCTATTGTTACGCCCTTAATATAAGCAACACGATGCTTTTTGAATTTTTGAAAAATATTAATTTGAATCAAAGTTATTAAAAAGTGAGCAAAGTTATTGTATCAAATTTGATAAATTTTTAAAATAAATAATTAAAAACGTTAAAGAAGTACAAGTAGACATACTGTTTGAACGCCCTTAATGTATGCAACACGATGCTTTTTGAACTTTTAAAAAGTATTAATTTGAATCAAAGTTATTAAAAAGTGCCTAAGTTATTATTTAAAATTTGATAAATTTTTGAAATAAATAATTAAAAACATAAAAAAAATGTACAATTGAATATACTGCTGGAAACCCCTTGATGTATGCAACACGATGCTTTTCAATCTTTTAAAAAGTATTAATTTGGGTAAAAGTTATTAAAAAGTGCCGAAGTTATTATTTCAAATTTGATGAATTTTTGAAATAAATAATTAAGAACATAAAAAAATGTACAAAAAAAATTACTGCTAAAAAACACTTGATGTATGCAACACGATGCTTTTTAAACTTTTGAAACGTATTAATTTGAATAAAAGTTATTAAAAAGTGCCCAAGCTATTATTTAAAATTTGATGAATTTTTAAAATAAAATAATAAAAACGTGATAAAAGTACAAGTAACCATACTGTTAGAAAGCCCTTGATGTATGCAACACGATGCGATTTAAATATTTGAAAAATATTAGTTTGCATAAAAGTTATTAAAAAAAGCCGAAGTTATTATTTCTAACTTGATGAATTTTTAAAATAAATAAATAAAAACGCAATAAAATATACAAGCAAACATACTGCTAAAAAGCCCTTGATGTATGCAATACGATGCTTTTTCAATTTTTGAAGAATATTAATTTGGGTAAAAGTTATTAAAAAGTGCCGAAGTTATTATTTCAAATTTGATGAAATTTTTAAAATAAATCATTAAAAACGTAAAAAATGTACAAGTAGACACACTGTTTGAATGCCCTTAATATATGCAACACGATGCTTTTTAATCTTTTAAAAAGTATTAATTTGAATAAAAGTTATTAAAAAGTGAGCAAAGTTATTATTTTAAATTTGATGAATTTTTGAAATAAATAATTAAAAACGTAAAAAAATGTACATGTAACCATACTGTTAGAAAGCCCCTGATGTATGCAACATGATGCTTTTTGAATTTTTAAAAAATATTATTTGCGTAAAAGTTATCAAATAGTGCCGAAGTTATTATTTCAAATTTGATAATTTTTTTAAATAAATAATTAAAAACATAAAAAAAATGTGCAATATACTATTGTAACGCTCTTAATGTACGCAACACGATGCTTTTTGAATTTTTGAAAAATACTAATTTGAATCAAAGTTATTAAAAAGTGAGCAAAGTTATTATATCAAATTTGATCAATTTTAAAAATAAATAATTAAAAACGTAATAAAATATACCAGCAAACATACTGCTGAAAAGCCCTTGATGTATGCAACACAACGCTTTTTGAATTTTTGGAAAATATTAATTTGAATAAAAGTTATTTAAAAGTGCCCATGTTACTATTTTAAATTTAATAAATTTTTAAAATAAATTATTAAAAACATAATACCATATACAAGTAGGCATACTGTTGAAAAGCCCTTGATGTATGCAACACGTTGCTTTTTTAATTTTCAAAAAATATTAATTTCTGTAAAAGTTATCAAAAAGTGCCAAAGTTATTATTTCAAATTTGATAAATGTTTTAAATAAATAATTAAAAACGTAAAAAAAAATGTACAAGATACTATTGTAACGCCCTTAATGTAAACAACACGATGCTTTTTGAATTTTTGAAAAATATTAATTTGAATGAAAGTTATTAAAAAGTGAGCAAAGTTATTATATCAAATTTGATGAATTTTTGAAATAAATAATCAAAAGCATAAAAAATGTACAAGTAAATATACTGCTGGAAAGCCCTTGATGTATGCAACACGATGCTTTTTGAATTTTTGAAAAATATTAAGTTAAATCAAAGTTAGTAAAAAGTGAGCTAAGTTATTATATCAAATTTGATAAATTTTTAAAATAAATAACTAAAAACGTAAAAAAGGTACAAGTAGACATACTGTTTGAACGCCTTTAATGTATGCAACACGATGCTTTTTGAACTTTTAAAAAGTATTAATTTGAATCAAAGTTATTAAAAAGTGCCCAAGTTATTATTTAAAATTTGATAAATTTTTGAAATAAATAATTAAAAACATAAAAAAAATGTACAATTGTATATACTGCTGGAAACCCCTTGATGTATGCAACACGATGCTTTTCAATCTTTTAAAAAATATTAATTTGGGTAAAAGTTATTAAAAAGTGCCGAAGTTATTATTTCAAATTTGATGAATTTTTGAAATAAATAATTAAGAACATAAAAAAATGTACAAAAAAAATTACTGCTGAAAAGCACTTGATGTATGCAACACGATGCTTTTTAAACTTTTGAAAAGTATTAATTTGAATAAAAGTTATTAAAAAGTGCCCAAGCTATTATTTAAAATTTGATGAATTTTCAAAATAAATTAATAAAAACGTGATAAAAGTACAAGTAACCGTACTGTTAGAAAGCCCTTGATGTATGCAACACGATGCGATTTAAATATTTGAAAAATATTAGTTTGCATAAAAGTTATTAAAAAAAGCCGAAGTTATTATTTCTAACTTGATGAATTTTTAAAATAAATAAATAAAAACGCAATAAAATATACAAGCAAACATACTGCTAAAAAGCCCTTGATGTATGCAACACGATGCTTTTTCAATTTTAAAAGAATATTAATTTGGGTAAAAGTTATTAAAAAGTGCCGAAGTTATTATTTCAAATTTGATGAATTCTTGAAATAAATAATTAAGAACATAAAAAAATGTATAAAAAAAACAAACTGCTGAAAAGCACTTGATGTATGCATCACGATGCTTTTTGAATTTTTGAAAAATATTAATTTGAATAAAAGTTATTAAAAAGTGAGCAAAGTTATTATTTTAAATTTGATGAATTTTTGAAATAAATAATTAAAAACGCAAAAAAATGTTCATGTAACCATACTGTTAGAAAGCCCCTGATGTATGCAACATGATGCTTTTTGAATTTTTAAAAAATATTATTTGCGTAAAAGTTATCAAATAGTGCCGAAGTTATTATTTCAAATTTGATAATTTTTTTAAATAAATAATTAAAAACGTAAAAAAAATGTGCAATATACTATTGTAACGCTCTTAATGTACGCAACACGATGCTTTTTGAATTTTTGAAATATACTAATTTGAATCAAAGTTATTAAAAAGTGAGCAAAGTTATTATATCAAATTTGATCAATTTTAAAAATAAATAATTAAAAACGTAATAAAATATACCAGCAAACATACTGCTGAAAAGCCCTTGATGTATGCAACACAACGCTTTTTGAATTTTTGGAAAATATTAATTTGAATAAAAGTTATTTAAAAGTGCCCAAGTTACTATTTTAAATTTAATAAATTTTTAAAATAAATCATTAAAAACATAATACCATATACAAGTAGGCATACTGTTAAAAAGCCCTTGATGTATGCAACACGTTGCTTTTTTAATTTTCAAAAAATATTAATTTGTGTAAAAGTTATCAAAAAGTGCCAAAGTTATTATTTCAAATTTGATAAATGTTTTAAATAAATAATTAAAAACGTAAAAAAAAAATGTACAAGATACTATTGTAACGCCCTTAATGTAAACAACACGATGCTTTTTGAATTTTTGAAAAATATTAATTTGAATGAAAGTTATTAAAAAGTGAGCAAAGTTATTATATCAAATTTGATGAATTTTCGAAATAAATAATTAAAAGCATAAAAAATGTACAAGTAAATATACTGCTGGAAAGCCCTTGATGTATGCAACACGATGCTTTTTGAATTTTTGAAAAATATTAAGTTAAATCAAAGTTAGTAAAAAGTGAGCTAAGTTATTATATCAAATTTGATAAATTTTTAAAATAAATAACTAAAAACGTAAAAAAGGTACAAGTAGACATACTGTTTGAACGCCTTTAATGTATGCAACACGATGCTTTTTGAACTTTTAAAAAGTATTAATTTGAATAAAAGTTATTAAAAAGTGCCCAAATTATTATTTAAAATTTGATAAATTTTTAAAATAAATAATTAAAAACGTAAAAATGTACAAGTAGACATACTGTTTAAACGCCCTTAATGTATGCAACACGATGCTATTTGAACTATTAAAAAGTATTAATTTGAATAAAAGTTATTAAAAAGTACCCAAGTTATTATTTAAAATTTGATAAATTTTTAAAATAAATAAATAAATAAAAACGTAATAAAATATACAAGTAGATATACTGTTGGAAAGCTCTTGATGTATGCAACACGATACGTTTTAATATTTTAAAAAATATTAATGGAATAAAAGTTATTAAAAAGTGCCGAAGTTATTATTTCAAATTTGATGAACTTTTGAAATAAATAATCAAAAACATAAAAAAATGTACAAGTAAACATACTGCTGGAAAGCACTTGATGTATGCAACACGATGCTTTTAAAACTTTTGAAAAGTATTTTTTGAATAAAAGTTATTAAAAAGTGCCCAAGCTGTTATTTAAAATTTGATGAATTTTCAAAATAAATAATTAAAAATGTACTAAAATATACAAGTAGACATACTGTTGGAAAGTCCTTGATATATGAAAGACCATGCGTTTTGAATAGTTGAAAAATATTAATTTGCAAAAAAGTTATTAAAAAAAGCCGAAGTTATTATTTCAAACATGATGAATTTTAAAATTAAATAATTAAAAACGTAATAAAATATATAAGCAAACATACTGCTAAAAAGTCCTTGATGTTTGCACACCACGCTTTTTGAATTTTTGGAAAATATTAATTTGCGTAAAAGTTATTAAAAAGTGCCGAAGTTATTATTTTAAATTTGATGAATTTTTGAAATAAATAATTAAAAACGTAAAAAAATGTACATGTAACCATACTGTTAGAAAGCCCTTGATGTATGCAACATGATGCATTTTGAATTTTTAAAAAATATTATTTTCGTAAAAGTTATCAAAAAGTGCCGAAGTTATTATTTCAAATTTGATAATTTTTTAAATAAATAATTAAAAACGTAAAAAAAATGTGCAATATACTATTGTAACGCTTTTAATGTACGCAACACGATGCTTTTTGAATTTTTGAAAAATACTAATTTGAATCAAAGTTATTAAAAAGTGAGCAAAGTTATTATATCAAATTTGATCCATTTTAAAAATAAATAATTAAAAACGTAATAAAATATACCAGCAAACATACTGCTGAAAAGCCCTTGATGTATGCAACACAACGCTTTTTGAATTTTTGGAAAATATTAATTTGAATAAAAGTTATTTAAAAGTGCCCAAGTTACTATTTTAAATTTAATAAATTTTTAAAATAAATCATTAAAAACATAATACCATATACAAGTAGGCATACTGTTGAAAAGCCCTTGATGTATGCAACACGTTGCTTTTTGAATTTTCAAAAAATATTAATTTGCGTAAAAGTTATCAAAAAGCGCCAAAGTTATTATTTCAAATTTGATAAATGTTTTAAATAAAAAATTAAAAACGTAAAAAAAATGTACAAGATACTATTGTAACGCCCTTAATGTAAGCAAAACGATGCTTTTTGAATTTTTGAAAAATATTAATTTAAATGAAAGTTATTAAAAAGTGAGCAAAGTTATTATATCAAATTTGATGAATTTTTGAAATAAATAATTAAAAACATAAAAAATGTACAAGTAATGCTGGAAAGCCCTTGATGTATGCAACACGATGCTTTTTGAATTTTTGAAAAATATTAAGTTAAATCAAAGTTATTAAAAAGTGAGCTAAGTTATTATATCAAATTTGATAAATTTTTAAAATAAATAATTAAAAACGTAAAAAAGGTACAAGTAGACATACTGTTTGAACGCCTTTAATGTATGCAACACGATGCTTTTTGAACTTTTAATAAGTATTAATTTGAATAAAAGTTATTAAAAAGTGCCCAAATTATTATTTAAAATTTGATAAATTTTTGAAATAAATAATTAAAAACATAAAAAAATGTACAATTAAATATACTGCTGGAAACCCCTTGATGTATGCAACACGATGCTTTTCGAATTTTTAAAAAATATTAGTTTGGGTAAAAGTTATTAAAAAGTGCCGAAGTTATTATTTCAAATTTGATGAATTCTTGAAATAAATAATTAAGAACATAAAAAAATGTACAAAAAAAAAACATACTGCTGAAAAGCAATTGATGTATGCAACACGATGCTTTTTAAACTTTTGAAAAGTATTAATTTGAATAAAAGTTTTAAAAAGTGCCCAAGCTATTATTTAAAATTTGATAAATTTTCGAAGTAAATTAATAAAAACGTAATAAAATATACAAGTTGAAAAATATTAATTTGCAAAAAAGTTATTAAAAAAGCCGAAGTTATTATTTCAAACTTGATGAATTTTAAAAATAAATAATTAAAAACGTAATAAAATATACAAGCAAACATACTGCTAAAAAGCCCTTGATGTATGCAAAACAATGCTTTTTGAAAAATATTAATTTGCTTAAAAGTTATTAAAAAGTGCCGAAGTTATTATTTCAAATTTGATGAATTTTTTAAATAAATAAATAAAAAACATAAAAAAATGTACAAGTAATTTTACTGCTAGAAAGCCCTTGATGCATGCAACACGATGCGTTTTAAATTTTAAAAAAATATTAATTTGCGTCAAAGTTATCAAAAAGTGAAGTTATTATTTAAAATTTGATAAATTTTTAAAATAAATAATTAAAACGTAAAAAATGTACAAGTAGACATACTGTTTGAACGCCTTTAATGTATGCAACACGATGCTATTTGAACTTTTAAAAAGTATTAATTGAAGCAGGTTACATATTTGTAGCTTTTGCTGTAGAAACACTTGGTCCATGGTGCCAAGAAGCGATAAATTTTGTTGAAATTTTGGGGAAAAAAATGTATGTTGTCAATGGAGATTCTCGTTCTAAATATTATCTTATTCAACGAATTAGCTTGGCGATACAAAAGGGAAATGCAGCTAGTGTTATGGGAACATTACCATCAACTGCGCCCTTAGATGAAATATTTTTATTACCTAAATAACACTTATATATGGTCTGTTTAGTTGTTATTATACATTTCTGTTGCTTTTCATAAATATTAAATTTTTATGTAATCTTGATAAAAAAAAAAAAAAAATTTGAATAAAAGTTATTAAAAAGTACCCAAGTTATTATTTAAAACTTGAGGAATTTTTAAAATAAATGAATAAAAACGTAATAAAATATACAAGTAGATATACTGTTAGAAAGCTCTTGATGTATGCAATACGATACGTTTTGATATTTTAAAAAATATTAAATTGAATAAAAGTTATTAAAAAGTGCCGAAGTTATTATTTCAAATTTGATGAATATTTGAAATAAATAATCAAAAACATAAAAAAATGTACAAGTAAACATACTGCTGGAAAGCACTTGATGTATGGAACACGATGCTTTTAAAACTTTTGAAAAGTATTATTTGAATAAAAGTTATAAAAAGTGCCCAAGCTGTTATTTAAAATTTGATGAGTTTTCAAAATAAATAATTAAATAGTACTAAAATATACAAGTAGACATACTGTTAGAAAGCCTTTGATGTATGCAACACGATGCGTTTTGAATAGTTAAAAAATATTATTTTTCAAAAAAGTTATTAAAAAAAGCCGAAGTTATTATTTCAAACTTAATGAATTTTAAAAATAAATGAATAAAAACGTAATAAAATATATAAGCAAACATACTGCTTAAAAGTCCTTGATGTATGCAACCCAACGCTCTTTGAATTTTTGGAAAATATTAATTTGCCTAAAAGTTATTAAAAAGTTATTAAAAGTTATTAAAAATGTACAAGTAGAGATGCTATTGTTACGCTTTTAATATAAGCAACACGATGCTTTTTGAATTTTTGAAAAATATTAATTTGAATCAAAATTATTAAAAAGTGAGCAAAGTTATTATATCAAATTTGATAAATTTTTTAAAATAAATAATTAAAAACGTAAAAAATGTGCAAGTAGACATGCTGTTTGAATGCACTTAATGTATGCAACACGATGTTTTTTGAACTTTTAAAAAATATTAATTTGAATAAAAGTTATTAAAAAGTGCCCAAGTTATTATTTAAAATTTGATAAATTTTTAAAATAAATAAATAAAAACGTAATAAAATATACAAGTAGATATACTGTTGGAAAGCCCTTGATGTATGCAACACGATGCGTTTTGAATTTTAAAAAAATATTAAATTGAATAAAAGTTATTAAAAAGTTCCCAAGTTATTATTTCAAATTTGATGAATTTTTAAATAAATCAATAAAAACGTTATGAAATATACAAGTACATTATTCAATTTTATATTTTTTTAAAATTCAAAACGCATTGTGTTGCATATATCAAATGCTTTCCAACAGTATATCTACTTGTATATTTTATTACGTTTTTATTTATTTATTTCAAAAATTCATCAAAGTTTAAATAATAACTTGGGCACTTTTTAATAACTTTTATTCAAATTAATACTTTTTAAAAGTTTAAAAAGCATCGTGTTGCCTACATTAAGGGCGTTCAAACAGTATGTTTAATTGTACATTTTTTACGTTTTTAATTATTTATTTTAAAAATTTATCAAATTTGAATTAATAACTTTGCCCACTTTTTAATAACTTTTACGCAAATTAATATTTTTCAAAAATTCGAAAAGCATCGTTTGCATACATCAAGGGCTTTCTAACACTATTTATACTTTATAATTTTATTATGTTTTTATTGATTTATTTTAAAAATTCATCAAATTTGAAATAATAACTTGGGAACTTTTTAATAACTTTTATTCAATTTAATATTTTTTTAAAATTCAAAACGCATCGTGTTGCATACATCAAGGGCGTTCCAACAGTATATCTACTTGTATATTTTATTACGTTTTTATTTATTTATTTTAAAAATTCATCAAATTTTAAATAATATCTTGAGCACTTTTTAATAACTTTTATTCAAATTAATACTTTTTAAAAGTTTAAAAAGCATCGTGTTGCATACATTAAGGGCGTTCAAACAGAATGTTTACTTGTACATTTTTTACGTTTTTAGTTATTTATTTCAAAAATTCATCAAATTTGAAATAATAACTTTGCTCACTTTTTAATAACTTTGATTCAAATTAATATTTTTCAAAAATTCAAAAAGCATCGTGTTGCTGACATTAAAAGCGTTACAATAGTATTTCTCCTTGTACATTTTTTTTACGTTTTTAAATATTTATTTAAAAAATTTATCAAATTTGAAATAATAACTACGGCACTTTTTGATAACTTTTACGCAAATAGTATTTTTTAAAAATTCAAAAAGCATCGTGTTGCACATATCAAGGGCTTTGTAACACTATGGTTACTTGTACATTTTTTTACGTTTTTAATTATTTATTTCAAAAATTCATCAAATTTGAAATAATAACTTCGGCACTTTTTAATAACTTTTACGCAAATTAATATTTTTCAAAAAGCATTGTTTTGCATACATCAAGGGCTTTCCAACAGTATGTTTATTTGTATATTTTATTACGTTTTTATTAATTTATTTTGAAAATTCATCAAGTTTGAAATAATAATTTCGGCTTTTTTTAATAACTATTTTGCAAATTAATATTTTTCAACTTGTATATTTTATTACGTTTTTATTAATTTATTTTGAAAATTCTTCAAATTTTAAATAACAGCTTGCGCACTTTTTAATAACTTTTATTCAAATTAATACTTTTCAAAAGTTTAAAAAGCATCGTGTTGCATACATCAAGTGCTTTTCAGCAGTATGGTTTTTTTTGTACTTTTTTTATGTTTTTACTTATTTAATTTAAAAATTCATCAAATTTGAAATAATAACTTTGGCACTTTTTAATAACTTTTACCCAAATTAATATTTTTCAAAAATTCGTAAAGCATTGTGTTGCATACATCAAAGGGTTTTCGGAAATATATTTAATTGTAAAAATTTTTATGGTTTTAATTATTTATTTCAAAAATTCATCAAATTTTAAATAATAACTTGAGCACTTTTTAATAACTTTTATTCAAATTAATACTTCTTAAAAGTTCAAAAAGCATCGTGTTGCATACATTAAGAGCGTTCAAACATTATGCCTATTTGTACATTTTTTACGTTTTTAATTATTTATTTTAAAAATTTATCAAAATTGAAATAATAACTTTGCTCACTTTTTAATTACTTTTACGCAAATTAATATTTTCAAAAATTCAAAAAGCATCGTGTTGCATACATCAAGGGCTTTCTAACACTATTTCTACTTGATAATGTTATTACGTTTTTATTGATTTATTTTAAAAATTCATCAAATTTGAAATAATAACTTGGGAACTTTTTAATAACTTTTATTCAATTTAATATTTTTTAAAAATTTAAAATGCACCGTGTTGCATACATTAAGGGCGTTCACACAGTGTGTCTCCTTGTAAATTTTTTACGTTTTTAATTATTTGTTTTAAAAATTTATCAAATTTGAAATAATAACTTTGCTCACTTTTTAATAACTTTGATTCAAATTAATAATTTTCAAAAATTCAAAAAGCATCGTGTTGCATACATCAAGGGCGTTCCAACAGTATTTCTACTTGTACATTTTTTACGTTTTTAATTATTTGTTTCAAAAATTTATCAAGTTTGAAATAATAACTTCGGCACTTTTTGATAACTTTAACGCAAATTAATATTTTTTAAAAATTCAAAAAACATCGTGTTGCATACATCAAGGGATTTCTAACACTTTTTTTATTTAAATATTTTATTACGTTTTTATTGATTTATTTTAAAAATTCATCAAATTTAAAATAATAACTTTGCTCACTTTTCAATAACTTTGATTCAAATTAATATTTTTCAAAAATTCAAAAAGCATCGTGTTGCATACATCAAGTGAGTTCCAGCAGTATGTTTACTTGTACATTTTTTTTATGTTTTTAATTATTTATTTCAAAAATTTATCAAATTTGAAATAATAACTTCGGCACTTTTTAATAACTTTAACGCAAATTAATATTTTTTAAAAATTCAAAACGCATCGTGTTGCATACATCAAGGGATTTTCAACAGTATATCTACTTGTATATTTTATTACGTTTTTATTTATTTATTTTAAAAATTCATCAAATTTTAAATAATAACTTGGGCACTTTTTAATAACTTTTATTCAAATTAATACTTTTTAAAAGTTCAAAAAGCATCATGTTGCATACATTAAGGGCGTTCAAACAGTATGTTTAGTTGTACATTTTTTACGTTTTTAATTATTTATTTTAAAAATGTATCAAATTTGAAATAATAACTTTGCTCAGTTTTTAATAACTTTGATTCAAATTAATATTTTTCAAAAATTCAATAAGCATCGTGTTGCATACATCAAAGGCGTTCCAAAAGTATTTCTATTTGTACATTTTTTTACGTTTTTAATTTGTTATTTTAAAATTTTATCAAGTTTGAAATAATAACTTCGGCACTTTTTAATAACTTTTACGCAAATTAATATTTTTCAAAAAGTTGAAAAGCATCGTGTTGCATACATTAAGGGCTTTCTAACACTATTTCTACTTATATATTTTATTACGTTTTTATTGATTTAATTTAAAAATTCATCAAATTTGAAATAATAACTTGGGCACTTTTTAATAACTTTTATTCAATTTAATATTTTTTAAAAATTCAAAACGCATCGCGTTGCATACATCAAAGGCTTTCCAACAGTATTTCTACTTGTATATTTTATTACGTTTTTATTTATTTATTTTAAAAATTTATCAAATTTTAAATAATAACTTGAGCACTTTTTAATAACTTTTATTCAAATTAATATTTTTTAAAAGTTTAAAAAGCATCGTGTTGCATACATTAAGAGCGTTCAAACATTATGCCTATTTGTACATTTTTTACGTTTTTAATTATTTATTTTAAAAATTTATCAAAATTAAAATAATAACTTTGCTCACTTTTTAATAACTTTTATTCAATTTAATATTTTTTAAAAATTCAAAACGCATCGTGTTGCCTACATCAAGGGTATTCAAACAATATGTCTACTTGTACATTTTTTACGTCTTTAATTATTTGTTTTAAAAATTTATCAAATTTGAAATAATAACTTTGCTCGCTTTTTAATAACTTTGATTCAAAATAATATTTTTCAAAAATTCAAAACGCATCGTGTTGCATACATCAAGGGCTTTCTAACAAAATTTCTACTTGATAATTTTATTACGTTTTTATTGATTTATTTTAAAAATTTATCAAATTTGAAATAATAACTTGGGAACTTTTTAATAACTTTAATTCAATTTAATATTTTTTAAAAATTCAAAAAGCATCGTGTTGCATACATCAAGGGCGTTCCAACAGTATTTCTACTTGTACATTTTTTTATGTTTTTAATTATTTGTTTCAAAAATTTATCAAGTTTGAAATAATAACTTCGGCACTTTTTTGATAACTTTAACGCAAATTAATATTTTTTAAATATTCAAAAAACATCGTGTTGCATACATCAAGGGCTTTTCAACTGTATATCTACTTGTATATTTTATTACGTTTTTATTTATTTATTTTAAAAATTCATCAAATTTTAAATAATAACTTGGGCACTTTTTAATAACTTTTATTCAATTTAATATTTTTTAAAAATTCAAAACGCATCGTGTTGCCTACATCAAGGGTATTCAAACAATATGTCTACTTGTACATTTTTTACGTCTTTAATTATTTGTTTTAAAAATTTATCAAATTTGAAATAATAACTTTGCTCGCTTTTTAATAACTTTGATTCAAAATAATATTTTTCAAAAATTCAAAACGCATCGTGTTGCATACATCAAGGGCTTTCTAACAAAATTTCTACTTGATAATTTTATTACGTTTTTATTGATTTATTTTAAAAATTTATCAAATTTGAAATAATAACTTGGGAACTTTTTAATAACTTTAATTCAATTTAATATTTTTTAAAAATTCAAAAAGCATCGTGTTGCATACATCAAGGGCGTTCCAACAGTATTTCTACTTGTACATTTTTTTATGTTTTTAATTATTTGTTTCAAAAATTTATCAAGTTTGAAATAATAACTTCGGCACTTTTTTGATAACTTTAACGCAAATTAATATTTTTTAAAAATTCAAAAAACATCGTGTTGCATACATCAAGGGCTTTTCAACAGTATATCTACTTGTATATTTTATTACGTTTTTATTTATTTATTTTATAAATTCATCAAATTTTAAATAATAACTTGGGCACTTTTTAATAACTTTTATTCAAATTAATACTTTTTAAAAGTTCAAAAAGCATCGTGTTGCATACATTAAAGGCATTCAAACAGTATGTTTACTTGTACATTTTTTACGTTTTTAATTATTTATTTTAAAAATGTATCAAATTTGAAATAATAACTTTGCTCACTTTTTAATAACTTTGATTCAAATTATAATTTTTCAAAAATTCAAAAAACATCGTGTTGTATACATCAAAGGCGTTCCAAAAGTATTTCTACTTGTACATTTTTTTACGTTTTTAATTATTTATTTTAAAATTTTATCAAGTTTGAAATAATAACTACGGCACTTTTTAATAACTTTTACGCAAATTAATATTTTTCAAAAAGTTGAAAAGCATCGTGTTGCATACATTAAGGGCTTTCTAACACTATTTCTACTTATATATTTTATTACGTTTTTATTGATTTAATTTAAAAATTCATCAAATTTAAAATAATAACTTGGGCACTTTTTAATAACTTTTATTCAATTTAATATTTTTTAAAAATTCAAAACGCATCGTGTTGCATACATCAAAGGCTTTCCAATAGTATTACTACTTGTATATTTTATTACGTTTTTATTTATTTATTTTAAAAATATATCAAATTTTAAATAATAACTTGAGCACTTTTTAATAACTTTTATTCAAATTAAAATTTTTCAAAAGTTCAAAAAGCATCGTGTTGCATACAATAAGAGCGTTCAAACATTATGCCTATTTGTACATTTTTTACGTTTTTAATTATTTATTTTAAAAATTTATCAAAATTGAAATAATAACTTTGCTCACTTGTTAATAACTTTTATTTAATTTAATATTTTTTAAAAATTCAAAACGCATCGTGTTGCATACATCAAGGGTGTTCAAACAGTATGTCTACTTGTACATTTTTTACGTCTTTAATTATTTGTTTTAAAAATTTATCAAATTTGAAATAATAACTTTGCTCACTTTTTAATAACTTTGATTCAAAATAATATTTTTCAAAAATTCAAAACGCATCGCGTTGCATACATCAAGGGCTTTCTAAGACAATTTTTACTTGATAATTTTATTACGTTTTATTGATTTATTTTAAAAATTCATCAAATTTGAAATAATAACTTGGGAACTTTTTAATAACTATTATTCAATTTAATATTTTTTAAAAATTCAAAACGCATCGTGTTGCATACATCAAGGGCTTTCCAACAGTATATCTACTTGTATATGTTATTACTTTTTTATTTATTTATTTTAAAAATTCATCAAATTTTAAATAATAACTTGGGCACTTTTTATTAACTTTTATTCAAATTAATACTTTTTAAGAGTTCAAAAAGCATCGTGTTGCATACAATAAGGGCGTTCAAACAATATGTCTACTTGTACATCTTTTACGTTTTTAATTATTTATTTTAAAAATTGATCAAATTTGAAATAATAACTTTGCTCACTTTTTAATAACTTTGATTCAAATTAATATTTTTCAAAAATTCAAAAAGAATCGTGTTGCATACATCAAAGGCGTTCCAACAGTAATTTTACTTGTACATTTTTTCACGTTTTTAATTATTTATTTTGAAAACTTATCAAGTTTGAAATAATAACTTCGGCACTTTCTGATAACTTTAACGCAAATTAATATTTTTTAAAAATTTAAAAAGAATTGTGTTGCATACATTAAGGGCTTTCCAGAAGTATATTTACTTGTACATTTTTTTATGTTTTTAATTATTTATTTCAAAAATTCATCAAATTTGAAATAATAACTTCGGCACTTTTTAATAACTTTTACGCAAAGTAATATTTTTCAAAAATTCGAAAAGCATCGTGTTGCATACAACAAAGGTTTTCTAACACTATTTTTACTTAAATATTTCATTACGTTCTTATTGATTTATTTTAAAAATTCATCACTTTTGAAATAATAACTTGGGCACATTTTAATAACTTTTATTCAATTTAATATTTTTTAAAAATTCAAAACGCATCGTGTTGCATACATCAAAGGTTTTCCAATAGTATATCTTTTTGTATCATTTATAACGTTTTTATTTATTTATTTTAAAAACTTATCAAATTTTAAATAATACCTTGGGCACATTTTAATAACTTTTATTCAAATTAATAATTTTTAAAAGTTCAAAAAGCATTGTGTTGCATACATTAAGAGCGTTCAAACAGTATGTCTACTTGTACATTTTTTACGTTTTTAATTTTTTATTTTAAAAATTTATCAAAATTGAAATAATAACTTTGCTCACTTTTTAATAACTTTTACGCAAATTAATATTTTTCAAAAATTCAAAAAGCATCGTGTTGCATACATCAAGAGCTTTATAACACTATTTCCACTTAATCATTTTATTACGTTATTATTGATTTATTTTAAAAATTCATCAAATTTGAAATAATAACTTGGGCACTTTTTAATAACTTTTATTCAATTTAATATTTTTTAAAAATTCAAAACGCATCGTGTTGCATACATCAAAGGCTTTCCAATAGTATTTCTACTTGTATATTTTATTACGTTTTTATTTATTTATTTTAAAAATTTATCAAATTTTAAATAATAACTTGAGCACTTTTTAATAACTTTTATTCAAATTAATATTTTTTAAAAGTTCAAAAAGCATCGTGTTGCATACATTAAGAGCGTTCAAACATTATGCCTATTTGTACATTTTTTACGTTTTTAATTATTTATTTTAAAAATTTATCAAAATTAAAATAATAACTTTGCTCACTTTTTAATAACTTTTATTCAATTTAATATTTTTTAAAAATTCAAAACGCATCGTGTTGCCTACATCAAGGGTATTCAAACAATATGTCTACTTGTACATTTTTTACGTCTTTAATTATTTGTTTTAAAAATTTATCAAATTTGAAATAATAACTTTGCTCGCTTTTTAATGACTTTGATTCAAAATAATATTTTTCAAAAATTCAAAACGCATCGTGTTGCATACATCAAGGGCTTTCTAACAAAATTTCTACTTGATAATTTTATTACGTTTTTATTGATTTATTTTAAAAATTTATCAAATTTGAAATAATAACTTGGGAACTTTTTAATAACTTTTATTCAATTTAATATTTTTTAAAAATTCAAAACGCATCGTGTTGCATACATCAAGGGCTTTCCAACAGTATATCTACTTGTATATGTTATTACTTTTTTATTTATTTATTTTAAAAATTCATCAAATTTGAAATAATAACTTGGGAACTTTTTAATAACTTTAATTCAATTTAATATTTTTTAAAAATTCAAAAAGCATCGTGTTGCATACATCAAGGGCGTTCCAACAGTATTTCTACTTGTACATTTTTTTATGTTTTTAATTATTTGTTTCAAAAATTTATCAAGTTTGAAATAATAACTTCGGCACTTTTTTGATAACTTTAACGCAAATTAATATTTTTTAAATATTCAAAAAACATCGTGTTGCATACATCAAGGGCTTTTCAACTGTATATCTACTTGTATATTTTATTACGTTTTTATTTATTTATTTTAAAAATTTATCAAATTTTAAATAATAACTTGGGCACTTTTTAATAACTTTTATTCAAATTAATACTTTTTAAAAGTTCAAAAAGCATCGTGTTGCATACATCAAGGGTGTTCAAACAGTATGTCTACTTGTACATTTTTTACGTTTTTAATTATTTATTTTAAAAATGTATCAAATTTGAAATAATAACTTTGCTCACTTTTTAATAACTTTGATTCAAATTATAATTTTTCAAAAATTCAAAAAACATCGTGTTGCATACATCAAAGGCGTTCCAAAAGTATTTCTACTTGTACATTTTTTTACGTTTTTAATTATTTATTTTAAAATTTTATCAAGTTTGAAATAATAACTACGGCACTTTTTAATAACTTTTACGCAAATTAATATTTTTCAAAAAGTTGAAAAGCATCGTGTTGCATACATTAAGGGCTTTCTAACACTATTTCTACTTATATATTTTATTACGTTTTTATTGATTTAATTTAAAAATTCATCAAATTTAAAATAATAACTTAGGCACTTTTTAATAACTTTTATTCAATTTAATATTTTTTAAAAATTCAAAACGCATCGTGTTGCATACATCAAAGGCTTTCTAATAGTATTACTACTTGTATATTTTATTACGTTTTTATTTATTTATTTTAAAAATATATCAAATTTTAAATAATAACTTGAGCACTTTTTAATAACTTTTATTCAAATTAAAATTTTTCAAAAGTTCAAAAAGCATCGTGTTGCATTCAATAAGAGCGTTCAAACATTATGCCTATTTGTACATTTTTTACGTTTTTAATTATTTATTTTAAAAATTTATCAAAATTGAAATAATAACTTTGCTCACTTGTTAATAACTTTTATTTAATTTAATATTTTTTAAAAATTCAAAACGCATCGTGTTGCATACATCAAGGGTGTTCAAACAGTATGTCTACTTGTACATTTTTTACGTCTTTAATTATTTGTTTTAAAAATTTATCAAATTTGAAATAATAACTTTGCTCACTTTTTAATAACTTTGATTCAAAATAATATTTTTCAAAAATTCAAAACGCATCGCGTTGCATACATCAAGGGCTTTCTAACACAATTTTTACTTGATAATTTTATTACGTTTTTATTGATTTATTTTAAAAATTTATCAAATTTGAAATAATAACTTGGGAACTTTTTAATAACTATTGTTCAATTTAATATTTTTTAAAAATTCAAATCGCCTCGTGTTGCATACATCAAGGGGTTTCCAACAGTATATCTACTTGTATATGTTATTACTTTTTTATTTATTTATTTTAAAAATTCATCAAATTTGAAATAATAACTTGGGAACTTTTTATTAACTTTTATTCAATTTAATATTTTTTAAAATTCAAAAAGCATCGTGTTGCATACATCAAGGGCGTTCCAACAGTATTTCTACTTGTACATTTTTTTACGTTTTTAATTATTTGTTTCAAAAATTTATCAAGTTTGAAATAATAACTTCGGCACTTTTTTGATAACTTTAACGCAAATTAATATTTTTTAAAAATTCAAAAAGCATCGTGTTGCATACAACAAGGGGTTTCCAGCAGTTTATTTAATTGTACATTTTTTTTATGTTTTTAATTATTTAAATCAAAAACTCATCAAATTTTATATAATAACTTGGGCACTTTTTAATAACTTTTAATCAAATTAATACTTTTTCAAAGTTCAAAAAGCATCGTGTTGCATACATTAAGAGCGTTCAAACAGTATGTCTACTTGCACTTTTTTTACGGTTTTAATTATTTATTTTAAAAATTTATCAAAATTGAATTAATAACTTTGCTCACTTTTTAATAACTATTACGCAAATTAATATTTTTCAAAAATTTAAAAAGCATCGTGTTGCATACATCAAGGGCTTTCTAACACTATTTCTACTTGATACTTTTATTACGTTTTATTGATTTATTTTAAAAATTCATCAAATTTGAAATAATAACTTGGGAACTTTTTAATAACTATTATTCAATTTAATATTTTTTAAAAATTCAAAACGCATCGTGTTGCATACATCAAGGGCTTTCCAACAGTATATCTACTTGTATATGTTATTACTTTTTTATTTATTTATTTTAAAAATTCATCAAATTTTAAATAATAACTTGGGCACTTTTTATTAACTTTTATTCAAATTAATACTTTTTAAGAGTTCAAAAAGCATCGTGTTGCATACAATAAGGGCGTTCAAACAATATGTCTACTTGTACATCTTTTACGTTTTTAATTATTTATTTTAAAAATTTATCAAATTTGAAATAATAACTTTGCTCACTTTTTAATAACTTTGATTCAAATTAATTTTTTTCAAAAATTCAAAAAGAATCGTGTTGCATACATCAAAGGCGTTCCAACAGTAATTTTACTTGTACATTTTTTTCACGTTTTTAATTATTTATTTTGAAAACTTATCAAGTTTGAAATAATAACTTCGGCACTTTCTGATAACTTTAACGCAAATTAATATTTTTTAAAAATTTAAAAAGAATTGTGTTGCATACATTAAGGGCTTTCCAGAAGTATATTTACTTGTACATTTTTTTATGTTTTTAATTATTTATTTCAAAAATTCATCAAATTTGAAATAATAACTTCGGCACTTTTTAATAACTTTTACGCAAAGTAATATTTTTCAAAAATTCGAAAAGCATCGTGTTGCATACAACAAAGGTTTTCTAACACTATTTTTACTTAAATATTTCATTACGTTCTTATTGATTTATTTTAAAAATTCATCAATTTTGAAATAATAACTTGGGCACATTTTAATAACTTTTATTCAATTTAATATTTTTTAAAAATTCAAAACGCATCGTGTTGCATACATCAAAGGTTTTCCAATAGTATATCTTTTTGTATCATTTATAACGTTTTTATTTATTTATTTTAAAAACTTATCAAATTTTAAATAATACCTTGGGCACATTTTAATAACTTTTATTCAAATTAATAATTTTTAAAAGTTCAAAAAGCATTGTGTTGCATACATTAAGAGCGTTCAAACAGTATGTCTACTTGTACATTTTTTACGTTTTTAATTTTTTATTTTAAAAATTTATCAAAATTGAAATAATAACTTTGCTCACTTTTTAATAACTTTTACGCAAATTAATATTTTTCAAAAATTCAAAAAGCATCGTGTTGCATACATCAAGAGCGTTCTAACAGTATTTTTACTTGTACATTTTTTTACGTTTTTAATTATTTATTTTAAAAATTTATCAAGTTTGAAATAATAACTTCGGCACTTTTTAATAACTTTTACGCAAATTAGTATTTTTTAAAAATTCAAAAAGCATCGTGTTGCATACATATAGGGCTTTCTAACACTATTTTTACTTGATAATTTTATTACGTTTTTATTGATTTATTTTAAAAATTCATCAAATTTTAAATAATAACTTGGGCACTTTTTAATAACTTTTATTCAAATTAATACTTTTTAAAAGTTCAAAAAGCATCGTGTTGCATACATCAAGGGCGTTCTAACAGTATTTTTACTTGTACATTTTTTTACGTTTTTAATTATTTATTTTAAAAATTCATCAAATTTGAAATAATAACTTCGGCACTTTTTAATAACTTTTACGCAAATTAATATTTTTTAAAAATTCAAAACGCATTGTGTTGCATACATCAAGGGCTTTTTAACAGTATGTCTACTTGTATATTTTATTACGTTTTTAATTATTTATTTTGAAAATTCATCAAATTTTAAATAATAGCTTGGGCACTTTTAAATAACTTTTATTCAAATTAATATTTTTCAAAATTTTAAAAAGCATCGTGTTGCATACATCAAGTGCTTTCCAACAGTATGTTTTTTTTTACATTTTTTTATGTTTTTAATTATTTATTTCAAAAATTCATCAAATTTGAAATAAGAACTTCGGCATTTTTTAATAACTTTTACCCAAATTAATATTTTTTAAAAATTCGAAAAGCATCGTGTTGCATACATCAAGGGATTTCCAGCAGTATATTTAATTGTACATTTTTTTATGTTTTTAATTATTTATTTCAAAAATTTATCAAACTTTAAATAATAACTTGGGCACTTTTTAATAATTTTTATTCAAATTAATACTTTTTAATAATTCAAAAAGCAACGGGTTGCATACATTAAGGGCGTTCAAACAGTATGTCTACTTGTACATTTTTTACGTTTTTAGTTATTTATTTTAAAAATTTATCAAATTTGAATTAATAACTTTGCTCACTTTTTAATAACTTTTACGCAAATTAATATTTTTCAAAAATTCAAAAAGCATCGTGTTGCATACATCAAGAGCTTTATAACACTATTTCCACTTAATCATTTTATTACGTTTTTATTGATTTATTTTAAAAATTCATCAAATTTGAAATAAAAACTTGGGCACTTTTTAATAACTTTTATTCAATTTAATATTTTTTAAAAATTCAAAACGCATGGTGTTGCATACATCAAAGGCTTTTCAACAGTATATCTACTTGTATATTTTATTACTTTTTTGTTTATAAATTTTAAAAATTCATCAAATTTTAAATAATAACTTGGGCACATCTTAATAACTTTTATTCAAATTAATACTTTTTAAAAATTCAAAAAGCATCGTGTTGCATACATTAAAAGCATTTAAACAGTATGTCTACTTGTACATTTTTTACGTTTTTAATTATTTGTTTTAAAAATTTATCAAAGTGGAAATATGAACTTTGCTCAATTTAATAACTTTGATTCAAAATAATATTTTTCAAAAATTCAAAAAGCATCGTGTTGCATACATCAAGGGCGTTCCTACAGTATTTCTACTTGTACATTTTTTTACGTTTTTAATTATTAATTTCAAAAATTTATCAAGTTTGAAATAATAACTTCGGCGCTTTTTGATAACTTTAACGCAAATTAATATTTTTTAAAAATTCAAAAAGCATCGTGTTGCATACAACAAGGGGTTTCCAGCAGTTTATTTAATTGTACATTTTTTTTATGTTTTTAATTATTTATTTAAAAAAGTCATCAAATTTTATATAATAACTTGGGCACTTTTTAATAACTTTTAATCAAATTAATACTTTTTAAAAGTTCAAAAAGCATCGTGTTGCATACATTAAGAGCGTTCAAACAGTATGTCTACTTGTACATTTTTTACGATTTTAATTATTTATTTTAAAAATTTATCAAAATTGAATTAATAACTTTGCTCACATTTTAATAACTTTTACGCAATTTAATATTTTTCAAAAATTCAAAAGCATCGTGTTGCATATATCAAGGGCTTTCTAGCACTATTTTTACTTGATAATTTTATTACGTTTTTATTGATTTATTTTAAAAATTCATCAAATTTGAAATAAAAACTTGGGCACTTTTTAATAACTTTTATTCAATTTAATATTTTTTAAAAATTCAAAACGCATCGTGTTGCATACATCAAAGGCTTTTCAACAGTATATCTACTTGTATATTTTATTACGTTTTTGTTTATAAATTTTAAAAATTCATCAAATTTTAAATAATAACTTGGGCACATCTTAATAACTTTTATTCAAATTAATACTTTTTAAAAATTCAAAAAGCATCGTGTTGCATACATTAAAAGCATTTAAACAGTATGTCTACTTGTACATTTTTTACGTTTTTAATTATTTGTTTTAAAAATTTATCAAAGTGGAAATATGAACTTTGCTCAATTTAATAACTTTGATTCAAAATAATATTTTTCAAAAATTCAAAAAGCATCGTGTTGCATACATCAAGGGCGTTCCTACAGTATTTCTACTTGTACATTTTTTTACGTTTTTAATTATTAATTTCAAAAATTTATCAAGTTTGAAATAATAACTTCGGCGCTTTTTGATAACTTTAACGCAAATTAATATTTTTTAAAAATTCAAAAAGCATCGTGTTGCATACAACAAGGGGTTTCCAGCAGTTTATTTAATTGTACATTTTTTTTATGTTTTTAATTATTTATTTAAAAAAGTCATCAAATTTTATATAATAACTTGGGCACTTTTTAATAACTTTTAATCAAATTAATACTTTTTAAAAGTTCAAAAAGCATCGTGTTGCATACATTAAGAGCGTTCAAACAGTATGTCTACTTGTACATTTTTTACGATTTTAATTATTTATTTTAAAAATTTATCAAAATTGAATTAATAACTTTGCTCACATTTTAATAACTTTTACGCAATTTAATATTTTTCAAAAATTCAAAAGCATCGTGTTGCATATATCAAGGGCTTTCTAGCACTATTTTTACTTGATAATTTTATTACGTTTTATTGATTTATTTTAAAAATTCATCAAATTTGAAATAATAACTTTGCTCACATTTTAATAACTTTGATTCAAATTAATATTTTTCAAAAATTCAAAAAGAATCGTGTTGCATACATCAAAGGCGTTCCAACAGTACTTCTACTTGTACATTTTTTCACGTTTTTAATTATTTATTTTGAAAATTTATCAAGTTTGAAATAATAACTTCGGCACTTTTTGATAACTTTAACGCAAATTAATATTTTTTAAAAATTTAAAAAGCATTGTGTTGCATACATCAAGGGATTTCCAGAAGTATATTTACTTGTATATTTTTTTATGTTTTTAATTATTTATTTCAAAAATTCATCAAATTTGAAATAATAACTTGGGCACTTTTTATTAACTTTTATTCAAATTAATACTTTTTAAGAGTTCAAAAAGCATCGTGTTGCATACATTAAGGGCGTTCAAATATTATGTCTGCTTGTACATCTTTTACGTTTTTAATTATTTATTTTAAAAGTTTATCAAATTTGAAATAATAACTTTGCTCACATTTTAATAACTTTGATTCAAATTAATATTTTTCAAAAATTCAAAAAGAATCGTGTTGCATACATCAAAGGCGTTCCAACAGTAATTCTACTTGTACATTTTTTCACGTTTTTAATTATTTATTTTGAAAATTTATCAAGTTTGAAATAATAACTTCGGCACTTTTTGATAACTTTAACGCAAATTAATATTTTTTATAAATTTAAAAAGCATTGTGTTGCATACATCAAGGGATTTCCAGAAGTATATTTACTTGTATATTTTTTTATGTTTTTAATTATTTATTTCAAAAATTCATCAAATTTGAAATAATAACTTGGGCACTTTTTATTAACTTTTATTCAAATTAATACTTTTTAAGAGTTCAAAAAGCATCGTGTTGCATACATTAAGGGCGTTCAAATATTATGTCTGCTTGTACATCTTTTACGTTTTTAATTATTTATTTTAAAAGTTTATCAAATTTGAAATAATAACTTTTCTCACATTTTAATAACTTTGATTCAAATTAATATTTTTCAAAAATTCAAAAAGAATCGTGTTGCATACATCAAAGGCGTTCCAACAGTAATTCTACTTGTACATTTTTTCACGTTTTTAATTATTTATTTTGAAAATTTATCAAGTTTGAAATAATAACTTCGGCACTTTTTGATAACTTTAACGCAAATTAATATTTTTTATAAATTCAAAAAGCATTGTGTTGCATACATCAAGGGCTTTCCAGCAGTATATTTACTTGTATATTTTTTTACGTTTTTAATTATTTATTTCAAAAATTCATCAAATTTGAAATAATAACTTCGACACTTTTTAATAACTTTCACGCAAATTAATATTTTTCAAAAATTCGAAAAGCATCGTGTTGCATACAACAAACGCTTTCTAACACAATTTTTATTTAAATATTTCATTACGTTCTTATTGATTTATTTTAAAAATTCATTAAATTTGAAATAATAACTTGGGCACTTTTTAATAACTTTTATTCAATTTAATATTTTTTAAAAATTCAAAACGCATCGTGTTGCATACATCAAAGGCTTTCCAATAGTATATCTTTTTGTATCATTTATAACGTTTTTATTTATTTATTTTAAAAACTTATCAAATTTTAAATAATACCTTGGGCACTTTTTAATAACTTTTATTCAAATTAATAGTTTTTAAAAGTTCAAAAAGCATCGTGTTGCCTACATTAAGAACGTTCAAACAGTATGTCTACTTGTACATTGTTTACGTTTTTAATTATTTATTTTAAAAAAATTTCAAAATTGAATTAATAACTTTGCTCACTTTTTAATAACTTTTACGCAAATTAATATTTTTCCAAAATTCAAAAAGCATCGTGTTGCATACATCAAGGGCGTTCTAACAGTATTTTTACTTGTACATTTTTTTACGTTTTTAATTATTTATTTTAAAAATTCATCAAATTTGAAATAATAACTTCGGCACTTTTTAATAACTTTTACGCAAATTAATATTTTTTAAAAATTCAATACGCATTGTGTTGCATACATCAAGGGCTTTTTAACAGTATGTCTACTTGTATATTTTATTACGTTTTTAATTATTTATTTTGAAAATTCATCAAATTTTAAATAATAGCTTGGGCACTTTTTAATAACTTTTATTCAAATTAATATTTTTCAAAATTTTAAAAAGCATCGTGTTGCATACATCAAGTGCTTTCCAACAGTATGTTTTTTTTTACATTTTTTTATGTTTTTAATTATTTATTTCAAAAATTCATCAAATTTGAAATAAGAACTTCGGCATTTTTTAATAACTTTTACCCAAATTAATATTTTTTAAAAATTCGAAAAGCATCGTGTTGCATACATCAAGGGGTTTACAGCAGTATATATTCAATTGTACATTTTTTTATGTTTTTATATATTTATTTCAAAAATTTATCAAACTTTAAATAATAACTTGGGCACTTTTTAATAATTTTTATTCAAATTAATACTTTTTAATAATTCAAAAAGCAACGGGTTGCATACATTAAGGGCGTTCAAACAGTATGTCTACTTGTACATTTTTTACGTTTTTAGTTATTTATTTTAAAAAATTTATCAAATTTGAATTAATAACTTTGCTCACTTTTTAATAACTTTTACGCAAATTAATATTTTGTAAAAATTCAAAAAGCATCGTGTTGCATACATCAGGGGCGTTCCAGCAGTATGTTTACTTGTATTGATTTATTTTAAAAAATCATCAAATTTAAAATAATAACTTGGGAACTTTTTAATAACTTTTATTCAATTTAATATTTTTTAAAAATTCATAACGCATCGTGTTGCATACATCAAGGGCTTTTCAACAGTATATCTACTTGTATATTTTATTACGTTTTTATTTATTTATTTTAAAAATTCATCAAGTTTTAAATAATAACTTGGGCACTTTTTAATAACTTTTACGCAAATTAATATTTTGCAGAAGTTTGAATAGCATCGTGTTGCATACATTAAGGGCTTTCCAGCAGTATGTCTACTTGTATATTTTAGTACGTTTTTAATTATTTATTTTAAAAATTCCTTAAATTTGAAATAATAACTTCGGCACTTTTTAATAACTTTTACGCAACTTAATATTTTTCAAAAATTCAAAAAGCATCGTATTGCATACATCAAGAGCATTATAACACTATTTCCACTTAATTATTTTATTACGTTTTTATTGATTTATTTTAAAAATTCATCAAATTTGAAATAAAAACTTGGGCACTTTTTAATAACTTTTATTCAATTTAATATTTTTTAAAAATTCAAAACGCATTGTGTTGCATACATCAAAGAATTTTCAACAGTATATCTACTTGTATATTTTATTACGTTTTTATTTATTTATTTTAAAAATTCATCAAATTTTAAATAATAACTTGGGCACATCTTAATAACTTTTATTCAAATTAATACTTTTTAAAAATTCAAAAAGCATCGTGTTGCATACATTAAAAGCATTTAAAAAGTATGTCTACTTGTACATTTTTTACTTTTTAAATAATTTGTTTTAAAAATTTATCAAAGTGGAAATATAAACTTTGCTCAATTTAATAACTTTGATTCAAAATAATATTTTTCAAAAATTCAAAAAGCATCGTGTTGCATACATCAAGGGCGTTCCAACAGTATTTCTACTTGTACATTTTTTTACGTTTTTAATTATTTATTTCAAAAATTTATCAAGTTTGAAATAATAACTTCGGCGCTTTTTGATAACTTTAACGCAAATTAATATTTTTTAAAAATTCAAAAAGCATCGTGTTGCATACAACAAGGGGTTTCCAGCAGTTTATTTAATTGTACATTTTTTTTAAGATTTTAATTATTTATTTCAAAAACTCATCAAATTTTATATAATAACTTGGGCACTTTTTAATAACTTTTAATCAAATTAATACTTTTTAAAAGTTCAAAAAGCATCGTGTTGCATACATTAAGAGCGTTCAAACAGTATGTCTACTTGTACATTTTTTACGGTTTTAATTATTTATTTTAAAAATTTATCAAAATTGAATTAATAACTTTGCTCACTTTTTAATAACTTTTACGCAAATTAATATTTTTCAAAAATTCAAAAAGCATCGTGTTGCATACATCAAGGGCTTTCTAACACTATTTTTACGAGATAATTTTATTACGTTTTATTGATTTATTTTAAAAATTCATCAAATTTGAAATAATAACTTTGGCACTTTTTATTAACTTTTATTCAAATTAATACTTTTTAAGAGTTCAAAAAGCATCGTGTTGCATACATTAAGGGCGTTCAAACAATATGTCTGCTTGTACATCTTTTACGTTTTTAATTATTTATTTTAAAAATTTATCAAATTTGAAATAATAACATTGCTCACTTTTTAATAACTTTGATTCAAATTAATATTTTCAAAAATTCAAAAAGAATCGTGTTGCATACATCAAAGGCGTTCCAACAGTAATTCTACTTGTACATTTTTTCACGTTTTTAATTATTTATTTTGAAAATTTATCAAGTTTGAAATAATAACTTCGGCACTTTTTGATAACTTTAACGCAAATTAATATTTTTTAAAAATTTAAAAAGCATTGTGTTGCATACATTAAGGGCTTTCCAGCAGTATATTTACTTGTATATTTTTTTATGTTTTTAATTATTTATTTCAAAAATTCATCAAATTTGAAATAATAACTTCGGCACTTTTTAATAACTTTTACGCAAATTAATATTTTTCAAAAATTCGAAAAGCATCGTGTTGCATACAACAAAGGTTTTCTAACACTATTTTTACTTAAATATTTCATTACGTTCTTATTGATTTATTTTAAAAATTCATCAATTTTGAAATAATAACTTGGGCACATTTTAATAACTTTTATTCAATTTAATATTTTTTAAAAATTCAAAACGCATCGTGTTGCATACATCAAGGGCTTTCAACAGTATATCTACTTGTATATTTTATTACGTTTTTATTTATTTATTTTAAAAACTTATCAAATTTTAAATAATACCTTGGGCACATTTTAATAACTTTTATTCAAATTAATACTTTTTAAAAGTTCAAAAAGCATTGTGTTCCATACATTAAGAGCGTTCAAAGTATGTCTACTTGTACATTTTTTACGTTTTTAATTATTTATTTTAAAAATTTATCAAAATTGAAATAATAACTTTGCTCACTTTTTAATAACTTTTACGCAAATTAATATTTTTCAAAAATTCAAAAAGCATCGTGTTGCATACAACAAAGGTTTTCTAACACTATTTTTACTTAAATATTTCATTACGTTCTTATTGATTTATTTTAAAAATTCATCAATTTTGAAATAATAACTTGGGCACATTTTAATAACTTTTATTCAATTTAATATTTTTTAAAAATTCAAAACGCATCGTGTTGCATACATCAAGGGCTTTCAACAGTATATCTACTTGTATATTTTATTACGTTTTTATTTATTTATTTTAAAAACTTATCAAATTTTAAATAATACCTTGGGCACATTTTAATAACTTTTATTCAAATTAATACTTTTTAAAAGTTCAAAAAGCATTGTGTTCCATACATTAAGAGCGTTCAAAGTATGTTTACTTGTACATTTTTTTACGTTTTTAATTATTTATTTTAAAAATTTATCAAGTTTGAAATAATAACTTCGGCACTTTTTAATAACTTTTACGCAAATTAATATTTTTCAAAAATTCAAAAAGCATCGTGTTGCATACATATAGGGCTTTCTAACACTATTTTTACTTGATAATTTTATTACGTTTTTATTGATTTATTTTAAAAATTTATCAAATTTTAAATAATAACTTGGGCACTTTTTAATAACTTTTATTCAAATTAATACTTTTTAAAAGTTCAAAAAGCATCGTGTTGCATACATTAAGAGCGTTCAAACAGTATGTCTATTTGTAAATTTTTTTACGTTTTTATTTATTTATTTTAAAAATTCAAAAAATTTGAAATAATAACTTCGGCACTTTTTAATAACTTTTACGCAAATTAATATTTTTTAAAAATTCAATACGCATTGTGTTGCATACATCAAGGGCTTTTTAACAGTATGTCTACTTGTATATTTTATTACGTTTTTAATTATTTATTTTGAAAATTCATCAAATTTTAAATAATAGCTTGGGCACTTTTTAATAACTTTTATTCAAATTAATATTTTTCAAAATTTTAAAAAGCATCGTGTTGCATACATCAAGTGCTTTCCAACAGTATGTTTTTTTTACATTTTTTTATGTTTTTAATTATTTATTTCAAAAATTCATCAAATTTGAAATAAGAACTTCGGCATTTTTTAATAACTTTTACCCAAATTAATATTTTTTAAAAATTCGAAAAGCATCGTGTTGCATACATCAAGGGGTTTCCAGCAGTATATTTAATTGTACATTTTTTTTATGTTTTTAATTATTTATTTTAAAAATTTATCAAACTTTAAATAATAATTTGGGCACTTTTTAATAATTTTTATTCATATTAATACTTTTTAACAATTCAAAAAGCAACGGGTTGCATACATTAAGGGCGTTCAAACAGTATGTCTACTTGTACATTTTTTACGTTTTTAGTTATTTATTTTAAAAATTTATCAAATTTGAATTAATAACTTTGCTCACTTTTTAATAACTTTTACGCAAATTAATATTTTTCAAAAATTAAAAAAGCATCGTGTTGCATACATCAGGGGCGTTCCAGCAGTATGTTTACTTGTATTGATTTATTTTAAAAAATCATCAAATTTAAAATAATAACTTGGGAACTTTTTAATAACTTTTATTCAATTTAATATTTTTTAAAAATTCATAACGCATCGTGTTGCATACATCAAGGGCTTTTCAACAGTTTATCTACTTGTATATTTTATTACGTTTTTATTTATTTATTTTAAAAATTCATCAAATTTTAAATAATAACTTGGGCACTTTTTAATAACTTTTACGCAAATTAATATTTTTCAGAAGTTTGAATAGCATCGTGTTGCATACATTAAGGGCTTTCCAGCAGTATGTCTACTTGTATATTTTAGTACGTTTTTAATTATTTATTTTAAAAATTCCTCAAATTTGAAATAATAACTTCGGCACTTTTTAATAACTTTTACGCAACTTAATATTTTTCAAAAATTCGAAAAGCATCGTGTTGCATACATCAAGAGCTTTATAACACTATTTTAACTTAATCATTTTATTACGTTTTTATTGATTTATTTTAAAAATTCATCAAATTTGAAATAAAAACTTGGGCACTTTTTAATAACTTTTATTCAATTTAATATTTTTTAAAAATTCAAAACGCATCGTGTTGCATACATCAAAGGCTTTTCAACAGTATATCTACTTGTACATTTTATTACGTTTTTAATTATTTATTTTAAAAATTCATCAAATTTTAAATAATAACTTGGGCACATTTTAATAACTTTTATTCAAATTAATACTTTTTAAAAGTTCAAAAAGCATCGTGTTGCATACATTAAGAGCGTTCAAACAGTATGTCTACTTGTACAATTTTTACGTTTTTAATTATTTGTTATAAAAATTTATCAAATTTGAAATAATAACTTTGCTCACTTTTTAATAACTTTGATTCAAATTAATATTTTTCAAAAATTCAAAAAGCATTGTGTTGCATACATCAAGGGCGTTCCAACAGTATTTCTACTTGTACATTTTTTTACGTTTTTAATTATTTATTTCAAAAATTTATCAAGTTTGAATTAATAACTTCGGCACTTTTTGATAACTTTAACGCAAATCAATATTTTTTAAAAATTCAAAAAACATCGTGTTGCATACATCAAGGGATTTCTAACACTATTTTTACTTGAATATTTTATTACGTTCTTATTGATTTATTTTAAAAATTTATCAAATTTGAAATAATAACTTTGCTCACTTTTTAATAATTTTGATTCAAATTAATATTTTTCAAAAATTCAAAAAGCATCGTGTTGCATACATCAAGGGCTTTTCAGCAGTATATTTACTTGTACATTTTTTATGTTTTTAATTTTTTATTTCAAAAATTCATCAAATTTGATATAATAACTTTGCTCACTTTTTAATAACTTTCATTCAAATTAATATTTTTCAAAAATTCCAAAAGCATCATGTTGCTTACATTAAGGGCGTTACAATAACATCTTGTACATTTTTTTACGTTTTTAATTATTTATTGAAAAAAATTATCAAATTTGAAATAATAACTTCGGCACTTTTTGATAACTTTTACGCAAAACAATATTTTTTGAAAATTCAAAAAACATCGTGTTGGATACATCAAGGGATTTCCAACAGTATGCCTACTTGTATATGGTATTATGTTTTTAATGATTTATTTTAAAAATTTATTAAATTTAAAATAGTAACTTGGGCACTTTTAAATAACTTTTATTCGAATTAATATTTTCCAAAATTTCAAAAAGCGTTGTGTTGCAGCGTTACAATAGTATATTGCACGTTTTTTTTACGTTTTTAATTATTTATTTCAAAAATTCATCAAATTTGAAATAATAACTTCGGCACTTTTTAATAACTTTTAGGCAAATTAATATTTTCCAAAAATTCAAAGAGCGTTGGGTTGCATACATCAAGGACTTTTAAGCAGTATGTTTGCTTATATATTTTATTACGTTTTTATTCATTTATTTTTAAAATTCATTAAGTTTGAAATAATAACTTCGGCTTTTTTTAATAACTTTTTTGAAAAATAATATTTTTTAACTATTCAAAACGCATCGTGTTGCATACATCAAAGGCTTTCTAACAGTATGTCTACTTGTATATTTTAGTACTTTTTAATTATTTATTTTGAAAACTCATCAAATTTTAAATAACAGCTTGGGCACTTTTTATAACTTTTATTCAAATAATACTTTTCAAAAGTTTTAAAAGCATCGTGTTCCATACATCAAGTGCTTTCCAGCAGTATGTTTACTTGTACATTTTTTTATGTTTTTGATTATTTATTTCAAATATTCATCAAATTTGAAATAATAACTTCGGCACTTTTTAATAACTTTTATTCAATTTAATATTTTTTAAAATATCAAAACGTATCGTATTGCATACATCAAGAGCTTTCTAACAGTATATCTACTTGTATATTTTATTACGTTTTTATTCATTTATTTTAAAAATTCCTCAAGTTTTAAATAATAACTTGGGTACTTTTTAATAACTTTTATTCAAATTTTTTTTTTTTTTTTTATCAAGATTACATAAAAATTTAATATTTATGAAAAGCAACAGAAATGTATAATAACAACTAAACAGACCATATATAAGTGTTATTTAGGTAATAAAAATATTTCATCTAAGGGCGCAGTTGATGGTAATGTTCCCATAACACTAGCTGCATTTCCCTTTTGTATCGCCAAGCTAATTCGTTGAATAAGATAATATTTAGAACGAGAATCTCCATTGACAACATACATTTTTTTCCCCAAAATTTCAACAAAATTTATCGCTTCTTGGCACCATGGACCAAGTGTTTCTACAGCAAAAGCTACAAATATGTAACCTGCTTCAATTAATACTTTTTAAAAGTTCAAATAGCATCGTGTTGCATACATTAAAGGCGTTCAAACAGTATGTCTACTTGTACATTTTTTACGTTTTAATTATTTATTTTAAAAATTTATCAAATTTTAAATAATAACTTCACTTTTTGATAACTTTGACGCAAATTAATATTTTTTTAAAATTTAAAACGCATCGTGTTGCATGCATCAAGGGCTTTCTAGCAGTAAAATTACTTGTACATTTTTTTATGTTTTTTATTTATTTATTTAAAAAATTCTTCAAATTTGAAATAATAACTTCGGCACTTTTTAATAACTTTTAAGCAAATTAATATTTTTCAAAAAGCATTGTTTTGCATACATCAAGGGCTTTTTAGCAGTATGTTTGCTTGTATATTTTATTACGTTTTTAATTATTTATTTTTAAAATTCATCAAGTTTGAAATAATAACTTCGGCTTTTTTTAATAACTTTTTTGCAAATTAATATTTTTCAACTTGTATATTTTATTACGTTTTTAATAATTTATTTTGAAAATTCATCAAATGTTAAATAATAGCTTGGGCACTTTATAATAACTTTTATTCAAATTAATTCTTTTCAAAAGTTTAAAAAGCATCGTGTTGCATACATCAAGTGCTTTTCAGCAGTATGTTTTTTTTTTGTACATTTTTTTATGTTTTTAATTATTTATTTCAAAAAATCATCAAATTTGAAATAATAACTTCGGCACTTTTTAATAACTTTTACCCAAATTAATATTTGTCAAAAATTCGAAAAGCATCGTGTTGCATATATCAAGGGGTTTTCGGCGGTATATATAATTGTACATTTTTTTATGTTTTTAATTGTTTATTTCAAAAATTTATCAAATTTTAAATAATAACTTGGGCACTTTTTAATAACTTTTATTCAAATTAATACTTATTAAAAGTTCTAAAAGCACCGTGTTGCATACATTAAGGGCGGTTAAACAGTATGTCTACTTGTACATTTTTTACGTTTTTAATTATTTATTTTAAAAATTTATCAAATTTGATATAATAACTTTGCTCACTTTTTTATAACTTTGATTAAACTTAATTTTTTTCAAAAAGCATCGTGTTGCATACATCAAGGGCTTTCCAGCAGTATATTTACTTGTACATTTTTTATGTTTTTAATTTTTTATTTCAAAAATTCATCAAATTTGATATAATAACTTTGGCACTTTTTAATAACTTTTACCCAAATTAATATTTTTCAAAAATTCGAAAAGCATTGTGTTGCATACATCAAGAGGTTTTCGGCGGTATATTTAATTGTACATTTTTTTATGGTTTCAATTATTTATTTCAAAAATTCATCAAAGTTTAAATAATAACTTGGGCACTTTTTAATAACTTTTATTCAAATTAATACTTTTTAAAAGTTTAAAAAGCATCGTGTTGCATACATTAAGGGCGTTCAAACAGTATGTTTAATTGTACATTTTTTACGTTTTTAATTATTTATTTTAAAAATTTATCAAATTTGAATTAATAACTTTGCCCACTTTTTAATAACTTTTACGCAAATTAATATTTTTCAAAAATTCGAAAAGCATCGTTTGCATACATCAAGGGCTTTCTAACACTATTTATACTTTATAATTTTATTACGTTTTTATTGATTTATTTTAAAAATTCATCAAATTTGAAATAATAACTTGGTAACTTTTTAATAACTTTTATTCAATTTAATATTTTTTTAAAATTCAAAACGCATCGTGTTGCGTACATTAAGGGCGTTCAAACAGAATGTCTACTTGTACATTTTTTACGTTTTTAGTTATTTATTTCAAAAATTCATCAAATTTGAAATAATAACTTTGCTCACTTTTTAATAACTTTTACGCAAATTAATATTTTCAAAAATTCAAAAAGCATCGTGTTGCATACATCAAGGGCTTTCTAACACTATTTCTACTTGATAATTTTATTACGTTTTTATTGATTTATTTTAAAAATTCATCAAATTTGAAATAAAAACTTGGGAACTTTTTAATAACTTTTATTCAATTTAATATTTTTTAAAAATTCAAAACGCACCGTGTTGCATACATTAAGGGCGTTCACACAGTATGTCTCCTTGTCCTTTTTTTACGTTTTTAATTATTTGTTTTAAAAATTTATCAAATTTTAAATAATAACTTCACTTTTTGATAACTTTGACGCAAATTAATATTTTTTTAAAATTTAAAACGCATCGTGTTGCATGCATCAAGGGCTTTCTAGCAGTAAAATTACTTGTACATTTTTTTATGTTTTTTATTTATTTATTTAAAAAATTCATCAAATTTGAAATAATAACTTCGGCACTTTTTAATAACTTTTAAGCAAATTAATATTTTTCAAAAAGCATTGTTTTGCATACATCAAGGGCTTTTTAGCAGTATGTTTGCTTGTATATTTTATTACGTTTTTAATTATTTATTTTTAAAATTCATCAAATTTGAAATAATAACTTCGGCTTTTTTTAACAACTTTTTTGCAAATTAATATTTTTCAACTTGTATATTTTATTACGTTTTTAATAATTTATTTTGAAAATTCATCAAATTTTAAATAATAGCTTGGGCACTTTTTAATAACTTTTATTCAAATTAATTCTTTTCAAAAGTTTAAAAAGCATCGTGTTGCATACATCAAGTGCTTTTCAGCAGTATGTTTTTTTTGTACATTTTTTTGTTTTTAATTATTTATTTCAAAAAATCATCAAATTTGAAATAATGACTTCGGCACTTTTTAATAACTTTTACCCAAATTAATATTTGTGAAAAATTCGAAAAGCATCGTGTTGCATACATCAAGGGGTTTTCGGCGGTATATATAATTGTACATTTTTTTATGTTTTTAATTGTTTATTTCAAAAATTTATCAAATTTTAAATAATAACTTGGGCACTTTTTAATAACTTTTATTCAAATTAATACTTATTAAAAATTCTAAAAGCACCGTGTTGCATACATTAAGGGCGTTTATACAGTATGTCTACTTGTACATTTTTTACGTTTTTAATTATTTATTTTAAAAAATTATCAAATTTGATATAATAACTTTGCTCACTTTTTTATAACTTTGATTAAACTTAATTTTTTTCAAAAAGCATCGTGTTGCATACATCAAGGGCTTTCCAGCAGTATATTTACTTGTACATTTTTTATGTTTTTAATTTTTTATTTCAAAAAATCATCAAATTTGATATAATAACTTTGGCACTTTTTAATAACTTTTACCCAAATTAATATTTTTCAAAAATTCGAAAAGCATTGTGTTGCATACATCAAGAGGTTTTCGGCGGTATATTTAATTGTACATTTTTTTATGGTTTCAATTATTTATTTCAAAAATTCATCAAAGTTTAAATAATAACTTGGGCACTTTTTAATAACTTTTATTCAAATTAATACTTTTTAAAAGTTTAAAAAGCATCGTGTTGCATACATTAAGGGCGTTCAAACAGTATGTTTAATTGTACATTTTTTACGTTTTTAATTATTTATTTTAAAAATTTATCAAATTTGAATTAATAACTTTGCCCACTTTTTAATAACTTTTACGCAAATTAATATTTTTCAAAAATTCGAAAAGCATCGTTTGCATACATCAAGGGCTTTCTAACACTATTTATACTTTATAATTTTATTACGTTTTTATTGATTTATTTTAAAAATTCATCAAATTTGAAATAATAACTTGGGAACTTTTTAATAACTTTTATTCAATTTAATATTTTTTTAAAATTCAAAACGCATCGTGTTGCGTACATTAAGGGCGTTCAAACAGAATGTCTACTTGTACATTTTTTACGTTTTTAGTTATTTATTTCAAAAATTCATCAAATTTGAAATAATAACTTTGCTCACTTTTTAATAACTTTTACGCAAATTAATATTTTCAAAAATTCAAAAAGCATCGTGTTGCATATATCAAAGGCTTTCTAACACTATTTCTACTTGATAATTTTATTACGTTTTTATTGATTTATTTTAAAAATTCATCAAATTTGAAATAAAAACTTGGGAACTTTTTAATAACTTTTATTCAATTTAATATTTTTTAAAAATTCAAAACGCACCGTGTTGCATATATTAAGGGCGTTCACACAGTATGTCTCCTTGTCCTTTTTTTACGTTTTTAATTATTTGTTTTAAAAATTTATCAAATTTGAAATAATAACTTTGCTCACTTTTTAATAACTTTGATTCAAATTAATAATTTTCAAAAATTCAAAAAGCATCGTGTTGCATACATCAAGGGCGTTCCACCAGTATTTCTACTTGTACATTTTTTACGTTTTTAATTATTTGTTTCAAAAATTTATCAAGTTTGAAATAATAACTTCGGCACTTTTTGATAACTTTAACACAAATTAATATTTTTTAAAAACTCAAAAAACATCGTGTTGCATACATCAAGGGATTTCTAACACTTTTTTTACTTAAATATTTTATTACGTTCTTATTGATTTATTTTAAAAATTCATCAAATTTGAAATAATAACTTTGCTCACTTTTCAATAACTTTGATTCAAATTAATATTTTTCAAAAATTCAAAAAGCATCGTGTTGCATACATCAAGTGAGTTCCAGCAGTATGTGTACTTGTACATTTTTGTTATGTTTTTAATTATTTATTTCAAAAATTTATCAAATTTGAAATAGTAACTTCGGCACTTTTTAATAACTTTAACGCAAATTAATATTTTTTAAAAATTCAAAACGCATCGTGTTGCATACATCAAGGGATTTTCAACAGTATATCTACTTGTATATTTTATTACGTTTTTATTTATTTATTTTAAAAATTCATGAAATTTTAAATAATAACTTGGGCACTTTTTAATAACTTTTATTCAAATTAATACTTTTTAAAAGTTCAAAAAGCATCGTGTTGCATACATTAAGGGCGTTCAAACAGTATGTTTACTTGTACATTTTTTACGTTTTTAATTATTTATTTTAAAAATCTATCAAATTTGAAATAATAACTTTGCTCACTTTTTAATAACTTTGATTCAAATTAATATTTTTCAAAAATTCAAAAAGCATCGTGTTGCATACATCAAGGGCGTTCCGATAGTATATCTACTTGTTAATTTTATTACGTTTTTATTTATTTATTTTAAAAGTTCATCAAATTTTAAATAATAACTTGAGCACTTTTTAATAACTTTTATTCAAATTAATACTTTTTAAAAGTTCAAAAAGCATCGTGTTGCATCCATTAAGGGCGTTCAAACAGAATGTCTACTTGTACATTTTTTACGTTTTTAGTTATTTATTTCAAAAATTCATCAAATTTGAACTAATAACTTTGGCACATTTTAATAACTTTTACCCAAATTAATAGTTTTTAAAAATTCGAAAAGCATCGTGTTGCATACATCAAGGGCTTTCTAACACTATTTCTACTTGATAATTTTATTACGTTTTTATTGATTTATTTTAAAAATTCATCAAATTTGAAATAAAAACTTGGGAACTTTTTAATAACTTTTATTCAATTTAATATTTTTTAAAAATTCAAAACGCACCGTGTTGCATACATTAAGGGCGTTCACACAGTATGTCTCCTTGTCCTTTTTTTACGTTTTTAATTATTTGTTTTAAAAATTTATCAAATTTTAAATAATAACTTCACTTTTTGATAACTTTGACGCAAATTAATATTTTTTTAAAATTTAAAACGCATCGTGTTGCATGCATCAAGGGCTTTCTAGCAGTAAAATTACTTGTACATTTTTTTATGTTTTTTATTTATTTATTTAAAAAATTCATCAAATTTGAAATAATAACTTCGGCACTTTTTAATAACTTTTAAGCAAATTAATATTTTTCAAAAAGCATTGTTTTGCATACATCAAGGGCTTTTAGCAGTATGTTTGCTTGTATATTTTATTACGTTTTTAATTATTTATTTTTAAAATTCATCAAGTTTGAAATAATAACTTCGGCTTTTTTTAATAACTTTTTTGCAAATTAATATTTTTCAACTTGTATATTTTATTACGTTTTTAATAATTTATTTTGAAAATTCATCAAATTTTAAATAATAGCTTGGGCACTTTTTAATAACTTTTATTCAAATTAATTCTTTTCAAAAGTTTAAAAAGCATTGTGTTGCATACATCAAGTGCTTTTCAGCAGTATGTTTTTTTTGTACATTTTTTTGTTTTTAATTATTTATTTCAAAAAATCATCAAATTTGAAATAATGACTTCGGCACTTTCTAATAACTTTTACCCAAATTAATATTTGTGAAAAATTCGAAAAGCATCGTGTTGCATACATCAAGGGGTTTTCGGCGGTATATATAATTGTACATTTTTTTATGTTTTTAATTGTTTATTTCAAAAATTTATCAAATTTTAAATAATAACTTGGGCACTTTTTAATAACTTTTATTCAAATTAATACTTATTAAAAGTTATAAAAGCACCGTGTTGCATACATTAAGGGCGTTTAAACAGTATGTCTACTTGTACATTTTATACGTTTTTAATTATTTATTTTAAAAATTTATCAAATTTGATATAATAACTTTGCTCACTTTTTTATAACTTTGATTAAACTTAATTTTTTTCAAAAAGCATCGTGTTGCATACATCAAGGGCTTTCCAGCAGTATATTTACTTGTACATTTTTTATGTTTTTAATTTTTTATTTCAAAAATTCATCAAATTTGATATAATAACTTTGGCACTTTTTAATAACTTTTACCCAAATTAATATCTTTCAAAAATTCGAAAAGCATTGTGTTGCATACATCAAGAGGTTTTTGGCGGTATATTTAATTGTACATTTTTTTATGGTTTCAATTATTTATTTCAAAAATTCATCAAAGTTTAAATAATAACTTGGGCACTTTTTAATAACTTTTATTCAAATTAATACTTTTTAAAAATTCAAAACGCACCGTGTTGCATATATTAAGGGCGTTCACACAGTATGTCTCCTTGTCCTTTTTTTACGTTTTTAATTATTTGTTTTAAAAATTTATCAAATTTGAAATAATAACTTTGCTCACTTTTTAATAACTTTGATTCAAATTAATAATTTTCAAAAATTCAAAAAGCATCGTGTTGCATACATCAAGGGCGTTCCACCAGTATTTCTACTTGTACATTTTTTACGTTTTTAATTATTTGTTTCAAAAATTTATCAAGTTTGAAATAATAACTTCGGCACTTTTTGATAACTTTAACACAAATTAATATTTTTTAAAAACTCAAAAAACATCGTGTTGCATACATCAAGGGATTTCTAACACTTTTTTTACTTAAATATTTTATTACGTTCTTATTGATTTATTTTAAAAATTCATCAAATTTGAAATAATAACTTTGCTCACTTTTCAATAACTTTGATTCAAATTAATATTTTTCAAAAATTCAAAAAGCATCGTGTTGCATACATCAAGTGAGTTCCAGCAGTATGTGTACTTGTACATTTTTGTTATGTTTTTAATTATTTATTTCAAAAATTTATCAAATTTGAAATAGTAACTTCGGCACTTTTTAATAACTTTAACGCAAATTAATATTTTTTAAAAATTCAAAACGCATCGTGTTGCATACATCAAGGGATTTTCAACAGTATATCTACTTGTATATTTTATTACGTTTTTATTTATTTATTTTAAAAATTCATGAAATTTTAAATAATAACTTGGGCACTTTTTAATAACTTTTATTCAAATTAATACTTTTTAAAAGTTCAAAAAGCATCGTGTTGCATACATTAAGGGCGTTCAAACAGTATGTTTACTTGTACATTTTTTACGTTTTTAATTATTTATTTTAAAAATCTATCAAATTTGAAATAATAACTTTGCTCACTTTTTAATAACTTTGATTCAAATTAATATTTTTCAAAAATTCAAAAAGCATCGTGTTGCATACATCAAGGGCGTTCCAATAGTATATCTACTTGTTAATTTTATTACGTTTTTATTTATTTATTTTAAAAGTTCATCAAATTTTAAATAATAACTTGAGCACTTTTTAATAACTTTTATTCAAATTAATACTTTTTAAAAGTTCAAAAAGCATCGTGTTGCATCCATTAAGGGCGTTCAAACAGAATGTCTACTTGTACATTTTTTACGTTTTTAGTTATTTATTTCAAAAATTCATCAAATTTGAAATAATAACTTTGGCACATTTTAATAACTTTTACCCAAATTAATAGTTTTTAAAAATTCGAAAAGCATCGTGTTGCATACATCAAGGGGTTTCCAGCAGTATATTTAATTGTACATTTTTTTATGTTTTTAATTATTTATTTCAAAAATTCATCAAATTTGAATCAATAACTTCGGCACTTTTTAATAACTTTTACGCAAATTAATATTTTTAAAAATTTCAAAATGCATTGTGTTGCATACATCAAGGGCTTTCCAACAGTATGTCTACTTGTATATTTTATTACGTTTTTAATAATTTATTTTGAAAATTCATCAAATTTTAAATAATAGCTTGGGCACTTTTTAATAACTTTTATTCAAATTAATACTTTTGAAAAGTTTAAAAAGCATCGTGTTGCATACTTCAAGTGCTATCTAGCAGTATGTTTTTTTTGTACATTTTTTTATGTTTTTAATTATTTATTTCAAAAATTCATCAAATTTGAAATAATAACTTCGGCACTTTTTAATAACTTTTACCGAAATTAATATTTTTCAAAAATTCAAAAAGCATTGTGTTGCATACATCAAGGGCTTTCCAACAGTATGTCTACTTGTATATTTTATTACGTTTTTATTAATTTATTTTGAAAATTCATCAAATTTTAAATAACAGCTTGGGCACTTTTTAATAACTTTTATTTAAATTAATACTTTTCAAAAGTTTAAAAAGCATCGTGTTGCATACATTAAGTGCTTTTCAGCAGTATGTTTTTTTTGAACATTTTTTTATGTTTTTAATTATTTATTTCAAAAATTTATCAAATTTGAAATAATAACTTTGGCACTTTTTAATAACTTTTACCAAAAATAATATTTTTCAAAAATTCGAAAAGCATTGTGTTGCATACATCAAGGGATTTTCGGCGGTATATTTAATCGTACATTTTTTTATGTTTTTAATTATTTATTTCAAAAATTCATCAAATTTTAAATAATAACTTGGGCACTTTTTAATAACTTTTATTTAAATTAATACTTTCTAAAAGTTCAAAAAGCATCGTGTTGCATACATTAAGGGCATTCAAACAGTATGTCCACTTGTACATTTTTAACGTTTTTAATTATTTATTTTAAAAATTTATCAAATTTGATATAATAACTTTGCTCACCTTTTAATAACTTTGATTCAACTTAATATTTTTCAAAAATTCAAAAAGCATCGTGTTGCATACATCAAGCGCTTTCCAGCAGTATATTTACTTGTACATTTTTTATGTTTTTAATTTTTTATTTTAAAAATTCATCAAATTTGATATAACTTTGTTCACTTTTTAATAACTTTGATTCAAATTAATATTTTTCAAAAATTCAAAAAGCATCGTGTTGTTTACATTAAGGGCGTTACAATAGTATATTGCACGTTTTTTTTACGTTTTTAATTATTTATTTAAAAAAATTATCAAGTTTGAAATAATAATTCCGGCACTTTTTGATAAGTTTTACGCAAATAATATTTTTAAAAAATTCAAAAAGCATCATGTTGCATACATCAAGGGCTTTCTAACAGTATGGTTACTTGTCAAATTTTTTACGTTTTTAATTATTTATTTCAAAAATTCATCAAATTTGAAATATTAACTTCGGCACTTTTTAATAACTTTTACGCAAATTAATATTTTCCAAAAATTCAAAAAGCGTTGGGTTGCATACATCAAGGACTTTTTAGCAGTATATTTGCTTATATATTCTATTACGTTTTTAATCATTAATTTTTAAAATTCATCAAGTTTGAAATAATAACTTCGGCTTTTTTTAATAACTTTTTTGAAAATTAATATTTTTAACTATTCAAAACGCATCGTGTTGCATACATTAAGGGCTTTCTAACAGTATGTCTACTTGTATATTTTAGTACGTTTTTAATTATTTATTTTGAAAAATTCATCAAATTTTAAATAACAGCTTGGGCACTTTTTAATAACTTTTATTCAAATAATACTTTTCAAAAGTTTTAAAAGCATCGTGTTCCATACATCAAGTGCTTTCCAGCAGTATGTTTACTTGTACATTTTTTTATGTTTTTGATTATTTATTTCAAAAATTCATCAAATTTGAAATAATAACTTCGGCACTTTTTAATAACTTTTATTCAATTTAATATTTTTTAAAATATCAAAACGTATCGTGTTGCATACATCAAGAGCTTTCCAACAGTATATCTACTTGTATATTTTATTACGTTTTTATTTATTTATTTTAAAAATTCCTCAAATTTTAAATAATAACTTGGGTACTTTTTAATAACTTTTATTCAAATTAATACTTTTTAAAAGTTTAAGTAGCATCGTGTTGCATACGTTAAGGGCGTTCAAACAGTATGTCTACTTGTACATTTTTTACGTTTTTAATTATTTATTTTAAAAATTTATCAAATTTTAAATAATAACTTCACTTTTTGATAACTTTGACGCAAATTAATATTTTTTTAAAATTTAAAACGCATCGTGTTGCATGCATCAAGGGCTTTCTAGCAGTAAAATTACTTGTACATTTTTTTATGTTTTTTATTTAATTATTTAAAAAATTCATCAAATTTGAAATAATAACTTCGGCACTTTTTAATAACTTTTACGCAAATTAATATTTTTCAAAAATTCAAAAAGCATCGTGTTGCATACATCAAGGGCTTTTCAGCAGTTTGTTTGTTTGTATATTTTATTGCGTTTTTAATTATTTATTTAAAAAATTCATCAAGTTTGAAATAATAACTTGGGCTTTTTTTAATAACTTTTATGCAAATTAATATTTTTTAAATATTCAAAACGCATCGTGTTGCATACATCAAGGGCTTTCTAACAGTATGGTTACTTGTACATTTTTTTAGGTTTTTAATTATTTATTTCAAACATTTATAAAATTTGAAATAACAACTTTGGCACTTTTTAATAACTTTTACACAAATTAATATTTTTTAAAAATTCAAAAAGCATTGTTTTGCATACATCAAGGGCTTTCCAACAGTATGTCTACTTGTATATTTTATTACGTTTTTATTAATTTATTTTGAAAATTCATCAAATTTTAAATAATAGCTTGGGCACTTTTTAATAACTTTTATTCAAATTAATACTTTTCAAAAGTTTAAAAAGCATCGTGTTGCATACATCAAGTTCTATCTAGCAGTATGTTTTTTTGTACATTTTTTTATGTTTTTAATTATTTATTTCAAAAATTCATCAAATTTGAAATAATAACATCGGCACTTTTTAATAACTTTTACCCAAATTAATATTTTTCAAAAATTCAAAAAGCATTGTGTTGCATACATCAAGGGGTTTCCAGCAGTTTATTTAATTGTACATTTTTTTATGTTTTAAATTATTTATTTCCAAAATTCATCAAACTTGAATCAATAACTTCGGCACTTTTTAATAACTTTTACGCAAATTAATATTTTTAAAAATTTCAAAAAGCATTCTGTTGCATACATCAAGGGCTTTCCAACAGTATGTCTACTTCTATATTTTATAACGTTTTTATTGATTTATTTTAAAAACTCATCAAATTTTAAATAATGGCTTAGGCACTTTTTAATAACTTTTATTCAAATTAATACTTTTCAAAAGTTTAAAAAGCATCGTGTTGCATAAATCAAGTGCTATCTAGCAGTATGTTTTTTTTGTACATTTTTTTATGTTTTAATTATTTATTTCAAAAATTCATCAAATTTGAAATAATAACTTTGGCACTTTTTAATAACTTTTACCCAAATTAATATTTTTCAAAAATTCGAAAAGCATCGTGTTGCATACATCAAGGGGTTTCCAGCAGTATATTTAATTGTAAATTTTTTATGTTTTTAATTATTTATTTCAAAAATTCATCAAATTTGAATCAATAACTTGGGCACTTTTTAATAACTTTTACGCAAATTAATATTTTTAAAAATTTCAAAAAGCATTGTGTTGCATACATCAAGGGCTTTCCAACAGAATGTCTACTTGTATATTTTATTACGTTTTTAATAAATTATTTTGAAAATTCATCAAATTTTAAATAATAGCTTGGGCACTTTTTAATAACTTTTATTCAAATTAATACTTTTCAAAAGTTTAAAAAGCATCGTGTTGCATACTTCAAGTGCTATCTAGCAGTATGTTTTTTTTTGTACATTTTTTTATGTTTTTAATTATTTATTTCAAAAATTCATCAAATTTGAAATAATAACTTCGGCACTTTTGAATAACTTTACCGAAATTAATATTTTTCAAAAATTCAAAAAGCATTGTGTTGCATACATCAAGGGCTTTCCAACAGTATGTCTACTTGTATATTATTACGTTTTTATTAATTTATTTTGAAAATTCATCAAATTTTAAATAACAGCTTGGGCACTTTTTAATAACTTTTATTCAAATTAATACTCTTCAAAAGTTTAAAAAGCATCGTGTTGCATACATCAAATGCTTTTCAGCAGTATGGTTTTTTCTGTATTTTTTTTTATGTTTTTAATTATTTAATTCGAAAATTCCTCAAATTTGAAATAATAACTTTGTCACTTTTTAATAACTTTTACCCACATTAATATTTTTCAAAAATTTGCAAAGCATTGTGTTGCATACATCAAGGGGTTTTCGGCAATATATTTAATTGTACATTTTTTTATGGTTTTAATTATTTATTTTAAAAATTCATCAAATTTTAAATAATAACTTGAGCACTTTTTAATAACTTTTATTCAAATTAATACTTCTTAAAAGTTCAAAAAGCATCGTGTTGCATACATTAAGGGCGTTTGAACAGTATGTCTACTTGTACATTTTTTACGATTTTAATTATTTATTTTAAAAATTTATCAAAATTGAAATAATAACTTTGCTCACTTTTTAATAACTTTTACGCAAATTAATATTTTTCAAAAATTCAAAAAGCATCGTATTGCATACATCAAGGGCGTTCTAACTGTATTTCTACTTGTACATTTTTTTACGTTTTTATTTATTTATTTTAAAAATTTATCAAGTTTGAAATAATAACTTCAGCACTTTTTAATAACTTTTACGCAAATTAATATTTTTCAAAAATTTGAAAATCATCGTGTTGCATACATCAAGGGCTTTCCAACAGTATGTCTACTTGTAAATTTTATTACGTTTTTAATAAATTATTTTGAAAATTCATCAAATTTTCAATAATAGCTTGGGCACTTTTTAATAACTTTTATTCAAATTAATACTTTTCAAAAGTTTAAAAAGCATCGTGTTGCATACATTAAGTGATTTTCAGCAGTATGTTTTTTTTTGAACATTTTTTTATGTTTTTAATTATTTATTTCAAAAATTTATCAAATTTGAAATAATAACTTTGGCACTTTTTAATAACTTTTACCAAAAATAATATTTTTTAAAAATTCGAAAAGCATTGTGTTGCATACATCAAGGGGTTTTCGGCGGTATATTTAATCGTACATTTTTTTATGTTTTTAATTATTTATTTCAAAACTTTATCAAATTTTAAATAATAACTTGGGCACTTTTTAATAACTTTTATTTAAATTAATACTTTCTAAAAGTTCAAAAAGCATCGTGTTGCATACATTAAGGGCATTCAAACAGTATGTCTACTTGTACATTTTTAACGTTTTTAATTATTTATTTTAAAAATTTATCAAATTTGATATAATAACTTTGCTCACCTTTTAATAACTTTGATTCAACTTAATATTTTTCAAAAATTCAAAAAGCATCGTGTTGCATATATCAAGCGCTTTCCAGCAGTATATTTACTTGTACATTTTTTATGTTTTTAATTTTTTATTTCAAAAATTCATCAAATTTGATATAATAACTTTGTTCACTTTTTAATAACTTTGATTCAAATTAATATTTTTCAAAAATTCAAAAAGCATCGTGTTGTTTACATTAAGGGCGTTACAATAGTATATTGCACGTTTTTTTTACGTTTTTAATTATTTATTTAAAAAAATTATCAAGTTTGAAATAATAATTCCGGCACTTTTTGATAAGTTTTACGCAATAATATTTTTAAAAAATTCAAAAAGCATCATGTTGCATACATCAAGGGCTTTCTAACAGTATGGTTACTTGTCAAATTTTTTACGTTTTTAATTATTTATTTCAAAAATTCATCAAATTTGAAATATTAACTTCGGCACTTTTTAATAACTTTTACGCAAATTAATATTTTCCAAAAATTCAAAAAGCGTTGGGTTGCATACATCAAGGACTTTTTAGCAGTATATTTGCTTATATATTCTATTACGTTTTTAATCATTTATTTTTAAAATTCATCAAGTTTGAAATAATAACTTCGGCTTTTTTTAATAACTTTTCTGCAAATTAATATTTTTTAACTATTCAAAACGCATCGTGTTGCATACATCAAGGGCTTTCCAACAGTATGTCTACTTGTATATTTAAGTACGTTTTTAATTATTTATTTTGAAAACTCATCAAATTTTAAATAACAGCTTGGGCACTTTTTAATAACTTTTATTCAAATTAATACTTTTCAAAAGTTTAAAAAGCATCGTGTTGCATACATTAAGTGCTTTTCAGCAGTATGTTTTTTTTTTGAACATTTTTTTATGTTTTTAATTATTTATTTCAAAAATTTATCAAATTTGAAATAATAACTTTGGCACTTTTTAATAACTTTTACCAAAAATAATATTTTTCAAAAATTCGAAAAGCATTGTGTTGCATACATCAAGGGGTTTTCGACGGTATATTTAATCGTACATTTTTTTATGTTTTTAATTATTTATTTCAAAAATTCATCAAATTTTAAATAATAACTTGGGCACTTTTTAATAACTTTTATTTAAATTAATACTTTCTAAAAGTTCAAAAAGCATCGTGTTGCATACATTAAGGGCATTCAAACAGTATGTCTACTTGTACATTTTTAACGTTTTTAATTATTTATTTTAAAAAATTTTCAAATTTGATATAATAACTTTGCTCACCTTTTAATAACTTTGATTCTACTTAATATTTTTCAAAAATTCAAAAAGCATCGTGTTGCATACATCAAGCGCTTTCCAGCAGTATATTTACTTGTACATTTTTTATGTTTTTAATTTTTTATTTCAAAAATTCATCAAATTTGATATAATAACTTTGTTCACTTTTTAATAACTTTGATTCAAATTAATATTTTTCAAAAATTCGAAAAGCATCGTGTTGTTTACATTAAGGGCGTTACAATAGTATATTGCACGTTTTTTTTACGTTTTTAATTATTTATTTAAAAAAATTATCAAGTTTGAAATAATAATTCCGGCTCTTTTTGATAAGTTTTACGCAAATAATATTTTTAAAAAATTCAAAAAGCATCAGGTTGCATACATCAAGGGCTTTCTAACAGTATGGTTACTTGTCAAATTTTTTACGTTTTAAATTATTTATTTCAAAAATTCATCAAATTTGAAATATTAACTTCGGCACTTTTTAATAACTTTTACGCAAATTAATATTTTCCAAAAATTCAAAAAGCGTTGGGTTGCATACATCAAGGACTTTTTAGCAGGATATTTGCTTATATATTTTATTACGTTTTTAATCATTTATTTTTAAAATTCATCAAGTTTGAAATAATAACTTCGGCTTTTTTTGATAACTTTTTTGAAAATTAATATTTTTTAACTATTCAAAACGCATCGTGTGCATACATCAAGGGCTTTCCAACAGTATGTCTACTTGTATATTTAAGTACGTTTTTAATTATTTATTTTGAAAACTCATCAAATTTTAAATAACAGCTTGGGCACTTTTTAATAACTTTTATTCAAATAATACTTTTCAAAAGTTTTAAAAGCATCGTGTTCCATACATCAAGTGCTTTCCAGCAGTATGTTTACTTGTACATTTTTTTATGTTTTTGATTATTTATTTCAAAAATTCCTCAAATTTGAAATAATAACTTCGGCACTTTTTAATAACTTTTATTCAATTTAATATTTTTTAAAATATCAAAACGTATCGTGTTGCATACATCAAGAGCTTTCCAACAGTATATCTACTTGTATATTTTATTACGTTTTTATTTATTTATTTTAAAAATTCCTCAAATTTTAAATAATAACTTGGGTACTTTTTAATAACTTTTATTCAAATTAATACTTTTTAAAAGTTTAAATAGCATCGTGTTGCATACGTTAAGGGCGTTCAAACAGTATGTCTACTTGTACATTTTTTACGTTTTTAATTATTTATTTTAAAAATTTATCAAATTTTAAATAATAACTTCACTTTTTGATAACTTTGACGCAAATTAATATTTTTTTTTAAATTTAAAACGCATCGTGTTGCATGCATCAAGGGCTTTCTAGCAGTAAAATTACTTGTACATTTTTTTATGTTTGTTATTTATTTATTTATTTAAAAAATTCATCAAATTTGAAATAATAACTTTGCTCACTTTTTAATAACTTTGATTCAAATTATAATTTTTCAAAAATTCAAAAAACATCGTGTTGCATACATCAAAGGCGTTCCAAAAGTATTTCTACTTGTACATTTTTTTACGTTTTTAATTATTTATTTTAAAATTTTATCAAGTTTGAAATAATAACTACGGCACTTTTTAATAACTTTTACGCAAATTAATATTTTTCAAAAAGTTGAAAAGCATCGTGTTGCATACATTAAGGGCTTTCTAACACTATTTCTACTTATATATTTTATTACGTTTTTATTGATTTAATTTAAAAATTCATCAAATTTAAAATAATAACTTGGGCACTTTTTAATAACTTTTATTCAATTTAATATTTTTTAAAAATTCAAAACGCATCGTGTTGCATACATCAAAGGCTTTCCAATAATATTACTACTTGTATATTTTATTACGTTTTTATTTATTTATTTTAAAAATATATCAAATTTTAAATAATAACTTGAGCACTTTTTAATAACTTTTATTCAAATTAAAATTTTTCAAAAGTTCAAAAAGCATCGTGTTGCATACAATAAGAGCGTTCAAACATTATGCCTATTTGTACATTTTTTACGTTTTTAATTATTTATTTTAAAAATTTATCAAAATTGAAATAATAACTTTGCTCACTTGTTAATAACTTTTATTTAATTTAATATTTTTTAAAAATTCAAAACGCATCGTGTTGCATACATCAAGGGTGTTCAAACAGTATGTCTACTTGTACATTTTTTACGTCTTTAATTATTTATTTTAAAAATTTATCAAATTTGAAATAATAACTTTGCTCACTTTTTAATAACTTTGATTCAAAATAATATTTTTCAAAAATTCAAAACGCATCGCGTTGCATACATCAAGGGCTTTCTAACACAATTTTTACTTGATAATTTTATTACGTTTTTATTGATTTATTTTAAAAATTTATCAAATTTGAAATAATAACTTGGGAACTTTTTAATAACTATTGTTCAATTTAATATTTTTTAAAAATTCAAATCGCATCGTGTTGCATACATCAAGGGGTTTCCAACAGTATATCTACTTGTATATGTTATTACTTTTTTATTTATTTATTTTAAAAATTCATCAAATTTGAAATAATAACTTGGGAACTTTTTATTAACTTTTATTCAATTTAATATTTTTTAAAATTCAAAAAGCATCGTGTTGCATACATCAAGGGCGTTCCAACAGTATTTCTACTTGTACATTTTTTTACGTTTTTAATTATTTGTTTCAAAAATTTATCAAGTTTGAAATAATAACTTCGGCACTTTTTTGATAACTTTAACGCAAATTAATATTTTTTAAAAATTCAAGCATCGTGTTGCATACAACAAGGGGTTTCCAGCAGTTTATTTAATTGTACATTTTTTTTATGTTTTTAATTATTTAAATCAAAAACTCATCAAATTTTATATAATAACTTGGGCACTTTTTAATAACTTTTAATCAAATTAATACTTTTTCAAAGTTCAAAAAGCATCGTGTTGCATACATTAAGAGCGTTCAAACAGTATGTCTACTTGCACATTTTTTACGGTTTTAATTATTTATTTTAAAAATTTATCAAAATTGAATTAATAACTTTGCTCACTTTTTAATAACTATTACGCAAATTAATATTTTTCAAAAATTTAAAAAGCATCGTGTTGCGTACATCAAGGGCTTTCTAACACTATTTCTACTTGATACTTTTATTACGTTTTATTGATTTATTTTAAAAATTCATCAAATTTGAAATAATAACTTGGGAACTTTTTAATAACTATTATTCAATTTAATATTTTTTAAAAATTCAAAACGCATCGTGTTGCATACATCAAGGGCTTTCCAACAGTATATCTACTTGTATATGTTATTACTTTTTTATTTATTTATTTTAAAAATTCATCAAATTTTAAATAATAACTTGGGCACTTTTTATTAACTTTTATTCAAATTAATACTTTTTAAGAGTTCAAAAAGCATCGTGTTGCATACAATAAGGGCGTTCAAACAATATGTCTACTTGTACATCTTTTACGTTTTTAATTATTTATTTTAAAAATTTATCAAATATGAAATAATAACTTTGCTCACTTTTTAATAACTTTGATTCAAATTAATATTTTTCAAAAATTCAAAAAGAATCGTGTTGCATACATCAAAGGCGTTCCAACAGTAATTTTACTTGTACATTTTTTCACGTTTTTAATTATTTATTTTGAAAACTTATCAAGTTTGAAATAATAACTTCGGCACTTTCTGATAACTTTAACGCAAATTAATATTTTTTAAAAATTTAAAAAGAATTGTGTTGCATACATTAAGGGCTTTCCAGAAGTATATTTACTTGTACATTTTTTTATGTTTTTAATTATTTATTTCAAAAATTCATCAAATTTGAAATAATAACTTCGGCACTTTTTAATAACTTTTACGCAAAGTAATATTTTTCAAAAATTCGAAAAGCATCGTGTTGCATACAACAAAGGTTTTCTAACACTATTTTTACTTAAATATTTCATTACGTTCTTATTGATTTATTTTAAAAATTCATCAATTTTGAAATAATAACTTGGGCACATTTTAATAACTTTTATTCAATTTAATATTTTTTAAAAATTCAAAACGCATCGTGTTGCATACATCAAAGGTTTTCCAATAGTATATCTTTTTGTATCATTTATAACGTTTTTATTTATTTATTTTAAAAACTTATCAAATTTTAAATAATACCTTGGGCACATTTTAATAACTTTTATTCAAATTAATAATTTTTAAAAGTTCAAAAAGCATTGTGTTGCATACATTAAGAGCGTTCAAACAGTATGTCTACTTGTACATTTTTTACGTTTTTAATTTTTTATTTTAAAAATTTATCAAAATTGAAATAATAACTTTGCTCACTTTTTAATAACTTTTACGCAAATTAATATTTTTCAAAAATTCAAAAAGCATCGTGTTGCATACATCAAGAGCTTTATAACACTATTTCCACTTAATCATTTTATTACGTTTTTATTGATTTATTTTAAAAATTCATCAAATTTGAAATAATAACTTGGGCACTTTTTAATAACTTTTATTCAATTTAATATTTTTTAAAAATTCAAAACGCATCGTGTTGCATACATCAAAGGCTTTCCAATAGTATTTCTACTTGTATATTTTATTACGTTTTTATTTATTTATTTTAAAAATTTATTAAATTTTAAATAATAACTTGAGCACTTTTTAATAACTTTTATTCAAATTAATATTTTTTAAAAGTTCAAAAAGCATCGTGTTGCATACATTAAGAGCGTTCAAACATTATGCCTATTTGTACATTTTTTACGTTTTTAATTATTTATTTTAAAAATTTATCAAAATTAAAATAATAACTTTGCTCACTTTTTAATAACTTTTATTCAATTTAATATTTTTTAAAAATTCAAAACGCATCGTGTTGCCTACATCAAGGGTATTCAAACAATATGTCTACTTGTACATTTTTTACGTCTTTAATTATTTGTTTTAAAAATTTATCAAATTTGAAATAATAACTTTGCTCGCTTTTTAATGACTTTGATTCAAAATAATATTTTTCAAAAATTCAAAACGCATCGTGTTGCATACATCAAGGGCTTTCTAACAAAATTTCTACTTGATAATTTTATTACGTTTTTATTGATTTATTTTAAAAATTTATCAAATTTGAAATAATAACTTGGGAACTTTTTAATAACTTTTATTCAATTTAATATTTTTTAAAAATTCAAAACGCATCGTGTTGCATACATCAAGGGCTTTCCAACAGTATATCTACTTGTATATGTTATTACTTTTTTATTTATTTATTTTTAAAATTCATCAAATTTGAAATAATAACTTGGGAACTTTTTAATAACTTTAATTCAATTTAATATTTTTAAAAAATTCAAAAAGCATCGTGTTGCATACATCAAGGGCGTTCCAACAGTATTTCTACTTGTACATTTTTTTATGTTTTTAATTATTTGTTTCAAAAATTTATCAAGTTTGAAATAATAACTTCGGCACTTTTTTGATAACTTTAACGCAAATTAATATTTTTTAAATATTCAAAAAACATCGTGTTGCATACATCAAGGGCTTTTCAACTGTATATCTACTTGTATATTTTATTACGTTTTTATTTATTTATTTTAAAAATTCATCAAATTTTAAATAATAACTTGGGCACTTTTTAATAACTTTTATTCAAATTAATACTTTTTAAAAGTTCAAAAAGCATCGTGTTGCATACATCAAGGGTGTTCAAACAGTATGTCTACTTGTACATTTTTTACGTCTTTAATTATTTGTTTTAAAAATTTATCAAATTTGAAATAATAACTTTGCTCACTTTTTAATAACTTTAATTCAAAATAATATTTTTCAAAAATTCAAAACGCATCGTGTTGCATACATCAAGGGCTTTCTAACAATATTTCTACTTGATAATTTTATTACGTTTTTACTGATTTATTTTAAAAATTTATCAAATTTGAAATAATAACTTGGGAACTTTTTAATAACTTTTATTCAATTTAATATTTTTTAAAAATTCAAAACGCATCGTGTTGCATACATCAAGATCTTTCCAACAGTATATCTACTTGTATATGTTATTACTTTTTTATTTATTTATTTTAAAAATTCATCAAATTTGAATAATAACTTGGGAACTTTTTAATAACTTTTATTCAATTTAATATTTTTTAAAAATTCAAGTAGCATCGTGTTGCATACATCAAGGGCGTTCCAACAGTATTTCTACTTTTACATTTTTTTATGTTTTTAATTATTTGTTTCAAAAATTTATCAAGTTTGAAATAATAACTTCGGCACTTTTTTGATAACTTTAACGCAAATTAATATTTTTTAAAAATTCAAAAAACATCGTGTTGCATACATCAAGGGCTTTTCAACAGTATATCTACTTGTATATTTTATTACGTTTTTATTTATTTATTTTAAAAATTCATCAAATTTTAAATAATAACTTGGGCACTTTTTAATAACTTTTATTCAAATTAATACTTTTTAAAAGTTCAAAAAGCATCGTGTTGCATACATTAAAGGCGTTCAAACAGTATGTTTACTTGTACATTTTTTACGTTTTTAATTATTTATTTTAAAAATGTATCAAATTTGAAATAATAACTTTGCTCACTTTTTAATAACTTTGATTCAAATTATAATTTTTCAAAAATTCAAAAAACATCGTGTTGCATACATCAAAGGCGTTCCAAAAGTATTTCTACTTGTACATTTTTTTACGTTTTTAATTATTTATTTTAAAATTTTATCAAGTTTGAAATAATAACTACGGCACTTTTTAATAACTTTTACGCAAATTAATATTTTTCAAAAAGTTGAAAAGCATCGTGTTGCATACATTAAGGGCTTTCTAACACTATTTCTACTTATATATTTTATTACGTTTTTATTGATTTAATTTAAAAATTCATCAAATTTAAAATAATAACTTGGGCACTTTTTAATAACTTTTATTCAATTTAATATTTTTTAAAAATTCAAAACGCATCGTGTTGCATACATCAAAGGCTTTCCAATAGTATTACTACTTGTATATTTTATTACGTTTTTATTTATTTATTTTAAAAATATATCAAATTTTAAATAATAACTTGAGCACTTTTTAATAACTTTTATTCAAATTAAAATTTTTCAAAAGTTCAAAAAGCATCGTGTTGCATACAATAAGAGCGTTCAAACATTATGCCTAGTTGTACATTTTTTACGTTTTTAATTATTTATTTTAAAAATTTATCAAAATTGAAATAATAACTTTGCTCACTTGTTAATAACTTTTATTTAATTTAATATTTTTTAAAAATTCAAAACGCATCGTGTTGCATACATCAAGGGTGTTCAAACAGTATGTCTACTTGTACATTTTTTACGTCTTTAATTATTTGTTTTAAAAATTTATCAAATTTGAAATAATAACTTTGCTCACTTTTTAATAACTTTGATTCAAAATAATATTTTTCAAAAATTCAAAACGCATCGCGTTGCATACATCAAGGGCTTTCTAACACAATTTTTACTTGATAATTTTATTACGTTTTTATTGATTTATTTTAAAAATTTATCAAATTTGAAATAATAACTTGGGAACTTTTTAATAACTATTGTTCAATTTAATATTTTTTAAAAATTCAAATCGCATCGTGTTGCATACATCAAGGTGTTTCCAACAGTATATCTACTTGTATATGTTATTACTTTTTTATTTATTTATTTTAAAAATTCATCAAATTTGAAATAATAACTTGGGAACTTTTTATTAACTTTTATTCAATTTAATATTTTTTAAAATTCAAAAAGCATCGTGTTGCATACATCAAGGGCGTTCCAACAGTATTTCTACTTGTACATTTTTTTACGTTTTTAATTATTTGTTTCAAAAATTTATCAAGTTTGAAATAATAACTTCGGCACTTTTTTGATAACTTTAACGCAAATTAATATTTTTTAAAAATTCAAAAAGCATCGTGTTGCATACATATAGGGCTTTCTAACACTATTTTTACTTGATAATTTTATTACGTTTTTATTGATTTATTTTAAAAATTCATCAAATTTTAAATAATAACTTGGGCACTTTTTAATAACTTTTATTCAAATTAATACTTTTTAAAAGTTCAAAAAGCATCGTGTTGCATACATCAAGGGCGTTCTAACAGTATTTTTACTTGTACATTTTTTTACGTTTTTAATTATTTATTTTAAAAATTCATCAAATTTGAAATAATAACTTCGGCACTTTTTAATAACTTTTACGCAAATTAATATTTTTTAAAAATTCAATACGCATTGTGTTGCATACATCAAGGGCTTTTTAACAGTATGTCTACTTGTATATTTTATTACGGTTTTAATTATTTATTTTGAAAATTCATCAAATTTTAAATAATAGCTTGGGCACTTTTAAATAACTTTTATTCAAATTAATATTTTTCAAAATTTTAAAAAGCATCGTGTTGCATACATCAAGTGCTTTCCAACAGTATGTTTTTTTTTACATTTTTTTATGTTTTTAATTATTTATTTCAAAAATTCATCAAATTTGAAATAAGAACTTCGGCATTTTTTAATAACTTTTACCCAAATTAATATTTTTTAAAAATTCGAAAAGCATCGTGTTGCATACATCAAGGGATTTCCAGCAGTATATTTAATTATACATTTTTTTATGTTTTTAATTATTTATTTCAAAAATTTATCAAACTTTAAATAATAACTTGGGCACTTTTTAATAATTTTTATTCAAATTAATACTTTTTAATAATTCAAAAAGCAACGGGTTGCATACATTAAGGGCGTTCAAACAGTATGTCTACTTGTACATTTTTTACGTTTTTAGTTATTTATTTTAAAAATTTATCAAATTTGAATTAATAACTTTGCTCACTTTTTAATAACTTTTACGCAAATTAATATTTTTCAAAAATTCAAAAAGCATCGTGTTGCATACATCAAGAGCTTTATAACACTATTTCCACTTAATCATTTTATTACGTTTTTATTGATTTATTTTAAAAATTCATCAAATTTGAAATAAAAACTTGGGCACTTTTTAATAACTTTTATTCAATTTAATATTTTTTAAAAATTCAAAACGCATCGTGTTGCATACATCAAAGGCTTTTCAACAGTATATCTACTTGTATATTTTATTACGTTTTTGTTTATAAATTTTAAAAATTCATCAAATTTTAAATAATAACTTGGGCACATCTTAATAACTTTTATTCAAATTAATACTTTTTAAAAATTCAAAAAGCATCGTGTTGCATACATTAAAAGCATTTAAACAGTATGTCTACTTGTACATTTTTTACGTTTTTAATTATTTGTTTTAAAAATTTATCAAAGTGGAAATATGAACTTTGCTCAATTTAATAACTTTGATTCAAAATAATATTTTTCAAAAATTCAAAAAGCATCGTGTTGCATACATCAAGGGCGTTCCAACAGTATTTCTACTTGTACATTTTTTTACGTTTTTAATTATTAATTTCAAAAATTTATCAAGTTTGAAATAATAACTTCGGCGCTTTTTGATAACTTTAACGCAAATTAATATTTTTTAAAAATTCAAAAAGCATCGTGTTGCATACAACAAGGGGTTTCCAGCAGTTTATTTAATTGTACATTTTTTTATGTTTTTAATTATTTATTTAAAAAAGTCATCAAATTTTATATAATAACTTGGGCACTTTTTAATAACTTTTAATCAAATTAATACTTTTTAAAAGTTCAAAAAGCATCGTGTTGCATACATTAAGAGCGTTCAAACAGTATGTCTACTTGTACATTTTTTACGATTTTAATTATTTATTTTAAAAATTTATCAAAATTGAATTAATAACTTTGCTCACATTTTAATAACTTTTACGCAATTTAATATTTTTCAAAAATTCAAAAGCATCGTGTTGCATATATCAAGGGCTTTCTAGCACTATTTTTACTTGATAATTTTATTACGTTTTATTGATTTATTTTAAAAATTCATCAAATTTGAAATAATAACTTTGCTCACATTTTAATAACTTTGATTCAAATTAATATTTTTCAAAAATTCAAAAAGAATCGTGTTGCATACATCAAAGGCGTTCCAACAGTACTTCTACTTGTACATTTTTTCACGTTTTTAATTATTTATTTTGAAAATTTATCAAGTTTGAAATAATAACTTCGGCACTTTTTGATAACTTTAACGCAAATTAATATTTTTTAAAAATTTAAAAAGCATTGTGTTGCATACATCAAGGGATTTCCAGAAGTATATTTACTTGTATATTTTTTTATGTTTTTAATTATTTATTTCAAAAATTCATCAAATTTGAAATAATAACTTGGGCACTTTTTATTAACTTTTATTCAAATTAATACTTTTTAAGAGTTCAAAAAGCATCGTGTTGCATACATTAAGGGCGTTCAAATATTATGTCTGCTTGTACATCTTTTACGTTTTTAATTATTTATTTTAAAAGTTTATCAAATTTGAAATAATAACTTTGCTCACATTTTAATAACTTTGATTCAAATTAATATTTTTCAAAAATTCAAAAAGAATCGTGTTGCATACATCAAAGGCGTTCCAACAGTAATTCTACTTGTACATTTTTTCACGTTTTTAATTATTTATTTTGAAAATTTATCAAGTTTGAAATAATAACTTCGGCACTTTTTGATAACTTTAACGCAAATTAATATTTTTTATAAATTTAAAAAGCATTGTGTTGCATACATCAAGGGCTTTCCAGCAGTATATTTACTTGTATATTTTTTTACGTTTTTAATTATTTATTTCAAAAATTCATCAAATTTGAAATAATAACTTCGACACTTTTTAATAACTTTCACGCAAATTAATATTTTTCAAAAATTCGAAAAGCATCGTGTTGCATACAACAAACGCTTTCTAACACAATTTTTATTTAAATATTTCATTACGTTCTTATTGATTTATTTTAAAAATTCATTAAATTTGAAATAATAACTTGGGCACTTTTTAATAACTTTTATTCAATTTAATATTTTTTAAAAATTCAAAACGCATCGTGTTGCATACATCAAAGGCTTTCCAATAGTATATCTTTTTGTATCATTTATAACGTTTTTATTTATTTATTTTAAAAACTTATCAAATTTTAAATAATACCTTGGGCACTTTTTAATAACTTTTATTCAAATTAATAGTTTTTAAAAGTTCAAAAAGCATCGTGTTGCCTACATTAAGAACGTTCAAACAGTATGTCTACTTGTACATTGTTTACGTTTTTAATTATTTATTTTAAAAAAATTTCAAAATTGAATTAATAACTTTGCTCACTTTTTAATAACTTTTACGCAAATTAATATTTTTCCAAAATTCAAAAAGCATCGTGTTGCATACATCAAGGGCGTTCTAACAGTATTTTTACTTGTACATTTTTTTACGTTTTTAATTATTTATTTTAAAAATTCATCAAATTTGAAATAATAACTTCGGCACTTTTTAATAACTTTTACGCAAATTAATATTTTTTAAAAATTCAATACGCATTGTGTTGCATACATCAAGGGCTTTTTAACAGTATGTCTACTTGTGTATTTTATTACGTTTTTAATTATTTATTTTGAAAATTCATCAAATTTTAAATAATAGCTTGGGCACTTTTTAATAACTTTTATTCAAATTAATATTTTTCAAAATTTTAAAAAGCATCGTGTTGCATACATCAAGTGCTTTCCAACAGTATGTTTTTTTTTACATTTTTTTATGTTTTTAATTATTAATTTCAAAAATTCATCAAATTTGAAATAAGAACTTCGGCATTTTTTAATAACTTTTACCCAAATTAATATTTTTTAAAAATTCGAAAAGCATCGTGTTGCATACATCAAGGGGTTTCCAGCAGTATATATTCAATTGTACATTTTTTTATGTTTTTATATATTTATTTCAAAAATTTATCAAACTTTAAATAATAACTTGGGCACTTTTTAATAATTTTTATTCAAATTAATACTTTTTAATAATTCAAAAAGCAACGGGTTGCATACATTAAGGGCGTTCAAACAGTATGTCTACTTGTACATTTTTTACGTTTTTAGTTATTTATTTTAAAAAATTTATCAAATTTGAATTAATAACTTTGCTCACTTTTTAATAACTTTTACGCAAATTAATATTTTTCAAAAATTCAAAAAGCATCGTGTTGCATACATCAGGGGCGTTAACTCAGCAATATGTTTACTTGTATTGATTTATTTTAAAAAATCATCAAATTTAAAATAATAACTTGGGAACTTTTTAATAACTTTTATTCAATTTAATATTTTTTAAAAGTTCATAACGCATCGTGTTGCATACATCAAGGGCTTTTCAACAGTATATCTACTTGTATATTTTATTACGTTTTTATTTATTTATTTTAAAAATTCATCAAGTTTTAAATAATAACTTGGGCACTTTTTAATAACTTTTACGCAAATTAATATTTTGCAGAAGTTTGAATAGCATCGTGTTGCATACATTAAGGGCTTTCCAGCAGTATGTCTACTTGTATATTTTAGTACGTTTTTAATTATTTATTTTAAAAATTCCTTAAATTTGAAATAATAACTTCGGCACTTTTTAATAACATTTACGCAACTTAATATTTTTCAAAAATTCGAAAAGCATCGTATTGCATACATCAAGAGCATTATAACACTATTTCCACTTAATTATTTTATTACGTTTTTATTGATTTATTTTAAAAATTCATCAAATTTGAAATAAAAACTTGGGCACTTTTTAATAACTTTTATTCAATTTAATATTTTTTAAAAATTCAAAACGCATTGTGTTGCATACATCAAAGAATTTTCAACAGTATATCTACTTGTATATTTTATTACGTTTTTATTTATTTATTTTAAAAATTCATCAAATTTTAAATAATAACTTGGGCACATTTTAATAACTTTTATTCAAATTAATACTTTTTAAAAGTTCAAAAAGCATCGTGTTGCATACATTAAGAGCGTTCAAACAGTATGTCTACTTGTACAATTTTTACGTTTTTAATTATTTGTTTTAAAAATTTATCAAATTTGAAATAATAACTTTGCTCACTTTTTAATAACTTTGATTCAAATTAATATTTTTCAAATATTCAAAAAGCATTGTGTTGCATACATCAAGGGCGTTCCAACAGTATTTCTACTTGTACATTTTTTTACGTTTTTAATTATTTATTTCAAAAATTTATCAAGTTTGAATTAATAACTTCGGCACTTTTTGATAACTTTAACGCAAATCAATATTTTTTAAAAATTCAAAAAACATCGTGTTGCATACATCAAGGGATTTCTAACACTATTTTTACTTGAATATTTTATTACGTTCTTATTGATTTATTTTAAAAATTTATCAAATTTGAAATAATAACTTTGCTCACTTTTTAATAATTTTGATTCAAATTAATATTTTTCAAAAATTCAAAAAGCATCGTGTTGCATACATCAAGGGCTTTTCAGCAGTATATTTACTTGTACATTTTTTATGTTTTTAATTTTTTATTTCAAAAATTCATCAAATTTGATATAATAACTTTGCTCACTTTTTAATAACTTTCATTCAAATTAATATTTTTCAAAAATTCCAAAAGCATCATGTTGCTTACATTAAGGGCGTTACAATAACATCTTGTACATTTTTTTACGTTTTTAATTATTTATTAAAAAAAATTATCAAATTTGAAATAATAACTTCGGCACTTTTTGATAACTTTTACGCAAAACAATATTTTTTGAAAATTCAAAAAACATCGTGTTGGATACATCAAGGGATTTCCAACAGTATGCCTACTTGTATATGGTATTATGTTTTTAATGATTTATTTTAAAAATTTATTAAATTTAAAATAGTAACTTGGGCACTTTTAAATAACTTTTATTCAAATTAATATTTTCCAAAATTTCAAAAAGCGTTGTGTTGCAGCGTTACAATAGTATATTGCACGTTTTTTTTACGTTTTTAATTATTTATTTCAAAAATTCATCAAATTTGAAATAATAACTTCGGCACTTTTTAATAACTTTTAGGCAAATTAATATTTTCCAAAAATTCAAAGAGCGTTGGGTTGCATACATCAAGGACTTTTAAGCAGTATGTTTGCTTATATATTTTATTACGTTTTTATTCATTTATTTTTAAAATTCATTAAGTTTGAAATAATAACTTCGGCTTTTTTTAATAACTTTTTTGAAAAATAATATTTTTTAACTATTCAAAACGCATCGTGTTGCATACATCAAAGGCTTTCTAACAGTATGTCTACTTGTATATTTTAGTACTTTTTAATTATTTATTTTGAAAACTCATCAAATTTTAAATAACAGCTTGGGCACTTTTTATAACTTTTATTCAAATAATACTTTTCAAAAGTTTTAAAAGCATCGTGTTCCATACATCAAGTGCTTTCCAGCAGTATGTTTACTTGTACATTTTTTTATGTTTTTGATTATTTATTTCAAATATTCATCAAATTTGAAATAATAACTTCGGCACTTTTTAATAACTTTTATTCAATTTAATATTTTTTAAAATATCAAAACGTATCGTATTGCATACATCAAGAGCTTTCTAACAGTATATCTACTTGTATATTTTATTACGTTTTTATTCATTTATTTTAAAAATTCCTCAAGTTTTAAATAATAACTTGGGTACTTTTTAATAACTTTTATTCAAATTTTTTTTTTTTTTTTTATCAAGATTACATAAAAATTTAATATTTATGAAAAGCAACAGAAATGTATAATAACAACTAAACAGACCATATATAAGTGTTATTTAGGTAATAAAAATATTTCATCTAAGGGCGCAGTTGATGGTAATGTTCCCATAACACTAGCTGCATTTCCCTTTTGTATCGCCAAGCTAATTCGTTGAATAAGATAATATTTAGAACGAGAATCTCCATTGACAACATACATTTTTTTCCCCAAAATTTCAACAAAATTTATCGCTTCTTGGCACCATGGACCAAGTGTTTCTACAGCAAAAGCTACAAATATGTAACCTGCTTCAATTAATACTTTTTAAAAGTTCAAATAGCATCGTGTTGCATACATTAAAGGCGTTCAAACAGTATGTCTACTTGTACATTTTTTACGTTTTAATTATTTATTTTAAAAATTTATCAAATTTTAAATAATAACTTCACTTTTTGATAACTTTGACGCAAATTAATATTTTTTTAAAATTTAAAACGCATCGTGTTGCATGCATCAAGGGCTTTCTAGCAGTAAAATTACTTGTACATTTTTTTATGTTTTTTATTTATTTATTTAAAAAATTCATCAAATTTGAAATAATAACTTCGGCACTTTTTAATAACTTTTAAGCAAATTAATATTTTTCAAAAAGCATTGTTTTGCATTCATCAAGGGCTTTTTAGCAGTATGTTTGCTTGTATATTTTATTACGTTTTTAATTATTTATTTTTAAAATTCATCAAGTTTGAAATAATAACTTCGGCTTTTTTTAATAACTTTTTTGCAAATTAATATTTTTCAACTTGTATATTTTATTACGTTTTTAATAATTTATTTTGAAAATTCATCAAATGTTAAATAATAGCTTGGGCACTTTATAATAACTTTTATTCAAATTAATTCTTTTCAAAAGTTTAAAAAGCATCGTGTTGCATACATCAAGTGCTTTTCAGCAGTATGTTTTTTTTTGTACATTTTTTTATGTTTTTAATTATTTATTTCAAAAAAATCATCAAATTTGAAATAATAACTTCGGCACTTTTTAATAACTTTTACCCAAATTAATATTTGTCAAAAATTCGAAAAGCATCGTGTTGCATACATCAAGGGGTTTTCGGCGGTATATATAATTGTACATTTTTTTATGTTTTTAATTGTTTATTTCAAAAATTTATCAAATTTTAAATAATAACTTGGGCACTTTTTAATAACTTTTATTCAAATTAATACTTTTTAAAAGTTCTAAAAGCATCGTGTTGCATACATTAAGGGCGTTTAAACAGTATGTCTACTTGTACATTTTTTACGTTTTTAATTATTTATTTTAAAAATTTATCAAATTTGATATAATAACTTTGCTCACTTTTTTATAACTTTGATTAAACTTAATTTTTTTCAAAAAGCATCGTGTTGCATACATCAAGGGCTTTCCAGCAGTATATTTACTTGTACATTTTTTATGTTTTTAATTTTTTATTTCAAAAATTCATCAAATTTGATATAATAACTTTGGCACTTTTTAATAACTTTTACCCAAATTAATATTTTTCAAAAATTCGAAAAGCATTGTGTTGCATACATCAAGAGGTTTTCGGCGGTATATTTAATTGTACATTTTTTTATGGTTTCAATTATTTATTTCAAAAATTCATCAAAGTTTAAATAATAACTTGGGCACTTTTTAATAACTTTTATTCAAATTAATACTTTTTAAAAGTTTAAAAAGCATCGTGTTGCATACATTAAGGGCGTTCAAACAGTATGTTTAATTGTACATTTTTTACGTTTTTAATTATTTATTTTAAAAATTTATCAAATTTGAATTAATAACTTTGCCCACTTTTTAATAACTTTTACGCAAATTAATATTTTTCAAAAATTCGAAAAGCATCGTTTGCATACATCAAGGGCTTTCTAACACTATTTATACTTTATAATTTTATTACGTTTTTATTGATTTATTTTAAAAATTCATCAAATTTGAAATAATAACTTGGGAACTTTTTAATAACTTTTATTCAATTTAATATTTTTTTAAAATTCAAAACGCATCGTGTTGCGTACATTAAGGGCGTTCAAACAGAATGTCTACTTGTACATGTTTTACGTTTTTAGTTATTTATTTCAAAAATTCATCAAATTTGAAATAATAACTTTGCTCACTTTTTAATAACTTTTACGCAAATTAATATTTTCAAAAATTCAAAAAGCATCGTGTTGCATACATCAAGGGCTTTCTAACACTATTTCTACTTGATAATTTTATTACGTTTTTATTGATTTATTTTAAAAATTCATCAAATTTGAAATAAAAACTTGGGAACTTTTTAATAACTTTTATTCAATTTAATATTTTTTAAAAATTCAAAACGCACCGTGTTGCATACATTAAGGGCGTTCACACAGTATGTCTCCTTGTCCTTTTTTTACGTTTTTAATTATTTGTTTTAAAAATTTATCAAATTTTAAATAATAACTTCACTTTTTGATAACTTTGACGCAAATTAATATTTTTTTAAAATTTAAAACGCATCGTGTTGCATGCATCAAGGGCTTTCTAGCAGTAAAATTACTTGTACATTTTTTTATGTTTTTTATTTATTTATTTAAAAAATTCATCAAATTTGAAATAATAACTTCGGCACTTTTTAATAACTTTTAAGCAAATTAATATTTTTCAAAAAGCATTGTTTTGCATACATCAAGGGCTTTTTAGCAGTATGTTTTCTTGTATATTTTATTACGTTTTTAATTATTTATTTTTAAAATTCATCAAATTTGAAATAATAACTTCGGCTTTTTTTAATAACTTTTTTGCAAATTAATATTTTTCAACTTGTATATTTTATTACGTTTTTAATAATTTATTTTGAAAATTCATCAAATTTTAAATAATAGCTTGGGCACTTTTTAATAACTTTTATTCAAATTAATTCTTTTCAAAAGTTTAAAAAGCATCGTGTTGCATACATCAAGTGCTTTTCAGCAGTATGTTTTTTTTTGTACATTTTTTTGTTTTTAATTATTTATTTCAAAAAATCATCAAATTTGAAATAATGACTTCGGCACTTTTTAATAACTTTTACCCAAATTAATATTTGTGAAAAATTCGAAAAGCATCGTGTTGCATACATCAAGGGGTTTTCGGCGGTATATATAATTGTACATTTTTTTATGTTTTTAATTGTTTATTTCAAAAATTTATCAAATTTTAAATAATAACTTGGGCACTTTTTAATAACTTTTATTCAAATTAATACTTATTAAAAATTCTAAAAGCACCGTGTTGCATACATTAAGGGCGTTTAAACAGTATGTCTACTTGTACATTTTTTACGTTTTTAATTATTTATTTTAAAAAATTATCAAATTTGATATAATAACTTTGCTCACTTTTTTATAACTTTGATTAAACTTAATTTTTTTCAAAAAGCATCGTGTTGCATACATCAAGGGCTTTCCAGCAGTATATTTACTTGTACATTTTTTATGTTTTTAATTTTTTATTTCAAAAATTCATCAAATTTGATATAATAACTTTGGCACTTTTTAATAACTTTTACCCAAATTAATATTTTTCAAAAATTCGAAAAGCATTGTGTTGCATACATCAAGAGGTTTTCGGCGGTATATTTAATTGTACATTTTTTTATGGTTTCAATTATTTATTTCAAAAATTCATCAAAGTTTAAATAATAACTTGGGCACTTTTTAATAACTTTTATTCAAATTAATACTTTTTAAAAGTTTAAAAAGCATCGTGTTGCATACATTAAGGGCGTTCAAACAGTATGTTTAATTGTACATTTTTTACGTTTTTAATTATTTATTTTAAAAATTTATCAAATTTGAATTAATAACTTTGCCCACTTTTTAATAACTTTTACGCAAATTAATATTTTTCAAAAATTCGAAAAGCATCGTTTGCATACATCAAGGGCTTTCTAACACTATTTATACTTTATAATTTTATTACGTTTTTATTGATTTATTTTAAAAATTCATCAAATTTGAAATAATAACTTGGGAACTTTTTAATAACTTTTATTCAATTTAATATTTTTTTAAAATTCAAAACGCATCGTGTTGCGTACATTAAGGGCGTTCAAACAGAATGTCTACTTGTACATTTTTTACGTTTTTAGTTATTTATTTCAAAAATTCATCAAATTTGAAATAATAACTTTGCTCACTTTTTAATAACTTTTACGCAAATTAATATTTTCAAAAATTCAAAAAGCATCGTGTTGCATACATCAAGGGCTTTCTAACACTATTTCTACTTGATAATTTTATTACGTTTTTATTGATTTATTTTAAAAATTCATCAAATTTGAAATAAAAACTTGGGAACTTTTTAATAACTTTTATTCAATTTAATATTTTTTAAAAATTCAAAACGCACCGTGTTGCATATATTAAGGGCGTTCACACAGTATGTCTCCTTGTCCTTTTTTTACGTTTTTAATTATTTGTTTTAAAAAATTATCAAATTTGAAATAATAACTTTGCTCACTTTTTAATAACTTTGATTCAAATTAATAATTTTCAAAAATTCAAAAAGCATCGTGTTGCATACATCAAGGGCGTTCCACCAGTATTTCTACTTGTACATTTTTTACGTTTTTAATTATTTGTTTCAAAAATTTATCAATTTTGAAATAATAACTTCGGCACTTTTTGATAACTTTAACACAAATTAATATTTTTTAAAAACTCAAAAAACATCGTGTTGCATACATCAAGGGATTTCTAACACTTTTTTTACTTAAATATTTTATTACGTTCTTATTGATTTATTTTAAAAATTCATCAAATTTGAAATAATAACTTTGCTCACTTTTCAATAACTTTGATTCAAATTAATATTTTTCAAAAATTCAAAAAGCATCGTGTTGCATACATCAAGTGAGTTCCAGCAGTATGTGTACTTGTACATTTTTGTTATGTTTTTAATTATTTATTTCAAAAATTTATCAAATTTGAAATAGTAACTTCGGCACTTTTTAATAACTTTAACGCAAATTAATATTTTTTAAAAATTCAAAACGCATCGTGTTGCATACATCAAGGGATTTTCAACAGTATATCTACTTGTATATTTTATTACGTTTTTATTTATTTATTTTAAAAATTCATGAAATTTTAAATAATAACTTGGGCACTTTTTAATAACTTTTATTCAAATTAATACTTTTTAAAAGTTCAAAAAGCATCGTGTTGCATACATTAAGGGCGTTCAAACAGTATGTTTACTTGTACATTTTTTACGTTTTTAATTATTTATTTTAAAAATCTATCAAATTTGAAATAATACCTTTGCTCACTTTTTAATAACTTTGATTCAAATTAATATTTTTCAAAAATTCAAAAAGCATCGTGTTGCATACATCAAGGGCGTTCCAATAGTATATCTACTTGTTAATTTTATTACGTTTTTATTTATTTATTTTAAAAGTTCATCAAATTTTAAATAATAACTTGAGCACTTTTTAATAACTTTTATTCAAATTAATACTTTTTAAAAGTTCAAAAAGCATCGTGTTGCATCCATTAAGGGCGTTCAAACAGAATGTCTACTTGTACATTTTTTACGTTTTTAGTTATTTATTTCAAAAATTCATCAAATTTGAAATAATAACTTTGGCACATTTTAATAACTTTTACCCAAATTAATAGTTTTTAAAAATTCGAAAAGCATCGTGTTGCATACATCAAGGGCTTTCTAACACTATTTCTACTTGATAATTTTATTACGTTTTTATTGATTTATTTTAAAAATTCATCAAATTTGAAATAAAAACTTGGGAACTTTTTAATAACTTTTATTCAATTTAATATTTTTTAAAAATTCAAAACGCACCGTGTTGCATACATTAAGGGCGTTCACACAGTATGTCTCCTTGTCCTTTTTTTACGTTTTTAATTATTTGTTTTAAAAATTTATCAAATTTTAAATAATAACTTCACTTTTTGATAACTTTGACGCAAATTAATATTTTTTTAAAATTTAAAACGCATCGTGTTGCATGCATCAAGGGCTTTCTAGCAGTAAAATTACTTGTACATTTTTTTATGTTTTTTATTTATTTATTTAAAAAATTCATCAAATTTGAAATAATAACTTCGGCACTTTTTAATAACTTTTAAGCAAATTAATATTTTTCAAAAAGCATTGTTTTGCATACATCAAGGGCTTTTAGCAGTATGTTTGCTTGTATATTTTATTACGTTTTTAATTATTTATTTTTAAAATTCATCAAGTTTGAAATAATAACTTCGGCTTTTTTTAATAACTTTTTTGCAAATTAATATTTTTCAACTTGTATATTTTATTACGTTTTTAATAATTTATTTTGAAAATTCATCAAATTTTAAATAATAGCTTGGGCACTTTTTAATAACTTTTATTCAAATTAATTCTTTTCAAAAGTTTAAAAAGCATTGTGTTGCATACATCAAGTGCTTTTCAGCAGTATGTTTTTTTTTGTACATTTTTTTGTTTTTAATTATTTATTTCAAAAAATCATCAAATTTGAAATAATGACTTCGGCACTTTTTAATAACTTTTACCCAAATTAATATTTGTGAAAAATTCGAAAAGCATCGTGTTGCATACATCAAGGGGTTTTCGGCGGTATATATAATTGTACATTTTTTTATGTTTTTAATTGTTTATTTCAAAAATTTATCAAATTTTAAATAATAACTTGGGCACTTTTTAATAACTTTTATTCAAATTAATACTTATTAAAAGTTATAAAAGCACCGTGTTGCATACATTAAGGGCGTTTAAACAGTATGTCTACTTGTACATTTTTTACGTTTTTAATTATTTATTTTAAAAATTTATCAAATTTGATATAATAACTTTGCTCACTTTTTTATAACTTTGATTAAACTTAATTTTTTTCAAAAAGCATCGTGTTGCATACATCAAGGGCTTTCCAGCAGTATATTTACTTGTACATTTTTTATGTTTTTTATTTTTTATTTCAAAAATTCATCAAATTTGATATAATAACTTTGGCACTTTTTAATAACTTTTACCCAAATTAATATTTTTCAAAAATTCGAAAAGCATTGTGTTGCATACATCAAGAGGTTTTCGGCGGTATATTTAATTGTACATTTTTTTTATGGTTTCAATTATTTATTTCAAAAATTCATCAAAGTTTAAATAATAACTTGGGCACTTTTTAATAACTTTTATTCAAATTAATACTTTTTAAAAATTCAAAACGCACCGTGTTGCATATATTAAGGGCGTTCACACAGTATGTCTCCTTGTCCTTTTTTTACGTTTTTAATTATTTGTTTTAAAAATTTATCAAATTTGAAATAATAACTTTGCTCACTTTTTAATAACTTTGATTCAAATTAATAATTTTCAAAAATTCAAAAAGCATCGTGTTGCATACATCAAGGGCGTTCCACCAGTATTTCTACTTGTACATTTTTTACGTTTTTAATTATTTGTTTCAAAAATTTATCAAGTTTGAAATAATAACTTCGGCACTTTTTGATAACTTTAACACAAATTAATATTTTTTAAAAACTCAAAAAACATCGTGTTGCATACATCAAGGGATTTCTAACACTTTTTTTACTTAAATATTTTATTACGTTTTTATTGATTTATTTTAAAAATTCATCAAATTTGAAATAAAAACTTGGGAACTTTTTAATAACTTTTATTCAATTTAATATTTTTTAAAAATTCAAAACGCACCGTGTTGCATATATTAAGGGCGTTCACACAGTATGTCTCCTTGTCCTTTTTTTACGTTTTTAATTATTTGTTTTAAAAATTTATCAAATTTGAAATAATAACTTTGCTCACTTTTTAATAACTTTGATTCAAATTAATAATTTTCAAAAATTCAAAAAGCATCGTGTTGCATACATCAAGGGCGTTCCACCAGTATTTCTACTTGTACATTTTTTACGTTTTTAATTATTTGTTTCAAAAATTTATCAAGTTTGAAATAATAACTTCGGCACTTTTTGATAACTTTAACACAAATTAATATTTTTTAAAAACTCAAAAAACATCGTGTTGCATACATCAAGGGATTTCTAACACTTTTTTGACTTAAATATTTTATTACGTTCTTATTGATTTATTTTAAAAATTCATCAAATTTGAAATAATAACTTTGCTCACTTTTCAATAACTTTGATTCAAATTAATATTTTTCAAAAATTCAAAAAGCATCGAGTTGCATACATCAAGTGAGTTCCAGCAGTATATGTACTAGTACATTTTTGTTATGTTTTTAATTATTTATTTCAAAAATTTATCAAATTTGAAATAGTAACTTCGGCACTTTTTAATAACTTTAACGCAAATTAATATTTTTTAAAAATTCAAAACGCATCGTGTTGCATACATCAAGGGATTTTCAACAGTATATCTACTTGTATATTTTATTACGTTTTTATTTATTTATTTTAAAAATTCATGAAATTTTAAATAATAACTTGGGCACTTTTTAATAACTTTTATTCAAATTAATACTTTTTAAAAGTTCAAAAAGCATCGTGTTGCATACATTAAGGGCGTTCAAACAGTATGTTTACTTGTACATTTTTTACGTTTTTAATTATTTATTTTAAAAATCTATCAAATTTGAAATAATAACTTTGCTCACTTTTTAATAACTTTGATTCAAATTAATATTTTTCAAAAATTCAAAAAGCATCGTGTTGCATACATCAAGGGCGTTCCAATAGTATATCTACTTGTTAATTTTATTACGTTTTTATTTATTTATTTTAAAAGTTCATCAAATTTTAAATAATAACTTGAGCACTTTTTAATAACTTTTATTCAAATTAATACTTTTTAAAAGTTCAAAAAGCATCGTGTTGCATCCATTAAGGGCGTTCAAACAGAATGTCTACTTGTACATTTTTTACGTTTTTAGTTATTTATTTCAAAAATTCATCAAATTTGAAATAATAACTTTGGCACATTTTAATAACTTTTACCCAAATTAATAGTTTTTAAAAATTCGAAAAGCATCGTGTTGCATACATCAAGGGGTTTCCAGCAGTATATTTAATTGTACATTTTTTTATGTTTTTAATTATTTATTTCAAAAATTCATCAAATTTGAATCAATAACTTCGGCACTTTTTAATAACTTTTACGCAAATTAATATTTTTAAAAATTTCAAAATGCATTGTTTTGCATACATCAAGGGCTTTCCAACAGTATGTCTACTTGTATATTTTATTACGTTTTTAATAATTTATTTTGAAAATTCATCAAATTTTAAATAATAGCTTGGGCACTTTTTAATAACTTTTATTCAAATTAATACTTTTGAAAAGTTTAAAAAGCATCGTGTTGCATACTTCAAGTGCTATCTAGCAGTATGTTTTTTTTGTACATTTTTTTATGTTTTTAATTATTTATTTCAAAAATTCATCAAATTTGAAATAATAACTTCGGCACTTTTTAATAACTTTTACCGAAATTAATATTTTTCAAAAATTCAAAAAGCATTGTGTTGCATACATCAACGGCTTTCCAACAGTATGTCTACTTGTATATTTTATTACGTTTTTATTAATTTATTTTGAAAATTCATCAAATTTTAAATAACAGCTTGGGCACTTTTTAATAACTTTTATTTAAATTAATACTTTTCAAAAGTTTAAAAAGCATCGTGTTGCATACATTAAGTGCTTTTCAGCAGTATGTTTTTTTTGAACATTTTTTTATGTTTTTAATTATTTATTTCAAAAATTTATCAAATTTGAAATAATAACTTTGGCACTTTTTAATAACTTTTACCAAAAATAATATTTTTCAAAAATTCGAAAAGCATTGTGTTGCATACATCAAGCGCTTTCCAGCGGTATATTTAATCGTACATTTTTTTATGTTTTTAATTTTTTATTTTAAAAATTCATCAAATTTGATATAATAACTTTGTTCACTTTTTAATAACTTTGATTCAAATTAATATTTTTCAAAAATTCAAAAAGCATCGTGTTGTTTACATTAAGGGCGTTACAATAGTATATTGCACGTTTTTTTTACGTTTTTAATTATTTATTTAAAAAAATTATCAAGTTTGAAATAATAATTCCGGCACTTTTTGATAAGTTTTACGCAAATAATATTTTTAAAAAATTCAAAAAGCATCATGTTGCATACATCAAGGGCTTTCTAACAGTATGGTTACTTGTCAAATTTTTTACGTTTTTAATTATTTATTTCAAAAATTCATCAAGTTTGAAATAATAACTTCGGCTTTTTTTAATAACTTTTTTGAAAATTAATATTTTTAACTATTCAAAACGCATCGTGTTGCATACATTAAGGGCTTTCTAACAGTATGTCTACTTGTATATTTTAGTACGTTTTTAATTATTTATTTTGAAAAATTCATCAAATTTTAAATAACAGCTTGGGCACTTTTTAATAACTTTTATTCAAATAATACTTTTCAAAAGTTTTAAAAGCATCGTGTTCCATACATCAAGTGCTTTCCAGCAGTATGTTTACTTGTACATTTTTTTATGTTTTTGATTATTTATTTCAAAAATTCATCAAATTTGAAATAATAACTTCGGCACTTTTTAATAACATTTATTCAATTTAATATTTTTTAAAATATCAAAACGTATCGTGTTGCATACATCAAGAGCTTTCCAACAGTATATCTACTTGTATATTTTATTACGTTTTTATTTATTTATTTTAAAAATTCCTCAAATTTTAAATAATAACTTGGGTACTTTTTAATAACTTTTATTCAAATTAATACTTTTTAAAAGTTTAAGTAGCATCGTGTTGCATACGTTAAGGGCGTTCAAACAGTATGTCTACTTGTACATTTTTTACGTTTTTAATTATTTATTTTAAAAATTTATCAAATTTTAAATAATAACTTCACTTTTTGATAACTTTGACGCAAATTAATATTTTTTTAAAATTTAAAACGCATCGTGTTGCATGCATCAAGGGCTTTCTAGCAGTAAAATTACTTGTACATTTTTTTATGTTTTTTATTTATTTATTTAAAAAATTCATCAAATTTGAAATAATAACTTCGGCACTTTTTAATAACTTTTACGCAAATTAATATTTTTCAAAAATTCAAAAAGCATCGTGTTGCATACATCAAGGGCTTTCTAACAGTATGGTTACTTGTACATTTTTTTACGTTTTTAATTATTTATTTCAAACATTTATAAAATTTGAAATAACAACTTTGGCACTTTTTAATAACTTTTACACAAATTAATATTTTTTAAAAATTCAAAAAGCATTGTTTTGCATACATCAAGGGCTTTCCAACAGTATGTCTACTTGTATATTTTATTACGTTTTTATTAATTTATTTTGAAAATTCATCAAATTTTAAATAATAGCTTGGGCACTTTTTAATAACTTTTATTCAAATTAATACTTTTCAAAAGTTTAAAAAGCATCGTGTTGCATACATCAAGTTCTATCTAGCAGTATGTTTTTTTGTACATTTTTTTATGTTTTTAATTATTTATTTCAAAAATTCATCAAATTTGAAATAATAACATCGGCACTTTTTAATAACTTTTACCCAAATTAATATTTTTCAAAAATTCAAAAAGCATTGTGTTGCATACATCAAGGGGTTTCCAGCAGTTTATTTAATTGTACATTTTTTTATGTTTTAAATTATTTATTTCCAAAATTCATCAAACTTGAATCAATAACTTCGGCACTTTTTAATAACTTTTACGCAAATTAATATTTTTAAAAATTTCAAAAAGCATTCTGTTGCATACATCAAGGGCTTTCCAACAGTATGTCTACTTCTATATTTTATAACGTTTTTATTGATTTATTTTAAAAACTCATCAAATTTTAAATAATGGCTTAGGCACTTTTTAATAACTTTTATTCAAATTAATACTTTTCAAAAGTTTAAAAAGCATCGTGTTGCATAAATCAAGTGCTATCTAGCAGTATGTTTTTTTTGTACATTTTTTTATGTTTTAATTATTTATTTCAAAAATTCATCAAATTTGAAATAATAACTTTGGCACTTTTTAATAACTTTTACCCAAATTAATATTTTTCAAAAATTCGAAAAGCATCGTGTTGCATACATCAAGGGGTTTCCAGCAGTATATTTAATTGTACATTTTTTATGTTTTTAATTATTTATTTCAAAAATTCATCAAATTTGAATCAATAACTTGGGCACTTTTTAATAACTTTTACGCAAATTAATATTTTTAAAAATTTCAAAAAGCATTGTGTTGCATACATCAAGGGCTTTCCAACAGTATGTCTACTTGTATATTTTATTACGTTTTTAATAAATTATTTTGAAAATTCATCAAATTTTAAATAATAGCTTGGGCACTTTTTAATAACTTTTATTCAAATTAATACTTTTCAAAAGTTTAAAAAGCATCGTGTTGCATACTTCAAGTGCTATCTAGCAGTATGTTTTTTTTTTGTACATTTTTTTATGTTTTTAATTATTTATTTCAAAAATTCATCAAATTTGAAATAATAACTTCGGCACTTTTGAATAACTTTACCGAAATTAATATTTTTCAAAAATTCAAAAAGCATTGTGTTGCATACATCAAGGGCTTTCCAACAGTATGTCTACTTGTATATTATTACGTTTTTATTAATTTATTTTGAAAATTCATCAAATTTTAAATAACAGCTTGGGCACTTTTTAATAACTTTTATTCAAATTAATACTCTTCAAAAGTTTAAAAAGCATCGTGTTGCATACATCAAATGCTTTTCAGCAGTATGGTTTTTTCTGTATTTTTTTTTATGTTTTTAATTATTTAATTCGAAAATTCCTCAAATTTGAAATAATAACTTTGTCACTTTTTAATAACTTTTACCCACATTAATATTTTTCAAAAATTTGCAAAGCATTGTGTTGCATACATCAAGGGGTTTTCGGCAATATATTTAATTGTACATTTTTTTATGGTTTTATTTATTTATTTTAAAAATTCATCAAATTTTAAATAATAACTTGAGCACTTTTTAATAACTTTTATTCAAATTAATACTTCTTAAAAGTTCAAAAAGCATCGTGTTGCATACATTAAGGGCGTTTGAACAGTATGTCTACTTGTACATTTTTTACGATTTTAATTATTTATTTTAAAAATTTATCAAAATTGAAATAATAACTTTGCTCACTTTTTAATAACTTTTACGCAAATTAATATTTTTCAAAAATTCAAAAAGCATCGTATTGCATACATCAAGGGCGTTCTAACTGTATTTCTACTTGTACATTTTTTTACGTTTTTATTTATTTATTTTAAAAATTTATCAAGTTTGAAATAATAACTTCAGCACTTTTTAATAACTTTTACGCAAATTAATATTTTTCAAAAATTTGAAAATCATCGTGTTGCATACATCAAGGGCTTTCCAACAGTATGTCTACTTGTAAATTTTATTACGTTTTTAATAAATTATTTTGAAAATTCATCAAATTTTCAATAATAGCTTGGGCACTTTTTAATAACTTTTATTCAAATTAATACTTTTCAAAAGTTTAAAAAGCATCGTGTTGCATACATTAAGTGATTTTCAGCAGTATGTTTTTTTTTGTACATTTTTTTGTTTTTAATTATTTATTTCAAAAAATCATCAAATTTGAAATAATGACTTCGGCACTTTTTAATAACTTTTACCCAAATTAATATTTGTGAAAAATTCGAAAAGCATCGTGTTGCATACATCAAGGGGTTTTCGGCGGTATATATAATTGTACATTTTTTTATGTTTTTAATTGTTTATTTCAAAAATTTATCAAATTTTAAATAATAACTTGGGCACTTTTTAATAACTTTTATTCAAATTAATACTTATTAAAAGTTATAAAAGCACCGTGTTGCATACATTAAGGGCGTTTAAACAGTATGTCTACTTGTACATTTTTTACGTTTTTAATTATTTATTTTAAAAATTTATCAAATTTGATATAATAACTTTGCTCACTTTTTTATAACTTTGATTAAACTTAATTTTTTTCAAAAAGCATCGTGTTGCATACATCAAGGGCTTTCCAGCAGTATATTTACTTGTACATTTTTTATGTTTTTAATTTTTTATTTCAAAAATTCATCAAATTTGATATAATAACTTTGGCACTTTTTAATAACTTTTACCCAAATTAATATTTTTCAAAAATTCGAAAAGCATTGTGTTGCATACATCAAGAGGTTTTCGGCGGTATATTTAATTGTACATTTTTTTTATGGTTTCAATTATTTATTTCAAAAATTCATCAAAGTTTAAATAATAACTTGGGCACTTTTTAATAACTTTTATTCAAATTAATACTTTTTAAAAATTCAAAACGCACCGTGTTGCATATATTAAGGGCGTTCACACAGTATGTCTCCTTGTCCTTTTTTTACGTTTTTAATTATTTGTTTTAAAAATTTATCAAATTTGAAATAATAACTTTGCTCACTTTTTAATAACTTTGATTCAAATTAATAATTTTCAAAAATTCAAAAAGCATCGTGTTGCATACATCAAGGGCGTTCCACCAGTATTTCTACTTGTACATTTTTTACGTTTTTAATTATTTGTTTCAAAAATTTATCAAGTTTGAAATAATAACTTCGGCACTTTTTGATAACTTTAACACAAATTAATATTTTTTAAAAACTCAAAAAACATCGTGTTGCATACATCAAGGGATTTCTAACACTTTTTTTACTTAAATATTTTATTACGTTTTTATTGATTTATTTTAAAAATTCATCAAATTTGAAATAAAAACTTGGGAACTTTTTAATAACTTTTATTCAATTTAATATTTTTTAAAAATTCAAAACGCACCGTGTTGCATATATTAAGGGCGTTCACACAGTATGTCTCCTTGTCCTTTTTTTACGTTTTTAATTATTTGTTTTAAAAATTTATCAAATTTGAAATAATAACTTTGCTCACTTTTTAATAACTTTGATTCAAATTAATAATTTTCAAAAATTCAAAAAGCATCGTGTTGCATACATCAAGGGCGTTCCACCAGTATTTCTACTTGTACATTTTTTACGTTTTTAATTATTTGTTTCAAAAATTTATCAAGTTTGAAATAATAACTTCGGCACTTTTTGATAACTTTAACACAAATTAATATTTTTTAAAAACTCAAAAAACATCGTGTTGCATACATCAAGGGATTTCTAACACTTTTTTTACTTAAATATTTTATTACGTTCTTATTGATTTATTTTAAAAATTCATCAAATTTGAAATAATAACTTTGCTCACTTTTCAATAACTTTGATTCAAATTAATATTTTTCAAAAATTCAAAAAGCATCGTGTTGCATACATCAAGTGAGTTCCAGCAGTATATGTACTTGTACATTTTTGTTATGTTTTTAATTATTTATTTCAAAAATTTATCAAATTTGAAATAGTAACTTCGGCACTTTTTAATAACTTTAACGCAAATTAATATTTTTTAAAAATTCAAAACGCATCGTGTTGCATACATCAAGGGATTTTCAACAGTATATCTACTTGTATATTTTATTACGTTTTTATTTATTTATTTTAAAAATTCATGAAATTTTAAATAATAACTTGGGCACTTTTTAATAACTTTTATTCAAATTAATACTTTTTAAAAGTTCAAAAAGCATCGTGTTGCATACATTAAGGCCGTTCAAACAGTATGTTTACTTGTACATTTTTTACGTTTTTAATTATTTATTTTAAAAATCTATCAAATTTGAAATAATAACTTTGCTCACTTTTTAATAACTTTGATTCAAATTAATATTTTTCAAAAATTCAAAAAGCATCGTGTTGCATACATCAAGGGCGTTCCAATAGTATATCTACTTGTTAATTTTATTACGTTTTTATTTATTTATTTTAAAAGTTCATCAAATTTTAAATAATAACTTGAGCACTTTTTAATAACTTTTATTCAAATTAATACTTTTTAAAAGTTCAAAAAGCATCGTGTTGCATCCATTAAGGGCGTTCAAACAGAATGTCTACTTGTACATTTTTTACGTTTTTAGTTATTTATTTCAAAAATTCATCAAATTTGAAATAATAACTTTGGCACATTTTAATAACTTTTACCCAAATTAATAGTTTTTAAAAATTCGAAAAGCATCGTGTTGCATACATCAAGGGGTTTCCAGCAGTATATTTAATTGTACATTTTTTTATGTTTTTAATTATTTATTTCAAAAATTCATCAAATTTGAAATAATAACTTCGGCACTTTTTAATAACTTTTACCGAAATTAAGATTTTTAAAAAATTCAAAAAGCATTGTGTTGCATACATCAAGGGCTTTCCAACAGTATGTCTACTTGTATATTTTATTACGTTTTTATTAATTTATTTTGAAAATTCATCAAATTTTAAATAACAGCTTGGGCACTTTTTAATAACTTTTATTTAAATTAATACTTTTCAAAAGTTTAAAAAGCATCGTGTTGCATACATTAAGTGCTTTTCAGCAGTATGTTTTTTTTGAACATTTTTGTTTTTAATTATTTATTTCAAAAATTTATCAAATTTGAAATAATAACTTTGGCACTTTTTAATAACTTTTACCAAAAATAATATTTTTCAAAAATTCGAAAAGCATTGTGTTGCATACATCAAGGAATTTTCGGCGGTATATTTAATCGTACATTTTTTTATGTTTTTAATTATTTATTTCAAAAATTCATCAAATTTTAAATAATAACTTGGGCACTTTTTAATAACTTTTATTTAAATTAATACTTTCTAAAAGTTCAAAAAGCATCGTGTTGCATACATTAAGGGCATTCAAACAGTATGTCCACTTGTACATTTTTAACGTTTTTAATTATTTATTTTAAAAATTTATCAAATTTGATATAATAACTTTGCTCACCTTTTAATAACTTTGATTCAACTTAATATTTTTCAAAAATTCAAAAAGCATCGTGTTGCATACATCAAGCGCTTTCCAGCAGTATATTTACTTGTACATTTTTTATGTTTTTAATTTTTTATTTTAAAAATTCATCAAATTTGATATAATAACTTTGTTCACTTTTTAATAACTTTGATTCAAATTAATATTTTTCAAAAATTCAAAAAGCATCGTGTTGTTTACATTAAGGGCGTTACAATAGTATATTGCACGTTTTTTTTACGTTTTTAATTATTTATTTAAAAAAATTATCAAGTTTGAAATAATAATTCCGGCACTTTTTGATAAGTTTTACGCAAATAATATTTTTAAAAAATTCAAAAAGCATCATGTTGCATACATCAAGGGCTTTCTAACAGTATGGTTACTTGTCAAATTTTTTACGTTTTTAATTATTTATTTCAAAAATTCATCAAATTTGAAATATTAACTTCGGCACTTTTTAATAACTTTTACGCAAATTAATATTTTCCAAAAATTCAAAAAGCGTTGGGTTGCATACATCAAGGACTTTTTAGCAGTATATTTGCTTATATATTCTATTACGTTTTTAATCATTAATTTTTAAAATTCATCAAGTTTGAAATAATAACTTCGGCTTTTTTTAATAACTTTTTTGAAAATTAATATTTTTAACTATTCAAAACGCATCGTGTTGCATACATTAAGGGCTTTCTAACAGTATGTCTACTTGTATATTTTAGTACGTTTTTAATTATTTATTTTGAAAAATTCATCAAATTTTAAATAACAGCTTGGGCACTTTTTAATAACTTTTATTCAAATAATACTTTTCATAAGTTTTAAAAGCATCGTGTTCCATACATCAAGTGCTTTCCAGCAGTATGTTTACTTGTACATTTTTTTATGTTTTTGATTATTTATTTCAAAAATTCATCAAATTTGAAATAATAACTTCGGCACTTTTTAATAACTTTTATTCAATTTAATATTTTTTAAAATATCAAAACGTATCGTGTTGCATACATCAAGAGCTTTCCAACAGTATATCTACTTGTATATTTTATTACGTTTTTATTTATTTATTTTAAAAATTCCTCAAATTTTAAATAATAACTTGGGTACTTTTTAATAACTTTTATTCAAATTAATACTTTTTAAAAGTTTAAGTAGCATCGTGTTGCATACGTTAAGGGCGTTCAAACAGTATGTCTACTTGTACATTTTTTACGTTTTTAATTATTTATTTTAAAAATTTATCAAATTTTAAATAATAACTTCACTTTTTGATAACTTTGACGCAAATTAATATTTTTTTAAAATTTAAAACGCATCGTGTTGCATGCATCAAGGGCTTTCTAGCAGTAAAATTACTTGTACATTTTTTTATGTTTTTTATTTATTTATTTAAAAAATTCATCAAATTTGAAATAATAACTTCGGCACTTTTTAATAACTTTTACGCAAATTAATATTTTTCAAAAATTCAAAAAGCATCGTGTTGCATACATCAAGGGCTTTTCAGCAGTTTGTTTGTTTGTATATTTTATTGCGTTTTTAATTATTTATTTAAAAAATTCATCAAGTTTGAAATAATAACTTGGGCTTTTTTTAATAACTTTGATTCAAATTAATATTTTTCAAAAATTCAAAAAGCATCGTGTTGCATACATCAAGTGAGTTCCAGCAGTATATGTACTTGTACATTTTTGTTATGTTTTTAATTATTTATTTCAAAAATTTATCAAATTTGAAATAGTAACTTCGGCACTTTTTAATAACTTTAACGCAAATTAATATTTTTTAAAAATTCAAAACGCATCGTGTTGCATACATCAAGGGATTTTCAACAGTATATCTACTTGTATATTTTATTACGTTTTTATTTATTTATTTTAAAAATTCATGAAATTTTAAATAATAACTTGGGCACTTTTTAATAACTTTTATTCAAATTAATACTTTTTAAAAGTTCAAAAAGCATCGTGTTGCATACATTAAGGGCGTTCAAACAGTATGTTTACTTGTACATTTTTTACGTTTTTAATTATTTATTTTAAAAATCTATCAAATTTGAAATAATAACTTTGCTCACTTTTTAATAACTTTGATTCAAATTAATATTTTTCAAAAATTCAAAAAGCATCGTGTTGCATACATCAAGGGCGTTCCAATAGTATATCTACTTGTTAATTTTATTACGTTTTTATTTATTTATTTTAAAAGTTCATCAAATTTTAAATAATAACTTGAGCACTTTTTAATAACTTTTATTCAAATTAATACTTTTTAAAAGTTCAAAAAGCATCGTGTTGCATCCATTAAGGGCGTTCAAACAGAATGTCTACTTGTACATTTTTTACGTTTTTAGTTATTTATTTCAAAAATTCATCAAATTTGAAATAATAACTTTGGCACATTTTAATAACTTTTACCCAAATTAATAGTTTTTAAAAATTCGAAAAGCATCGTGTTGCATACATCAAGGGGTTTCCAGCAGTATATTTAATTGTACATTTTTTTATGTTTTTAATTATTTATTTCAAAAATTCATCAAATTTGAATCAATAACTTCGGCACTTTTTAATAACTTTTACGCAAATTAATATTTTTAAAAATTTCAAAATGCATTGTGTTGCATACATCAAGGGCTTTCCAACAGTATGTCTACTTGTATATTTTATTACGTTTTTAATAATTTATTTTGAAAATTCATCAAATTTTAAATAATAGCTTGGGCACTTTTTAATAACTTTTATTCAAATTAATACTTTTGAAAAGTTTAAAAAGCATCGTGTTGCATACTTCAAGTGCTATCTAGCAGTATGTTTTTTTTGTACATTTTTTTATGTTTTTAATTATTTATTTCAAAAATTCATCAAATTTGAAATAATAACTTCGGCACTTTTTAATAACTTTTACCGAAATTAATATTTTTCAAAAATTCAAAAAGCATTGTGTTGCATACATCAAGGGCTTTCCAACAGTATGTCTACTTGTATATTTTATTACGTTTTTATTAATTTATTTTGAAAATTCATCAAATTTTAAATAACAGCTTGGGCACTTTTTAATAACTTTTATTTAAATTAATACTTTTCAAAAGTTTAAAAAGCATCGTGTTGCATACATTAAGTGCTTTTCAGCAGTATGTTTTTTTTGAACATTTTTTTATGTTTTTAATTATTTATTTCAAAAATTTATCAAATTTGAAATAATAACTTTGGCACTTTTTAATAACTTTTACCAAAAATAATATTTTTCAAAAATTCGAAAAGCATTGTGTTGCATACATCAAGGAATTTTCGGCGGTATATTTAATCGTACATTTTTTTATGTTTTTAATTATTTATTTCAAAAATTCATCAAATTTTAAATAATAACTTGGGCACTTTTTAATAACTTTTATTTAAATTAATACTTTCTAAAAGTTCAAAAAGCATCGTGTTGCATACATTAAGGGCATTCAAACAGTATGTCCACTTGTACATTTTTAACGTTTTTAATTATTTATTTTAAAAATTTATCAAATTTGATATAATAACTTTGCTCACCTTTTAATAACTTTGATTCAACTTAATATTTTTCAAAAATTCAAAAAGCATCGTGTTGCATACATCAAGCGCTTTCCAGCAGTATATTTACTTGTACATTTTTTATGTTTTTAATTTTTTATTTTAAAAATTCATCAAATTTGATATAATAACTTTGTTCACTTTTTAATAACTTTGATTCAAATTAATATTTTTCAAAAATTCAAAAAGCATCGTGTTGTTTACATTAAGGGCGTTACAATAGTATATTGCACGTTTTTTTTACGTTTTTAATTATTTATTTAAAAAAATTATCAAGTTTGAAATAATAATTCCGGCACTTTTTGATAAGTTTTACGCAAATAATATTTTTAAAAAATTCAAAAAGCATCATGTTGCATACATCAAGGGCTTTCTAACAGTATGGTTACTTGTCAAATTTTTTACGTTTTTAATTATTTATTTCAAAAATTCATCAAATTTGAAATATTAACTTCGGCACTTTTTAATAACTTTTACGCAAATTAATATTTTCCAAAAATTCAAAAAGCGTTGGGTTGCATACATCAAGGACTTTTTAGCAGTATATTTGCTTATATATTCTATTACGTTTTTAATCATTAATTTTTAAAATTCATCAAGTTTGAAATAATAACTTCGGCTTTTTTTAATAACTTTTTTGAAAATTAATATTTTTAACTATTCAAAACGCATCGTGTTGCATACATTAAGGGCTTTCTAACAGTATGTCTACTTGTATATTTTAGTACGTTTTTAATTATTTATTTTGAAAAATTCATCAAATTTTAAATAACAGCTTGGGCACTTTTTAATAACTTTTATTCAAATAATACTTTTCAAAAGTTTTAAAAGCATCGTGTTCCATACATCAAGTGCTTTCCAGCAGTATGTTTACTTGTACATTTTTTTATGTTTTTGATTATTTATTTCAAAAATTCATCAAATTTGAAATAATAACTTCGGCACTTTTTAATAACTTTTATTCAATTTAATATTTTTTAAAATATCAAAACGTATCGTGTTGCATACATCAAGAGCTTTCCAACAGTATATCTACTTGTATATTTTATTACGTTTTTATTTATTTATTTTAAAAATTCCTCAAATTTTAAATAATAACTTGGGTACTTTTTAATAACTTTTATTCAAATTAATACTTTTTAAAAGTTTAAGTAGCATCGTGTTGCATACGTTAAGGGCGTTCAAACAGTATGTCTACTTGTACATTTTTTACGTTTTTAATTATTTATTTTAAAAATTTATCAAATTTTAAATAATAACTTCACTTTTTGATAACTTTGACGCAAATTAATATTTTTTTAAAATTTAAAACGCATCGTGTTGCATGCTTCAAGGGCTTTCTAGCAGTAAAATTACTTGTACATTTTTTTATGTTTTTTATTTATTTATTTAAAAAATTCATCAAATTTGAAATAATAACTTCGGCACTTTTTAATAACTTTTACGCAAATTAATATTTTTCAAAAATTCAAAAAGCATCGTGTTGCATACATCAAGGGCTTTTCAGCAGTTTGTTTGTTTGTATATTTTATTGCGTTTTTAATTATTTATTTAAAAAATTCATCAAGTTTGAAATAATAACTTGGGCTTTTTTTAATAACTTTTATGCAAATTAATATTTTTTAAATATTCAAAACGCATCGTGTTGCATACATCAAGGGCTTTCTAACAGTATGGTTACTTGTACATTTTTTTACGTTTTTAATTATTTATTTCAAACATTTATAAAATTTGAAATAACAACTTTGGCACTTTTTAATAACTTTTACACAAATTAATATTTTTTAAAAATTCAAAAAGCATTGTTTTGCATACATCAAGGGCTTTCCAACAGTATGTCTACTTGTATATTTTATTACGTTTTTATTAATTTATTTTGAAAATTCATCAAATTTTAAATAATAGCTTGGGCACTTTTTAATAACTTTTATTCAAATTAATACTTTTCAAAAGTTTAAAAAGCATCGTGTTGCATACATCAAGTTCTATCTAGCAGTATGTTTTTTTGTACATTTTTTTATGTTTTTAATTATTTATTTCAAAAATTCATCAAATTTGAAATAATAACATCGGCACTTTTTAATAACTTTTACCCAAATTAATATTTTTCAAAAATTCAAAAAGCATTGTGTTGCATACATCAAGGGGTTTCCAGCAGTTTATTTAATTGTACATTTTTTTATGTTTTAAATTATTTATTTCCAAAATTCATCAAACTTGAATCAATAACTTCGGCACTTTTTAATAACTTTTACGCAAATTAATATTTTTAAAAATTTCAAAAAGCATTCTGTTGCATACATCAAGGGCTTTCCAACAGTATGTCTACTTCTATATTTTATAACGTTTTTATTGATTTATTTTAAAAACTCATCAAATTTTAAATAATGGCTTAGGCACTTTTTAATAACTTTTATTCAAATTAATACTTTTCAAAAGTTTAAAAAGCATCGTGTTGCATAAATCAAGTGCTATCTAGCAGTATGCTTTTTTTTGTACATTTTTTTATGTTTTAATTATTTATTTCAAAAATTCATCAAATTTGAAATAATAACTTTGGCACTTTTTAATAACTTTTACCCAAATTAATATTTTTCAAAAATTCGAAAAGCATCGTGTTGCATACATCAAGGGGTTTCCAGCAGTATATTTAATTGTACATTTTTTATGTTTTTAATTATTTATTTCAAAAATTCATCAAATTTGAATCAATAACTTGGGCACTTTTTAATAACTTTTACGCAAATTAATATTTTTAAAAATTTCAAAAAGCATTGTGTTGCATACATCAAGGGCTTTCCAACAGTATGTCTACTTGTATATTTTATTACGTTTTTAATAAATTATTTTGAAAATTCATCAAATTTTAAATAATAGCTTGGGCACTTTTTAATAACTTTTATTCAAATTAATACTTTTCAAAAGTTTAAAAAGCATCGTGTTGCATACTTCAAGTGCTATCTAGCAGTATGTTTTTTTTTGTACATTTTTTTATGTTTTTAATTATTTATTTCAAAAATTCATCAAATTTGAAATAATAACTTCGGCACTTTTGAATAACTTTACCGAAATTAATATTTTTCAAAAATTCAAAAAGCATTGTGTTGCATACATCAAGGGCTTTCCAACAGTATGTCTACTTGTATATTATTACGTTTTTATTAATTTATTTTGAAAATTCATCAAATTTTAAATAACAGCTTGGGCACTTTTTAATAACTTTTATTCAAATTAATACTCTTCAAAAGTTTAAAAAGCATCGTGTTGCATACATCAAATGCTTTTCAGCAGTATGGTTTTTTCTGTATTTTTTTTTTATGTTTTTAATTATTTAATTCGAAAATTCCTCAAATTTGAAATAATAACTTTGTCACTTTTTAATAACTTTTACCCACATTAATATTTTTCAAAAATTTGCAAAGCATTGTGTTGCATACATCAAGGGGTTTTCGGCAATATATTTAATTGTACATTTTTTTATGGTTTTAATTATTTATTTTAAAAATTCATCAAATTTTAAATAATAACTTGAGCACTTTTTAATAACTTTTATTCAAATTAATACTTCTTAAAAGTTCAAAAAGCATCGTGTTGCATACATTAAGGGCGTTTGAACAGTATGTCTACTTGTACATTTTTTACGATTTTAATTATTTATTTTAAAAATTTATCAAAATTGAAATAATAACTTTGCTCACTTTTTAATAACTTTTACGCAAATTAATATTTTTCAAAAATTCAAAAAGCATCGTATTGCATACATCAAGGGCGTTCTAACTGTATTTCTACTTGTACATTTTTTTACGTTTTTATTTATTTATTTTAAAAATTTATCAAGTTTGAAATAATAACTTCAGCACTTTTTAATAACTTTTACGCAAATTAATATTTTTCAAAAATTTGAAAATCATCGTGTTGCATACATCAAGGGCTTTCCAACAGTATGTCTACTTGTAAATTTTATTACGTTTTTAATAAATTATTTTGAAAATTCATCAAATTTTCAATAATAGCTTGGGCACTTTTTAATAACTTTTATTCAAATTAATACTTTTCAAAAGTTTAAAAAGCATCGTGTTGCATACATTAAGTGATTTTCAGCAGTATGTTTTTTTTTGAACATTTTTTTATGTTTTTAATTATTTATTTCAAAAATTTATCAAATTTGAAATAATAACTTTGGCACTTTTTAATAACTTTTACCAAAAATAATATTTTTTAAAAATTCGAAAAGCATTGTGTTGCATACATCAAGGGGTTTTCGGCGGTATATTTAATCGTACATTTTTTTATGTTTTTAATTATTTATTTCAAAAATTCATCAAATTTTAAATAATAACTTGGGCACTTTTTAATAACTTTTATTTAAATTAATACTTTCTAAAAGTTCAAAAAGCATCGTGTTGCATACATTAAGGGCATTCAAACAGTATGTCTACTTGTACATTTTTAACGTTTTTAATTATTTATTTTAAAAATTTTTCAAATTTGATATAATAACTTTGCTCACCTTTTAATAACTTTGATTCTACTTAATATTTTTCAAAAATTCAAAAAGCATCGTGTTGCATACATCAAGCGCTTTCCAGCAGTATATTTACTTGTACATTTTTTATGTTTTTAATTTTTTATTTCAAAAATTCATCAAATTTGATATAATAACTTTGTTCACTTTTTAATAACTTTGATTCAAATTAATATTTTTCAAAAATTCGAAAAGCATCGTGTTGTTTACATTAAGGGCGTTACAATAGTATATTGCACGTTTTTTTTACGTTTTTAATTATTTATTTAAAAAAATTATCAAGTTTGAAATAATAATTCCGGCTCTTTTTGATAAGTTTTACGCAAATAATATTTTTAAAAAATTCAAAAAGCATCAGGTTGCATACATCAAGGGCTTTCTAACAGTATGGTTACTTGTCAAATTTTTTACGTTTTTAATTATTTATTTCAAAAATTCATCAAATTTGAAATATTAACTTCGGCACTTTTTAATAACTTTTACGCAAATTAATATTTTCCAAAAATTCAAAAAGCGTTGGGTTGCATACATCAAGGACTTTTTAGCAGGATATTTGCTTATATATTTTATTACGTTTTTAATCATTTATTTTTAAAATTCATCAAGTTTGAAATAATAACTTCGGCTTTTTTTGATAACTTTTTTGAAAATTAATATTTTTTAACTATTCAAAACGCATCGTGTTGCATACATCAAGGGCTTTCCAACAGTATGTCTACTTGTATATTTAAGTACGTTTTTAATTATTTATTTTGAAAACTCATCAAATTTTAAATAACAGCTTGGGCACTTTTTAATAACTTTTATTCAAATAATACTTTTCAAAAGTTTTAAAAGCATCGTGTTCCATACATCAAGTGCTTTCCAGCAGTATGTTTACTTGTACATTTTTTTATGTTTTTGATTATTTATTTCAAAAATTCCTCAAATTTGAAATAATAACTTCGGCACTTTTTAATAACTTTTATTCAATTTAATATTTTTTAAAATATCAAAACGTATCGTGTTGCATACATCAAGAGCTTTCCAACAGTATATCTACTTGTATATTTTATTACGTTTTTATTTATTTATTTTAAAAATTCCTCAAATTTTAAATAATAACTTGGGTACTTTTTAATAACTTTTATTCAAATTAATACTTTTTAAAAGTTTAAATAGCATCGTGTTGCATACGTTAAGGGCGTTCAAACAGTATGTCTACTTGTACATTTTTTACGTTTTTAATTATTTATTTTAAAAATTTATCAAATTTTAAATAATAACTTCACTTTTTGATAACTTTGACGCAAATTAATATTTTTTTTTAAATTTAAAACGCATCGTGTTGCATGCATCAAGGGCTTTCTAGCAGTAAAATTACTTGTACATTTTTTTATGTTTGTTATTTATTTATTTATTTAAAAAATTCATCAAATTTGAAATAATAACTTCGGCACTTTTTAATAACTTTTACGCAAATTAATATTTTTCAAAAATTCAAAAAGCATCGTGTTGCATACATCAAGGGCTTTTTAGCAGTGTGTTTGTTTGTATATTTTATTGCGTTTTTAATTATTTATTTAAAAAATTCATCAAGTTTGAAATAATAACTTGGGCTTTTTTTAATAACTTTTATGCAAATTAATATTTTTTAAATATTCAAAACGCATCGTGTTGCATACGTCAAGGGCTTTCTAACAGTATGGTTACTTGTACATTTTTTTACGTTTTTAATTATTTATTTCAAACATTTATAAAATTTGAAATAACAACTTTGGCACTTTTTATTAACTTTTACACAAATTAATATTTTTTAAAAATTCAAAAAGCATTGTTTTGCATACATCAAGGGCTTTCCAACAGTATGTCTACTTGTATATTTTATTACGTTTTTATTAATTTATTTTGAAAATTCATCAAATTTTAAATAATAGCTTGGGCACTTTTTAATAACTTTTATTCAAATTAATACTTTTCAAAAGTTTAAAAAGCATCGTGTTGCATACATCAAGTGCTATCTAGCAGTATGTTTTTTGTACATTTTTTTATGTTTTTAATTATTTATTTCAAAAATTCATCAAATTTGAAATAATAACATCGGCACTTTTTAATAACTTTTACCCAAATTAATATTTTTCAAAAATTCAAAAAGCATTGTGTTGCATACATTAAGGGGTTTCCAGCAGTATATTTAATTGTACATTTTTTTATGTTTTAAATTATTTATTTCAAAAATTCATCAAACTTGAATCAATAACTTCGGCACTTTTTAATAACTTTTACGCAAATTAATATTTTTAAAAATTTCAAAAAGCATTCTGTTGCATACATCAAGGGTTTTCCAACAGTATGTCTACTTCTATATTTTATAACGTTTTTATTGATTTATTTTAAAAACTCATCAAATTTTAAATAATGGCTTAGGCACTTTTTAATAACTTTTATTCAAATTAATACTTTTTAAAAGTTTAAAAAGCATCGTGTTGCATACATCAAGTGCTATCTAGCAGTATGTTTTTTTTTACATTTTTTTATGTTTTAATTATTTATTTCAAAAATTCATCAAATTTGAAATAATAACTTTGGCACTTTTTAATAACTTTTACCCAAATTAATATTTTTCAAAAATTCGAAAAGCATCGTGTTGCATACATTAAGAGCGTTCCAACAGTATTTCTACTAGTACACTTTTTTACTTTTTTAATTATTTATTTCAAAAATTTATCAAGTTTGAAATAATAACTTTGGCACTTTTTGATAACTTTAACGCAAATTAATATATTTTAAAAATTCAAAAAGCATTGTGTTGCATACATCAAGGGCTTTCCAACAGTATGTCTACTTGTATATTTTATTACGTTTTTATTAATTTATTTTGAAAATTCATCAAATTTTAAATAACAGCTTGGGCACTTTTTAATAACTTTTATTCAAATTAATACTCTTCAAAAGTTTAAAAAGCATCGTGTTGCATACATCAAATGCTTTTCAGCAGTATGGTTTTTTCTGTATTTTTTTTATGTTTTTAATTATTTAATTCGAAAATTCATCAAATTTGAAATAATAACTTTGTCACTTTTTAATAACTTTTACCCACATTAATATTTTTCAAAAATTTGCAAAGCATTGTGTTGCATACATCAAGGGGTTTTCGGCAATATATTTAATTGTACATTTTTTTATGGTTTTAATTATTTATTTTAAAAATTCATCAAATTTTAAATAATAACTTGAGCACTTTTTAATAACTTTTATTCAAATTAATACTTCTTAAAAGTTCAAAAAGCATCGTGTTGCATACATTAAGGGCGTTTGAACAGTATGTCTACTTGAACATTTTTTACGATTTTAATTATTTATTTTAAAAATTTATCAAAATTGAAATAATAACTTTGCTCACTTTTTAATAACTTTTACGCAAATTAATATTTTTCAAAAATTCAAAAAGCATCGTATTGCATACATCAAGGGCGTTCTAACAGTATTTCTACTTGTACATTTTTTTTACGTTTTTATTTATTTATTTTAAAAATTTATCAAGTTTGAAATAATAACTTCAGCACTTTTTAATAACTTTTACGCAAATTAATCTTTTTCAAAAATTTGAAAAGCATCGTGTTGCATACATCAAGGGCTTTCCAACAGTATGTCTACTTGTAAATTTTATTACGTTTTTAATAATTTATTTTGAAAATTCATCAAATTTTAAATAATAGCTTGGGCACTTTTTAATAACTTTTATTCAAATTAATATTTTTCAAAACTACAAAAAGCATTGTGTTGCATACATCAAGGGCTTTCTAGCAGTATGTTTACTTGTATATTTTATTACGTTTTAAATAATTTATTTCAAAAATTAATCAAATTTGAAATAATAACTTCGGCACTTTTTAATAACTTGGATGCAAATTAATATTTTTTAAAATATCAAAACGAATCATGTTGCATACATCAAGGGCTTTCTAACAGTATGTCTACTTGTATATTTTATTTCGTTTTAAATGATTATTTTAAAAACTCATCAAATTTAAAATAATAACTTCGGCACTTTTTAATAACTTTCATGCAAACTAATATTTTTCAAAAATTCAAAAAGCATCGTGTTGCATACATCAAGGGCTTTCCAACAGTATATCTACTTGTATATTTTTTTACGTTTTTAATTATTTATTTTAAAAATTCATAAAATTTTAAATAATAACTTGGGCACTGTTTAATAACTTTGATGCTAATTAATAATTTTTATAAATTCAGAAAGCATCGTGTTGCATACATCAAGGGCTTTCCAACGGTATGTCTATTTGTATATTTCATTACGTTTTTATATATTTATTTTAAAAATGTATAAAATTTGAAATAATAACTTTGGCTATTTTTAATAACTTTGATGCAAATTAATATTTTTTAAAAATTCAAAAAGCATCGTGTTGCATACATCAAAGGATTTCCAGCAGTATATTTACTTGTAAATTCTGTTATGTTTTTAATTATTTATTTTAAAAATTTAACAAATTTGAAATAATAACTTCGGCACTTTTTAATAACTTTGATGCAAATTAATATTTTTCAAAAATTCAAAAAGCATCGTGTTGCATACAACAAGGGCTTCCAACCAGTATGTCTACTTGTATATTTTATTACGTTTTGAATGATTTATTTTAAAAATTCGTCAAATTTGAAATAATAACTTGGGCACATTTTAATAACTTTTATTCAAATTAATATTTTTCAAAAATTCAAAACACATCGTATTGAATACATCAAGAGCCTTCCAACATCTTTATGCATCGTGTTGCATACATCAAGAGCTTTCTAACAGTATGTCTATTTGTATATTTTATTAGGTTTTTAATTATTTGTTTTAAAAATTTATAAAATTTGAAATAATAACTTCGGCCATTTTTAATAACTCTTACTAAAATTAATATTTTTCAAAAATTCAAAACGCATCGTGTTGCACACATCAAGGGCTTTTCAACAGTATGTCTTTTTGTATATTTTATTACGTTTTTATTTATTTATTTTAAAAATTTATAAAATTTGAGATAATAACTTCGGCCATTTTCAATAACTTTGATGCAAATTAATATTTTGTAAAAATTTAAAAAGCATTGTGTTGCATACATCAAGGGTTTTCCAACATTATGTCTACTTGTATATTTTATTACGTTTTTAATTATCTATTTTTAAAATTTATAAAATTTTAAATAATGACTTCGGCCATTTTTAATAACTTTGATGCAAATTAATATTTTTTTAAAATTCCAAAATCATTGTGTTGCAAACATTAAGGGCTTTCCAACAGTATGACTACTTGTATATTTTATCACGTTTTGAATGATTTATTTTAAAAATTTGTCAAATTTGAAATAATAACTTGGGCACATTTTAATAACTTTTATTCAAATTAATATTTTTCAAATATTTTAAACGCATCGTGTTGCATACATTAAAGGCTTTCTAACAGTATGTTTACTTGTATATTTTATTACGTTTTTAATTATTTATTTCAAAAATTTATCAAATTTGAAATAATAACTTCGGCAGTTTTTAATAACTTTTACGAAAATTAATATTTTTCAAAAATTCAAAAAGCATCGTGTTGCATACATCAAGTAATTTCCAGCCGTATGTTTACTTGTAAATTTTTTGTGTTTTTAATTATTTATATCAAAAATTTATCAAATTTGAAATAATAACTTCGGTACTTTTTAATAACTTTGATGCAAATTAATATTTTTCAAAAATTCAAAAAGCATCGTGTTGCTTACATCAAGAGCTTTCCAACATTATGTCTACTTGTATAATTAATTACGTTTTAAATGATTTATTTAAAAAACTCATCAAATTTAAAATAATAACTTGGGCACTTTTTAATAACTTTTATTCAAATTAATATTTTTCAAAATTTTAAAACGCATCGCATCGCGTTGCATACATTAAGGGCTTTCTAACAGTATGTCTATTTGTATATTTTATTAGGTTTTTAATTATTTATTTTAAAAATTTATAAAATTTGAAATTATAACTTCGGCCATTTTTAATAACTTTGATGCAAATTAATTTATTTTTAAAATTCAAAAAGCATCGTGTTGCATACATCAAGGGCTTTCCAGCAGTATGTTTACTTGTAATTTTTTTTATGTTTTTAATTATTTATTTCAAAAATTTATCAAATTTGAAATAATAACTTCGGCCATTTTTAATAACTTTGATGCAAATTAATTTATTTTTAAAAATTCAAAAAGCATCGTGTTGCATACATCAAGGGCTTTCCAGCAGTATGTTTACTTGTAAATTTTTTTATGTTTTTAATTATTTATTTCAAAAATTTATCAAATTTGAAATAATAACTTCGGCACTTTTTAATAACTTTGATGCAAATTAATATTTTTCAAAAATTCAAAAAGCATCGTGTTGCATACATCAAGAGCTTTCCAACAGTATGTCTACTTGTATATTATATTAAGTTTTAAATAATTTATTTAAAAATTTATCAAATTTGAAATAATAACTTCGGCACTTTTTAATAACTTTGCTGCAAATTAATATTTTTTAAAAATTTAAAAAGCACCGTGTTGCAAAAGCAGTATGTCTACTTGTATGTTTTTTTAGGTTTTTAATTATTTATTTTAAAAATTTATAAAATTTGAAATAATAACTTCGGCCATCTTTAATAATTTTAATGAAAATTAATAGTTTTCAAAAATTTTAAAAGCATTGTGTTTCATAAATTAGGGGCTTTCTAACGGTATGTCTACTTGTATATTTTTTTACGTTTTTATATATTTAATTAAAAAATTTATAAAATTTGAAATAACTTCGGCCATTTTTAATAACTTTGATGCAAATTAATATTTTTTAAAAATTCAAAACGCATCGTGTAGCACACATCTAGGGCTTTTTAACAGTATGTCTTTTTGTATATTTTATCACGTTTTTAATTATTTATTTTGAAAATTTATAAAATTTGAAATAATAACTTCGGCCATTTTTAATAATTTTAATGCAAATTAATATTTTTTAAAAAGTTAAAAAGCATTGTGTTGCATACATCAAGGGCTTTCCAACAGTATGTCCACTTGTATATTTTATTACGTTTTTAATTATTTATTTTAAAAATTTATAAAATTTGAAATAATAACTTCGGCCATTTTTAATAACTTTGATGCAAATAAATATTTTTTAAAAATTCAAGAAGCATCGTGTTGCATACATCAAGGGCTTTCCAGCAGTATGATTACTTGTTAATTTTTTTATGTTTTTAATTATTTATTTCAAAAATTTATCAAATTTGAAATAATAACTTCGGCACTTTTTAATAACTTTGATGCAAACTAATATTTTTCAAAAATTCAAAAAGCATCGTGTTGCATACATCAAGGGCTTTCCAACAGTATGTCTACTTGTATATTTTATTACGTTTTAAATAATTTATTTTAAAAATTTATCAAATTTGAAATAATAACTTCGGCACTTTTTAATAAACTTTGATGCAAATTAATGTTTTTTAAATTTCAAAAAGCATCCTGTTTCATACATCAAAAGCTTTCTAACAGTATGTCTATTTGTATATTTTATTCGGTTTTTAATTATTTATTTTAAAAATTTATAAAATTTGAAATAATAACTTCGGCCATTTTTATTAACTTTGATGCAAATAAATATTTTTTAAAAATTTAAAAAGCATCGTGTTGCATACATCAAGGGCTTTCTAAAAGTGTGTCTACTTGTATATCTTATTACGTTTTTGATTATTTATTTTAAAAATTTATAAAATTTGTAATAATAACTTTGGCCATTTTTAATAACTTTGATGCAAATAAATATTTTTTATAAATTCAAAAAGCATCGTGTTGCATACATCAAGGGCTTTTCAGCAGTATCATTACTTGTTAATTTTTTTATGTTTTTAATTGTTTATTTCAAAAATTTATCAAATTTGAAATAATAACTTCGGCACTTTTTAATAACTTTCATGCAAACTAATATTTTTCAAAAATTCAAAAAGCATCGTGTTGCATACATCAAGGGCTTTCCAACAGTATGTCTACTTGTATATTTTATTACGTTTTAAATAATTTATTTTAAAAATTTATCAAAATTTGAAATAATAACTTCGGCACTTTTTAATAACTTTGATGCAAATTAATATTTTTTAAAAATTCAAAAAGCATTGTGTTGCATACATCAAGGGCTTTCCAACAGTATGTCTACTTGTATATTTTATTATGTTTTAAATAATTTATTTTAAAAATTTATCAACTTTGAAATAATAACTTCGGCACTTTTTAATAACTTTGATGCAAATTAATATTTTTTTAAAATTCAAAATGCATCGTGTTGCATACATTAAGAGCTTTCCAACATTATGTATACTTGTATATTTTATTACGTTTTAAATGATTTATTTAAAAAACTCATCAAATTTGAAATAATAACTTGGGCACTTTTTAATAACTTTTATTCAAATTAATATTTTTCAAAAATTTAAAACGCATCGTGTTGCATACATTAAGGGCTTTCCGAAAATATTTCTACTTGTACATTTTATTACGTTTTTAATTATTTATTTGAAATATTTATAAAATTTGAAATAATAACTTCGGCCATTTCTAATAACTTTTATGCAAATTAATATTTTTTAAAAATTCAAAAAGCATCGTTTTGCATACATCAAGGGCTTTCCAATAGTGTGTCTACTTGTATATTTTATTACGTTTTTAATTATTTATTTCAAAAAATTTTAAAATTTGAAATAATAACTTCGGCGATTTTTAATAACTTTGATGCAAATTAATTTATTTTTAAAAATTCAAAAAGCATCAAGTTGCATACATCAAGGGCTTTCCAGCAGTATGTTTACTTGTAATTTTTTTTATGTTTTTAATCATTTATTTCAAAAATTTATCAAATTTGAAATAATAACTTCGGCACTTTTGAATAACTTTGATGCAAATTAATATTTTTTAAAAATTCAAAAAGCATCGTGTTGCATACATCAACGGCTTTCTAACAGTATGTCTATTTGTATATTTTTTTAAGTTTTTAATAATTTATTTTAAAAATTTATAAAATTTGAAATTATAACTTCGGCCATTTTTAATAACTTTAGTGCAAACTAATATTTTTCAGAAATTTAAAAAACATTGTGTTGCATACATCAAGGGCTTTCCAAAAGTATGTCTACTTGTATATTTTATTACGTTTTTAATTATTTATTTTAAAATTTATAAAATTTGAAATAATAACTTCGGCCATTTTTAATAACTTTGATGCAAATTAATATTTTTCAAAAATTCAAAAAGCATCGTGTTGCATACATCAAAGCTTTCTAACAGTATGTATAGTTGTATATTTTATTACGTTTTCAATGATTTATTTCAAAAACTTATCAAATTTGAAATAATAACTTGGGCACTTTTTAATAACTTTTATTCAAATTAAACTTTTTCAAAAATTTAAAACGCATCGTGTTGCGTACATCAAGGACTTTTTCACAGTATGTCTACTTGTACATTTTTTTACGTTTTTAATTATTTATTTTTAAAATTCATAAAATTTCAAATAAAAACTTGGGCACTTTTTAATAACTTTGATGCAAATTAATATTTTTTAAAAATTCAAAAAGCATTGTGTTTCATACATCAAGGGCTTTCCAACGTTATGTCTACTTGTATATTTTTTTACGTTTTTAATTATTTAATTAAAAAATTTATAAAATTTGAAATAAATTCGGCCATTTTTAATAACTTTGATGCAACTTAATATTTTTTAAAAATTCAAAACGCATCGTGTTGCACACATCAAGGGCTTTTCAACAGTATGTCTTTTTGTATATTTTATTACGTTTTGAACTATTTATTTTAAAAATTTATAAAATTTGAAATAATAACTTCGGCCATTTTTAATAACTTTGATGTAAATTAATATTTTTCAAAACTACAAAAAGCATTGTGTTGCATACATCAAGGGCTTTCTAGCAGTATGTTTACTTGTACATTTTCTTATGTTTTGAATTATTTATTTTAAAATTTTATAAAATTTGAAATAATAACTTCGGCCATTTTTAATAACTTTGATGCAAATTAATATTTTTTAAAAATTCAAAAAGCATCGTGTTGCATACATCAAGGGCTTTCCAACAGTATGTCTACTTGTATATTTTATTACGTTTTAAATAATTTATTTTAAAAATTTATCAAAATTTGAAATAATAACTTCGGCACTTTTTAATAACTTTGATGTAAATTAATATTTTTCAAAAATTCAAAAAGCATCGTGTTGCATACATCAAAGCTTTCTAACAGTATGTATAGTTGTATATTTTATTACGTTTTCAATGATTTATTTCAAAAACTTATCAAATTTGAAATAATAACTTGGGCACTTTTTAATAACTTTTATTCAAATTAAACTTTTTCAAAAATTTAAAACGCATCGTGTTGCGTACATCAAGGACTTTTTCACAGTATGTCTACTTGTACATTTTTTTACGTTTTTAATTATTTATTTTTAAAATTCATAAAATTTCAAATAAAAACTTGGGCACTTTTTAATAACTTTGATGCAAATTAATATTTTTTAAAAATTCAAAAAGCATTGTGTTTCATACATCAAGGGCTTTCCAACGTTATGTCTACTTGTATATTTTTTTACGTTTTTAATTATTTAATTAAAAAATTTATAAAATTTGAAATAAATTCGGCCATTTTTAATAACTTTGATGCAACTTAATATTTTTTAAAAATTCAAAACGCATCGTGTTGCACACATCAAGGGCTTTTCAACAGTATGTCTTTTTGTATATTTTATTACGTTTTGAACTATTTATTTTAAAAATTTATAAAATTTGAAATAATAACTTCGGCCATTTTTAATAACTTTGATGCAAATTAATATATTTCAAAACTACAAAAAGCATTGTGTTGCATACATCAAGGGCTTTCTAGCAGTATGTTTACTTGTACATTTTCTTATGTTTTGAATTATTTATTTTAAAATTTTATAAAATTTGAAATAATAACTTCGGCCATTTTTAATAACTTTGATGCAAATTAATATTTTTTAAAAATTCAAAAAGCATCGTGTTGCATACATCAAGGGTTTTCCAACAGTGTGTTTACTTGTATATTTTATCAGGTTTTTAATTATTTATTTTAAAAATTTATAAAATTTGAAATAATAACTTCGGCCATTTTTAATAACTTTAATGCAAATTAATATTTTTCAAAAATTTAAAAAACATTGTGTTGCATACATCAAGGGCTTTCCAAAAATATGTCTACTTGTATATTTTATTAAGTTTTTAATTATTTATTTTTAACATTTATAAAATTGGAAATAATAACTTCGGCCATTTTTAATAACTTTGATGCACATTAATATTTTTTAAAAATTCAAAAAGCATCGTGTTGCATACATCAAGAGCTTTCCACCAGTTTATCTTTTTGTATATTTTATTACGTTTTTAATTATTTATTTTGAAAATTTATAAAATTTGAAATAATAACTTTGGCCATTTTTAATAACTTTGATGCAAATTAATATTTTTTAAAAATTCAAAAAGCATCGTGTTGCATACATTAAGGGCTTTCCAAAAGTATGTTTACTTGTAAATTTTTTGTGTTTTTAATTATTTATATCAAAAATTTATCAAATTTGAAATAATAACTTCGGTACTTTTTAATAACTTTGATGCAAATTAATATTTTTCAAAAATTCAAAAAGCATCGTGTTGCTTACATCAAGAGCTTTCCAACATCATGTCTACTTGTATATTTTATTACGTTTTAAATGATTTATTTAAAAAACTCATCAAATTTAAAATAATAACTTGGGCACTTTTTAATAACTTTTATTCAAAATAATATTTTTCACAATTTTAAAACGCATCGCGTTGCATACATTAAGGGCTTTCTAACAGTATGTCTATTTGTATATTTTATTAGGTTTTTAATTATTTATTTTAAAAATTTATAAAATTTGAAATTATAACTTCGGCCATTTTTAATAACTTTGATGCAAATTAATTTATTTTTAAAATTCAAAAAGCATCGTGTTGCATACATCAAGGGCTTTCCAGCAGTTTGTTTACTTGTAAATTTTTTTATGTTTTTAATTATTTATTTCAAAAATTTATCAAATTTGAAATAATAACTTCGGCCATTTTTAATAACTTTGATGCAAATTAATTTATTTTTAAAAATTCAAAAAGCATCGTATTGCATACATCAAGGGCTTTCCAGCAGTATGTTTACTTGTAAATTTTTTTATGTTTTTAATTATTTATTTCAAAAATTTATCAAATTTGAAATAATAACTTCGGCACTTTTTAATAACTTTGATGCAAATTAATATTTTTAAAAATTCAAAAAGCATCGTGTTGCATACATCAAGAGCTTTCCAACAGTATGTCTACTTGTATATTTTATTACGTTTTAAATGATTTATTTAAAAATTTATCAAATTTGAAATAATAACTTCGGCACTTTTTAATAACTTTGATGCAAATTAATATTTTTTAAAAATTCAAAACGCATCGTGTTGCATACATCAAAGGCTTTTCAACAGTATATCTACTTGTACATTTTATTACGTTTTTAATTATTTATTTTAAAAATTCATTCATTCAAATTAATTTATTTTTAAAAATTCAAAAAGCATCGTGTTGCATACATCAAGGGCTTTCCAGCAGTATGTTTACTTGTAAATTTTTTTATGTTTTTAATTATTTATTTCAAAAATTTATCAAATTTGAAATAATAACTTCGGCACTTTTTAATAACTTTGATGCAAATTAATATTTTTCAAAAATTCAAAAAGCATCGTGTTGCATACATCAAGAGCTTTCCAACAGTATGTCTACTTGTATATTATATTAAGTTTTAAATAATTTATTTAAAAATTTATCAAATTTGAAATAATAACTTCGGCACTTTTTAATAACTTTGCTGCAAATTAATATTTTTTAAAAATTTAAAAAGCACCGTGTTGCAAAAGCAGTATGTCTACTTGTATGTTTTTTTAGGTTTTTAATTATTTATTTTAAAAATTTATAAAATTTGAAATAATAACTTCGGCCATCTTTAATAATTTTAATGAAAATTAATAGTTTTCAAAAATTTTAAAAGCATTGTGTTTCATAAATTAGGGGCTTTCTAACGGTATGTCTACTTGTATATTTTTTTACGTTTTTATATATTTAATTAAAAAATTTATAAAATTTGAAATAACTTCGGCCATTTTTAATAACTTTGATGCAAATTAATATTTTTTAAAAATTCAAAACGCATCGTGTAGCACACATCTAGGGCTTTTTAACAGTATGTCTTTTTGTATATTTTATCACGTTTTTAATTATTTATTTTGAAAATTTATAAAATTTGAAATAATAACTTCGGCCATTTTTAATAATTTTAATGCAAATTAATATTTTTTAAAAAGTTAAAAAGCATTGTGTTGCATACATCAAGGGCTTTCCAACAGTATGTCTACTTGTATATTTTATTACGTTTTTAATTATTTATTTTAAAAATTTATAAAATTTGAAATAATAACTTCGGCCATTTTTAATAACTTTGATGCAAATAAATATTTTTTAAAAATTCAAGAAGCATCGTGTTGCATACATCAAGGGCTTTCCAGCAGTATGATTACTTGTTAATTTTTTTATGTTTTTAATTATTTATTTCAAAAATTTATCAAATTTGAAATAATAACTTCGGCACTTTTTAATAACTTTGATGCAAACTAATATTTTTCAAAAATTCAAAAAGCATCGTGTTGCATACATCAAGGGCTTTCCAACAGTATGTCTACTTGTATATTTTATTACGTTTTAAATAATTTATTTTAAAAATTTATCAAATTTGAAATAATAACTTCGGCACTTTTTAATAAACTTTGATGCAAATTAATGTTTTTTAAATTTCAAAAAGCATCCTGTTTCATACATCAAAAGCTTTCTAACAGTATGTCTATTTGTATATTTTATTCGGTTTTTAATTATTTATTTTAAAAATTTATAAAATTTGAAATAATAACTTCGGCCATTTTTATTAACTTTGATGCAAATAAATATTTTTTAAAAATTTAAAAAGCATCGTGTTGCATACATCAAGGGCTTTCTAAAAGTGTGTCTACTTGTATATCTTATTACGTTTTTGATTATTTATTTTAAAAATTTATAAAATTTGTAATAATAACTTTGGCCATTTTTAATAACTTTGATGCAAATAAATATTTTTTATAAATTCAAAAAGCATCGTGTTGCATACATCAAGGGCTTTTCAGCAGTATCATTACTTGTTAATTTTTTTATGTTTTTAATTGTTTATTTCAAAAATTTATCAAATTTGAAATAATAACTTCGGCACTTTTTAATAACTTTCATGCAAACTAATATTTTTCAAAAATTCAAAAAGCATCGTGTTGCATACATCAAGGGCTTTCCAACAGTATGTCTACTTGTATATTTTATTACGTTTTAAATAATTTATTTTAAAAATTTATCAAAATTTGAAATAATAACTTCGGCACTTTTTAATAACTTTGATGCAAATTAATATTTTTTAAAAATTCAAAAAGCATTGTGTTGCATACATCAAGGGCTTTCCAACAGTATGTCTACTTGTATATTTTATTATGTTTTAAATAATTTATTTTAAAAATTTATCAACTTTGAAATAATAACTTCGGCACTTTTTAATAACTTTGATGCAAATTAATATTTTTTTAAAATTCAAAATGCATCGTGTTGCATACATTAAGAGCTTTCCAACATTATGTATACTTGTATATTTTATTACGTTTTAAATGATTTATTTAAAAAACTCATCAAATTTGAAATAATAACTTGGGCACTTTTTAATAACTTTTATTCAAATTAATATTTTTCAAAAATTTAAAACGCATCGTGTTGCATACATTAAGGGCTTTCCGAAAATATTTCTACTTGTACATTTTATTACGTTTTTAATTATTTATTTGAAATATTTATAAAATTTGAAATAATAACTTCGGCCATTTCTAATAACTTTTATGCAAATTAATATTTTTTAAAAATTCAAAAAGCATCGTTTTGCATACATCAAGGGCTTTCCAATAGTGTGTCTACTTGTATATTTTATTACGTTTTTAATTATTTATTTCAAAAAATTTTAAAATTTGAAATAATAACTTCGGCGATTTTTAATAACTTTGATGCAAATTAATTTATTTTTAAAAATTCAAAAAGCATCAAGTTGCATACATCAAGGGCTTTCCAGCAGTATGTTTACTTGTAATTTTTTTTATGTTTTTAATCATTTATTTCAAAAATTTATCAAATTTGAAATAATAACTTCGGCACTTTTGAATAACTTTGATGCAAATTAATATTTTTTAAAAATTCAAAAAGCATCGTGTTGCATACATCAACGGCTTTCTAACAGTATGTCTATTTGTATATTTTTTTAAGTTTTTAATAATTTATTTTAAAAATTTATAAAATTTGAAATTATAACTTCGGCCATTTTTAATAACTTTAGTGCAAACTAATATTTTTCAGAAATTTAAAAAACATTGTGTTGCATACATCAAGGGCTTTCCAAAAGTATGTCTACTTGTATATTTTATTACGTTTTTAATTATTTATTTTAAAATTTATAAAATTTGAAATAATAACTTCGGCCATTTTTAATAACTTTGATGCAAATTAATATTTTTCAAAAATTCAAAAAGCATCGTGTTGCATACATCAAAGCTTTCTAACAGTATGTATAGTTGTATATTTTATTACGTTTTCAATGATTTATTTCAAAAACTTATCAAATTTGAAATAATAACTTGGGCACTTTTTAATAACTTTTATTCAAATTAAACTTTTTCAAAAATTTAAAACGCATCGTGTTGCGTACATCAAGGACTTTTTCACAGTATGTCTACTTGTACATTTTTTTACGTTTTTAATTATTTATTTTTAAAATTCATAAAATTTCAAATAAAAACTTGGGCACTTTTTAATAACTTTGATGCAAATTAATATTTTTTAAAAATTCAAAAAGCATTGTGTTTCATACATCAAGGGCTTTCCAACGTTATGTCTACTTGTATATTTTTTTACGTTTTTAATTATTTAATTAAAAAATTTATAAAATTTGAAATAAATTCGGCCATTTTTAATAACTTTGATGCAACTTAATATTTTTTAAAAATTCAAAACGCATCGTGTTGCACACATCAAGGGCTTTTCAACAGTATGTCTTTTTGTATATTTTATTACGTTTTGAACTATTTATTTTAAAAATTTATAAAATTTGAAATAATAACTTCGGCCATTTTTAATAACTTTGATGTAAATTAATATTTTTCAAAACTACAAAAAGCATTGTGTTGCATACATCAAGGGCTTTCTAGCAGTATGTTTACTTGTACATTTTCTTATGTTTTGAATTATTTATTTTAAAATTTTATAAAATTTGAAATAATAACTTCGGCCATTTTTAATAACTTTGATGCAAATTAATATTTTTTAAAAATTCAAAAAGCATCGTGTTGCATACATCAAGGGCTTTCCAACAGTATGTCTACTTGTATATTTTATTACGTTTTAAATAATTTATTTTAAAAATTTATCAAAATTTGAAATAATAACTTCGGCACTTTTTAATAACTTTGATGTAAATTAATATTTTTCAAAAATTCAAAAAGCATCGTGTTGCATATATCAAAGCTTTCTAACAGTATGTATAGTTGTATATTTTATTACGTTTTCAATGATTTATTTCAAAAACTTATCAAATTTGAAATAATAACTTGGGCACTTTTTAATAACTTTTATTCAAATTAAACTTTTTCAAAAATTTAAAACGCATCGTGTTGCGTACATCAAGGACTTTTTCACAGTATGTCTACTTGTACATTTTTTTACGTTTTTAATTATTTATTTTTAAAATTCATAAAATTTCAAATAAAAACTTGGGCACTTTTTAATAACTTTGATGCAAATTAATATTTTTTAAAAATTCAAAAAGCATTGTGTTTCATACATCAAGGGCTTTCCAACGTTATGTCTACTTGTATATTTTTTTACGTTTTTAATTATTTAATTAAAAAATTTATAAAATTTGAAATAAATTCGGCCATTTTTAATAACTTTGATGCAACTTAATATTTTTTAAAAATTCAAAACGCATCGTGTTGCACACATCAAGGGCTTTTCAACAGTATGTCTTTTTGTATATTTTATTACGTTTTGAACTATTTATTTTAAAAATTTATAAAATTTGAAATAATAACTTCGGCCATTTTTAATAACTTTGATGCAAATTAATATATTTCAAAACTACAAAAAGCATTGTGTTGCATACATCAAGGGCTTTCTAGCAGTATGTTTACTTGTACATTTTCTTATGTTTTGAATTATTTATTTTAAAATTTTATAAAATTTGAAATAATAACTTCGGCCATTTTTAATAACTTTGATGCAAATTAATATTTTTTAAAAATTCAAAAAGCATCGTGTTGCATACATCAAGGGTTTTCCAACAGTGTGTTTACTTGTATATTTTATCAGGTTTTTAATTATTTATTTTAAAAATTTATAAAATTTGAAATAATAACTTCGGCCATTTTTAATAACTTTAATGCAAATTAATATTTTTCAAAAATTTAAAAAACATTGTGTTGCATACATCAAGGGCTTTCCAAAAATATGTCTACTTGTATATTTTATTAAGTTTTTAATTATTTATTTTTAACATTTATAAAATTGGAAATAATAACTTCGGCCATTTTTAATAACTTTGATGCACATTAATATTTTTTAAAAATTCAAAAAGCATCGTGTTGCATACATCAAGAGCTTTCCACCAGTTTATCTTTTTGTATATTTTATTACGTTTTTAATTATTTATTTTGAAAATTTATAAAATTTGAAATAATAACTTTGGCCATTTTTAATAACTTTGATGCAAATTAATATTTTTTAAAAATTCAAAAAGCATCGTGTTGCATACATTAAGGGCTTTCCAAAAGTATGTTTACTTGTAAATTTTTTGTGTTTTTAATTATTTATATCAAAAATTTATCAAATTTGAAATAATAACTTCGGTACTTTTTAATAACTTTGATGCAAATTAATATTTTTCAAAAATTCAAAAAGCATCGTGTTGCTTACATCAAGAGCTTTCCAACATCATGTCTACTTGTATATTTTATTACGTTTTAAATGATTTATTTAAAAAACTCATCAAATTTAAAATAATAACTTGGGCACTTTTTAATAACTTTTATTCAAAATAATATTTTTCACAATTTTAAAACGCATCGCGTTGCATACATTAAGGGCTTTCTAACAGTATGTCTATTTGTATATTTTATTAGGTTTTTAATTATTTATTTTAAAAATTTATAAAATTTGAAATTATAACTTCGGCCATTTTTAATAACTTTGATGCAAATTAATTTATTTTTAAAATTCAAAAAGCATCGTGTTGCATACATCAAGGGCTTTCCAGCAGTTTGTTTACTTGTAAATTTTTTTATGTTTTTAATTATTTATTTCAAAAATTTATCAAATTTGAAATAATAACTTCGGCCATTTTTAATAACTTTGATGCAAATTAATTTATTTTTAAAAATTCAAAAAGCATCGTATTGCATACATCAAGGGCTTTCCAGCAGTATGTTTACTTGTAAATTTTTTTATGTTTTTAATTATTTATTTCAAAAATTTATCAAATTTGAAATAATAACTTCGGCACTTTTTAATAACTTTGATGCAAATTAATATTTTTAAAAATTCAAAAAGCATCGTGTTGCATACATCAAGAGCTTTCCAACAGTATGTCTACTTGTATATTTTATTACGTTTTAAATGATTTATTTAAAAATTTATCAAATTTGAAATAATAACTTCGGCACTTTTTAATAACTTTGATGCAAATTAATATTTTTTAAAAATTTAAAAAGCACCGTGTTGCAAAAGCAGTATGTCTACTTGTATGTTTTTTTAGGTTTTTAATTATTTATTTTAAAAATTTATAAAATTTGAAATAATAACTTCGGCCATCTTTAATAATTTTAATGCAAATTAATAGTTTTCAAAAATTTTAAAAGCATTGTGTTTCATAAATTAGGGGCTTTCTAACGGTATGTCTACTTGTATATTTTTTTACGTTTTTATATATTTAATTAAAAAATTTATAAAATTTGAAATAACTTCGGCCATTTTTAATAACTTTGATGCAAATTAATATTTTTTAAAAATTCAAAACGCATCGTGTTGCACACATCAAGGGCTTTCCAGCAGTATGATTACTTGTTAATTTTTTTATGTTTTTAATTATTTATTTCAAAAATTTATCAAATTTGAAATAATAACTTTGGCACTTTTTAATAACTTTGATGCAAACTAATATTTTTTAAAAATTCAAAAAGCATCGTGTTGCATACATCAAGGGTTTTCCAACAGTGTGTTTACTTGTATATTTTATCAGGTTTTTAATTATTTATTTTAAAAATTTATAAAATTTGAAATAATAACTTCGGCCATTTTTAATAACTTTAATGCAAATTAATATTTTTCAAAAATTTAAAAAACATTGTGTTGCATACATCAAGGGCTTTCCAAAAGTATGTCTACTTGTATATTTTATTAAGTTTTTAATTATTTATTTTTAACATTTATAAAATTGGAAATAATAACTTCGGCCATTTTTAATAACTTTGATGCACATTAATATTTTTTAAAAATTCAAAAAGCATCGTGTTGCATACATCAAGAGCTTTCCACCAGTTTATCTTTTTGTATATTTTATTACGTTTTTAATTATTTATTTTGAAAATTTATAAAATTTGAAATAATAACTTTGGCCATTTTTAATAACTTTGATGCAAATTAATATTTTTTAAAAATTCAAAAAGCATCGTGTTGCATACATTAAGGGCTTTCCAAAAGTATGTTTACTTGTAAATTTTTTGTGTTTTTAATTATTTATATCAAAAATTTATCAAATTTGAAATAATAACTTCGGTACTTTTTAATAACTTTGATGCAAATTAATATTTTTCAAAAATTCAAAAAGCATCGTGTTGCTTACATCAAGAGCTTTCCAACATCATGTCTACTTGTATATTTTATTACGTTTTAAATGATTTATTTAAAAAACTCATCAAATTTAAAATAATAACTTGGGCACTTTTTAATAACTTTTATTCAAAATAATATTTTTCACAATTTTAAAACGCATCGCGTTGCATACATTAAGGGCTTTCTAACAGTATGTCTATTTGTATATTTTATTAGGTTATTAATTATTTATTTTAAAAATTTATAAAATTTGAAATTATAACTTCGGCCATTTTTAATAACTTTGATGCAAATTAATTTATTTTTAAAATTCAAAAAGCATCGTGTTGCATACATCAAGGGCTTTCCAGCAGTTTGTTTACTTGTAAATTTTTTTATGTTTTTAATTATTTATTTCAAAAATTTATCAAATTTGAAATAATAACTCCGGCCATTTTTAATAACTTTGATGCAAATTAATTTATTTTTAAAAATTCAAAAAGCATCGTATTGCATACATCAAGGGCTTTCCAGCAGTATGTTTACTTGTAAATTTTTTTATGTTTTTAATTATTTATTTCAAAAATTTATCAAATTTGAAATAATAACTTCGGCACTTTTTAATAACTTTGATGCAAATTAATATTTTTAAAAATTCAAAAAGCATCGTGTTGCATACATCAAGAGCTTTCCAACAGTATGTCTACTTGTATATTTTATTACGTTTTAAATGATTTATTTAAAAATTTATCAAATTTGAAATAATAACTTCGGCACTTTTTAATAACTTTGATGCAAATTAATATTTTTTAAAAATTTAAAAAGCACCGTGTTGCAAAAGCAGTATGTCTACTTGTATGTTTTTTTAGGTTTTTAATTATTTATTTTAAAAATTTATAAAATTTGAAATAATAACTTCGGCCATCTTTAATAATTTTAATGCAAATTAATAGTTTTCAAAAATTTTAAAAGCATTGTGTTTCATAAATTATGGGCTTTCTAACGGTATGTCTACTTGTATATTTTTTTACGTTTTTATATATTTAATTAAAAAATTTATAAAATTTGAAATAACTTCGGCCATTTTTAATAACTTTGATGCAAATTAATATTTTTTAAAAATTCAAAACGCATCGTGTAGCACACATCTAGGGCTTTTTAACAGTATGTCTTTTTGTATATTTTATCACGTTTTTAATTATTTATTTTGAAAATTTATAAAATTTGAAATAATAACTTCGGCCATTTTTAATAATTTTAATGCAAATTAATATTTTTTAAAAAGTTAAAAAACATTGTGTTGCATACATCAAGGGCTTTCCAACAGTATGTCTACTTGTATATTTTATTACGTTTTTAATTATTTATTTTAAAAATTTATAAAATTTGAAATAATAACTTCGGCCATTTTTAATAACTTTGATGCAAATAAATATTTTTTAAAAATTTAAAAAGCATCGTGTTGCATACATCAAGGGCTTTCTAAAAGTGTGTCTACTTGTATATTTTATTACGTTCTTAATTATTTGTTTTAAAAATTTATAAAATTTGAAATAATAACTTCGGCCATTTTTAATAACTTTGATGCAAATAAATATTTTTTAAAAATTCAAGAAGCCTCGTGTTGCACACATCAAGGGCTTTCCAGCAGTATGATTACTTGTTAATTTTTTTATGTTTTTAATTATTTATTTCAAAAATTTATCAAATTTGAAATAATAACTTCGGCACTTTTTAATAACTTTGATGCAAATTAATGTTTTTTAAATTTCAAAAAGCATCCTGTTTCATACATCAAAAGCTTTCTAACAGTATGTCTATTTGTATATTTTATTCGGTTTTTAATTATTTATTTTAAAAATTTATAAAATTTGAAATAATAACTTCGGCCATTTTTATTAACTTTGATGCAAATAAATATTTTTTAAAAATTTAAAAAGCATCGTGTTGCATACATCAAGGGCTTTCTAAAAGTGTGTCTACTTGTATATCTTATTACGTTTTTGATTATTTATTTTAAAAGTTTTTAAAATTTGAAATAATAACTTTGGCCATTTTTAATAACTTTGATGCAAATAAATATTTTTTATAAATTCAAAAAGCATCGTGTTGCATACATCAAGGGCTTTTCAGCAGTATCATTACTTGTTAATTTTTTTATGTTTTTAATTATTTATTTCAAAAATTTATCAAATTTGAAATAATAACTTCCGCACTTTTTAATAACTTTCATGCAAACTAATATTTTTTAAAAATTCAAAAAGCATCGTGTTGCATACATCAAGGGCTTTCCAACAGTATGTCTACTTGTATATTTTATTACGTTTTAAATAATTTATTTTAAAAATTTATCAAAATTTGAAATAATAACTTCGGCACTTTTTAATAACTTTGATGCAAATTAATATTTTTTAAAAATTCAAAAAGCATTGTGTTGCATACATCAAGGGCTTTCCAACAGTATGTCTACTTGTATATTTTATTACGTTTTAAATAATTTATTTTAAAAATTTATCAAATTTGAAATAATAACTTCGGCACTTTTTAATAACTTTCATGCAAACTAATATTTTTAAAAAATTCAAAAAGCATCGTGTTGCATACATCAAGGGCTTTCCAACAGTATGTCTACTTGTATATTTTATTATGTTTTAAATAATTTATTTTAAAAATTTATCAACTTTGAAATAATAACTTCGGCACTTTTTAATAACTTTGATGCAAATTAATATTTTTTTAAAATTCAAAATGCATCGTGTTGCATACATTAAGAGCTTTCCAACATTATGTATACTTGTTTATTTTATTACGTTTTAAATGATTTATTAAAAAAACTCATCAAATTTGAAATAATAACTTGGGCACTTTTTAATAACTTTTATTCAAATTAATATTTTTCAAAAATTTAAAACGCATCGTGTTGCATACATTAAGGGCTTTCCGAAAATATTTCTACTTGTACATTTTATTACGTTTTTAATTATTTATTTTAAATATTTATAAAATTTGAAATAATAACTTCGGCCATTTCTAATAACTTTTATGCAAATTAATATTTTTTAAAAATTCAAAAAGCATCGTTTTGCATACATCAAGGGCTTTCCAATAGTGTGTCTACTTGTATATTTTATTACGTTTTTAATTATTTATTTCAAAAAATTTTAAAATTTGAAATAATAACTTCGGCGATTTTTAATAACTTTGATGCAAATTAATTTATTTTTAAAAATTCAAAAAGCATCAAGTTGCATACATCAAGGGCTTTCCAGCAGTATGTTTACTTGTAATTTTTTTTATGTTTTTAATCATTTATTTCAAAAATTTATCAAATTTGAAATAATAACTTCGGCACTTTTGAATAACTTTGATGCAAATTAATATTTTTTAAAAATTCATAAAGCATCGTGTTGCATACATCAACGGCTTTCTAACAGTATGTCTATTTGTATATTTTTTTAAGTTTTTAATAATTTATTTTAAAAATTTATAAAATTTGAAATTATAACTTCGGCCATTTTTAATAACTTTAGTGCAAACTAATATTTTTCAAAAATTTAAAAAACATTGTGTTGCATACATCAAGGGCTTTCCAAAAGTATGTCTACTTGTATATTTTATTACGTTTTTAATTATCTATTTTTAAAATTTATAAAATTTTAAATAATGACTTCGGCCATTTTTAATAACTTTGATGCAAATTAATATTTTTTTAAAATTCCAAAATCATTGTGTTGCAAACATTAAGGGCTTTCCAACAGTATGACTACTTGTATATTTTATCACGTTTTGAATGATTTATTTTAAAAATTTGTCAAATTTGAAATAATAACTTGGGCACATTTTAATAACTTTTATTCAAATTAATATTTTTCAAATATTTTAAACGCATCGTGTTGCATACATTAAAGGCTTTCTAACAGTATGTTTACTTGTATATTTTATTACGTTTTTAATTATTTATTTCAAAAATTTATCAAATTTGAAATAATAACTTCGGCAGTTTTTAATAACTTTTACGAAAATTAATATTTTTCAAAAATTCAAAAAGCATCGTGTTGCATACATCAAGTAATTTCCAGCCGTATGTTTACTTGTAAATTTTTTGTGTTTTTAATTATTTATATCAAAAATTTATCAAATTTGAAATAATAACTTCGGTACTTTTTAATAACTTTGATGCAAATTAATATTTTTCAAAAATTCAAAAAGCATCGTGTTGCTTACATCAAGAGCTTTCCAACATTATGTCTACTTGTATATTTAATTACGTTTTAAATGATTTATTTAAAAAACTCATCAAATTTAAAATAATAACTTGGGCACTTTTTAATAACTTTTATTCAAATTAATATTTTTCAAAATTTTAAAACGCATCGCGTTGCATACATTAAGGGCTTTCTAACAGTATGTCTATTTGTATATTTTATTAGGTTTTTAATTATTTATTTTAAAAATTTATAAAATTTGAAATTATAACTTCGGCCATTTTTAATAACTTTGATGCAAATTAATTTATTTTTAAAATTCAAAAAGCATCGTGTTGCATACATCAAGGGCTTTCCAGCAGTATGTTTACTTGTAATTTTTTTTATGTTTTTAATTATTTATTTCAAAAATTTATCAAATTTGAAATAATAACTTCGGCCATTTTTAATAACTTTGATGCAAATTAATTTATTTTTAAAAATTCAAAAAGCATCGTGTTGCATACATCAAGGGCTTTCCAGCAGTATGTTTACTTGTAAATTTTTTTATGTTTTTAATTATTTATTTCAAAAATTTATCAAATTTGAAATAATAACTTCGGCACTTTTTAATAACTTTGATGCAAATTAATATTTTTCAAAAATTCAAAAAGCATCGTGTTGCATACATCAAGAGCTTTCCAACAGTATGTCTACTTGTATATTATATTAAGTTTTAAATAATTTATTTAAAAATTTATCAAATTTGAAATAATAACTTCGGCACTTTTTAATAACTTTGCTGCAAATTAATATTTTTTAAAAATTTAAAAAGCACCGTGTTGCAAAAGCAGTATGTCTACTTGTATGTTTTTTTAGGTTTTTAATTATTTATTTTAAAAATTTATAAAATTTGAAATAATAACTTCGGCCATCTTTAATAATTTTAATGAAAATTAATAGTTTTCAAAAATTTTAAAAGCATTGTGTTTCATAAATTAGGGGCTTTCTAACGGTATGTCTACTTGTATATTTTTTTACGTTTTTATATATTTAATTAAAAAATTTATAAAATTTGAAATAACTTCGGCCATTTTTAATAACTTTGATGCAAATTAATATTTTTTAAAAATTCAAAACGCATCGTGTAGCACACATCTAGGGCTTTTTAACAGTATGTCTTTTTGTATATTTTATCACGTTTTTAATTATTTATTTTGAAAATTTATAAAATTTGAAATAATAACTTCGGCCATTTTTAATAATTTTAATGCAAATTAATATTTTTTAAAAAGTTAAAAAGCATTGTGTTGCATACATCAAGGGCTTTCCAACAGTATGTCTACTTGTATATTTTATTACGTTTTTAATTATTTATTTTAAAAATTTATAAAATTTGAAATAATAACTTCGGCCATTTTTAATAACTTTGATGCAAATAAATATTTTTTAAAAATTTAAAAAGCATCGTGTTGCATACATCAAGGGCTTTCTAAAAGTGTGTCTACTTGTATATTTTATTACGTTTTTAATTATTTGTTTTAAAAATTTATAAAATTTGAAATAATAACTTCGGCCATTTTTAATAACTTTGATGCAAATAAATATTTTTTAAAAATTCAAGAAGCATCGTGTTGCATACATCAAGGGCTTTCCAGCAGTATGATTACTTGTTAATTTTTTTATGTTTTTAATTATTTATTTCAAAAATTTATCAAATTTGAAATAATAACTTCGGCACTTTTTAATAACTTTGATGCAAACTAATATTTTTCAAAAATTCAAAAAGCATCGTGTTGCATACATCAAGGGCTTTCCAACAGTATGTCTACTTGTATATTTTATTACGTTTTAAATAATTTATTTTAAAAATTTATCAAATTTGAAATAATAACTTCGGCACTTTTTAATAACTTTGATGCAAATTAATGTTTTTTAAATTTCAAAAAGCATCCTGTTTCATACATCAAAAGCTTTCTAACAGTATGTCTATTTGTATATTTTATTCGGTTTTTAATTATTTATTTTAAAAATTTATAAAATTTGAAATAATAACTTCGGCCATTTTTATTAACTTTGATGCAAATAAATATTTTTTAAAAATTTAAAAAGCATCGTGTTGCATACATCAAGGGCTTTCTAAAAGTGTGTCTACTTGTATATCTTATTACGTTTTTGATTATTTATTTTAAAAATTTATAAAATTTGTAATAATAACTTTGGCCATTTTTAATAACTTTGATGCAAATAAATATTTTTTATAAATTCAAAAAGCATCGTGTTGCATACATCAAGGGCTTTTCAGCAGTATCATTACTTGTTAATTTTTTTATGTTTTTAATTGTTTATTTCAAAAATTTATCAAATTTGAAATAATAACTTCGGCACTTTTTAATAACTTTCATGCAAACTAATATTTTTCAAAAATTCAAAAAGCATCGTGTTGCATACATCAAGGGCTTTCCAACAGTATGTCTACTTGTATATTTTATTACGTTTTAAATAATTTATTTTAAAAATTTATCAAAATTTGAAATAATAACTTCGGCACTTTTTAATAACTTTGATGCAAATTAATATTTTTTAAAAATTCAAAAAGCATTGTGTTGCATACATCAAGGGCTTTCCAACAGTATGTCTACTTGTATATTTTATTATGTTTTAAATAATTTATTTTAAAAATTTATCAACTTTGAAATAATAACTTCGGCACTTTTTAATAACTTTGATGCAAATTAATATTTTTTTAAAATTCAAAATGCATCGTGTTGCATACATTAAGAGCTTTCCAACATTATGTATACTTGTATATTTTATTACGTTTTAAATGATTTATTTAAAAAACTCATCAAATTTGAAATAATAACTTGGGCACTTTTTAATAACTTTTATTCAAATTAATATTTTTCAAAAATTTAAAACGCATCGTGTTGCATACATTAAGGGCTTTCCGAAAATATTTCTACTTGTACATTTTATTACGTTTTTAATTATTTATTTGAAATATTTATAAAATTTGAAATAATAACTTCGGCCATTTCTAATAACTTTTATGCAAATTAATATTTTTTAAAAATTCAAAAAGCATCGTTTTGCATACATCAAGGGCTTTCCAATAGTGTGTCTACTTGTATATTTTATTACGTTTTTAATTATTTATTTCAAAAAATTTTAAAATTTGAAATAATAACTTCGGCGATTTTTAATAACTTTGATGCAAATTAATTTATTTTTAAAAATTCAAAAAGCATCAAGTTGCATACATCAAGGGCTTTCCAGCAGTATGTTTACTTGTAATTTTTTTTATGTTTTTAATCATTTATTTCAAAAATTTATCAAATTTGAAATAATAACTTCGGCACTTTTGAATAACTTTGATGCAAATTAATATTTTTTAAAAATTCAAAAAGCATCGTGTTGCATACATCAACGGCTTTCTAACAGTATGTCTATTTGTATATTTTTTTAAGTTTTTAATAATTTATTTTAAAAATTTATAAAATTTGAAATTATAACTTCGGCCATTTTTAATAACTTTAGTGCAAACTAATATTTTTCAGAAATTTAAAAAACATTGTGTTGCATACATCAAGGGCTTTCCAAAAGTATGTCTACTTGTATATTTTATTACGTTTTAAATAATTTATTTTAAAAATTTATCAAAATTTGAAATAATAACTTCGGCACTTTTTAATAACTTTGATGCAAATTAATATTTTTTAAAAATTCAAAAAGCATTGTGTTGCATACATCAAGGGCTTTCCAACAGTATGTCTACTTGTATATTTTATTATGTTTTAAATAATTTATTTTAAAAATTTATCAACTTTGAAATAATAACTTCGGCACTTTTTAATAACTTTGATGCAAATTAATATTTTTTTAAAATTCAAAATGCATCGTGTTGCATACATTAAGAGCTTTCCAACATTATGTATACTTGTATATTTTATTACGTTTTAAATGATTTATTTAAAAAACTCATCAAATTTGAAATAATAACTTGGGCACTTTTTAATAACTTTTATTCAAATTAATATTTTTCAAAAATTTAAAACGCATCGTGTTGCATACATTAAGGGCTTTCCGAAAATATTTCTACTTGTACATTTTATTACGTTTTTAATTATTTATTTGAAATATTTATAAAATTTGAAATAATAACTTCGGCCATTTCTAATAACTTTTATGCAAATTAATATTTTTTAAAAATTCAAAAAGCATCGTTTTGCATACATCAAGGGCTTTCCAATAGTGTGTCTACTTGTATACTTTATTACGTTTTTAATTATTTATTTCAAAAAATTTTAAAATTTGAAATAATAACTTCGGCGATTTTTAATAACTTTGATGCAAATTAATTTATTTTTAAAAATTCAAAAAGCATCAAGTTGCATACATCAAGGGCTTTCCAGCAGTATGTTTACTTGTAATTTTTTTTATGTTTTTAATCATTTATTTCAAAAATTTATCAAATTTGAAATAATAACTTCGGCACTTTTGAATAACTTTGATGCAAATTAATATTTTTCAAAAATTCAAAAAGCATCGTGTTGCATACATCAAAGCTTTCTAACAGTATGTATAGTTGTATATTTTATTACGTTTTCAATGATTTATTTCAAAAACTTATCAAATTTGAAATAATAACTTGGGCACTTTTTAATAACTTTTATTCAAATTAAACTTTTTCAAAAATTTAAAACGCATCGCGTTGCGTACATCAAGAACTTTTTAACAGTATGTCTACTTGTACATTTTTTTACGTTTTTAATTATTTATTTTTAAAATTCATAAAATTTCAAATAAAAACTTGGGCACTTTTTAATAACTTTGATGCAAATTAATATTTTTTAAAAATTCAAAAAGCATTGTGTTTCATACATCAAGGGCTTTCCAACGTTATGTCTACTTGTATATTTTTTTACGTTTTTAATTATTTAATTAAAAAATTTATAAAATTTGAAATAAATTCGGCCATTTTTAATAACTTTGATGCAACTTAATATTTTTTAAAAATTCAAAACGCATCGTGTTGCACACATCAAGGGCTTTTCAACAGTGTGTCTTTTTGTATATTTTATTACGTTTTGAACTATTTATTTTAAAAATTTATAAAATTTGAAATAATAACTTCGGCCATTTTTAATAACTTTGATGTAAATTAATATTTTTCAAAACTACAAAAAGCATTGTGTTGCATACATCAAGGGCTTTCTAGCAGTATGTTTACTTGTACATTTTCTTATGTTTTGAATTATTTATTTTAAAATTTTATAAAATTTGAAATAATAACTTCGGCCATTTTTAATAACTTTGATGCAAATTAATATTTTTTAAAAATTCAAAAAGCATCGTGTTGCATACATCAAGGGCTTTCCAACAGTATGTCTACTTGTATATTTTATTACGTTTTAAATAATTTATTTTAAAAATTTATCAAAATTTGAAATAATAACTTCGGCACTTTTTAATAACTTTGATGCAAATTAATATTTTTTTAAAATTCAAAATGCATCGTGTTGCATACATTAAGAGCTTTCCAACATTATGTATACTTGTATATTTTATTACGTTTTAAATGATTTATTTAAAAAACTCATCAAATTTGAAATAATAACTTGGGCACTTTTTAATAACTTTTATTCAAATTAATATTTTTCAAAAATTTAAAACGCATCGTGTTGCATACATTAAGGGCTTTCCGAAAATATTTCTACTTGTACATTTTATTACGTTTTTAATTATTTATTTGAAATATTTATAAAATTTGAAATAATAACTTCGGCCATTTCTAATAACTTTTATGCAAATTAATATTTTTTAAAAATTCAAAAAGCATCGTTTTGCATACATCAAGGGCTTTCCAATAGTGTGTCTACTTGTATATTTTATTACGTTTTTAATTATTTATTTCAAAAAATTTTAAAATTTGAAATAATAACTTCGGCGATTTTTAATAACTTTGATGCAAATTAATTTATTTTTAAAAATTCAAAAAGCATCAAGTTGCATACATCAAGGGCTTTCCAGCAGTATGTTTACTTGTAATTTTTTTTATGTTTTTAATCATTTATTTCAAAAATTTATCAAATTTGAAATAATAACTTCGGCACTATTGAATAACTTTGATGCCAATTAATATTTTTTAAAAATTCAAAAAGCATCGTGTTGCATACATCAACGGCTTTCTAACAGTATGTCTATTTGTATATTTTTTTAAGTTTTTAATAATTTATTTTAAAAATTTATAAAATTTGAAATTATAACTTCGGCCATTTTTAATAACTTTAGTGCAAACTAATATTTTTCAAAAATTTAAAAAACATTGTGTTGCATACATCAAGGGCTTTCCAAAATTATGTCTACTTGTATATTTTATTACGTTTTTAATTATTTATTTTAAAATTTATAAAATTTGAAATAATAACTTCGGCACTTTTTAATAACTTTGATGCAAATTAATATTTTTTAAAAATTTAAAAAGCACCGTGTTGCAAAAGCAGTATGTCTACTTGTATGTTTTTTTAGGTTTTTAATTATTTATTTTAAAAATTTATAAAATTTGAAATAATAACTTCGGCCATCTTTAATAATTTTAATGCAAATTAATAGTTTTCAAAAATTTTAAAAGCATTGTGTTTCATAAATTAGGGGCTTTCTAACGGTATGTCTACTTGTATATTTTTTTACGTTTTTATATATTTAATTAAAAAATTTATAAAATTTGAAATAACTTCGGCCATTTTTAATAACTTTGATGCAAATTAATATTTTTTAAAAATTCAAAACGCATCGTGTAGCACACATCTAGGGCTTTTTAACAGTATGTCTTTTTGTATATTTTATCACGTTTTTAATTATTTATTTTGAAAATTTATAAAATTTGAAATAATAACTTCGGCCATTTTTAATAATTTTAATGCAAATTAATATTTTTTAAAAAGTTAAAAAACATTGTGTTGCATACATCAAGGGCTTTCCAACAGTATGTCTACTTGTATATTTTATTACGTTTTTAATTATTTATTTTAAAAATTTATAAAATTTGAAATAATAACTTCGGCCATTTTTAATAACTTTGATGCAAATAAATATTTTTTAAAAATTTAAAAAGCATCGTGTTGCATACATCAAGGGCTTTCTAAAAGTGTGTCTACTTGTATATTTTATTACGTTCTTAATTATTTGTTTTAAAAATTTATAAAATTTGAAATAATAACTTCGGCCATTTTTAATAACTTTGATGCAAATAAATATTTTTTAAAAATTCAAGAAGCCTCGTGTTGCACACATCAAGGGCTTTCCAGCAGTATGATTACTTGTTAATTTTTTTATGTTTTTAATTATTTATTTCAAAAATTTATCAAATTTGAAATAATAACTTCGGCACTTTTTAATAACTTTGATGCAAATTAATGTTTTTTAAATTTCAAAAAGCATCCTGTTTCATACATCAAAAGCTTTCTAACAGTATGTCTATTTGTATATTTTATTCGGTTTTTAATTATTTATTTTAAAAATTTATAAAATTTGAAATAATAACTTCGGCCATTTTTATTAACTTTGATGCAAATAAATATTTTTTAAAAATTTAAAAAGCATCGTGTTGCATACATCAAGGGCTTTCTAAAAGTGTGTCTACTTGTATATCTTATTACGTTTTTGATTATTTATTTTAAAAGTTTTTAAAATTTGAAATAATAACTTTGGCCATTTTTAATAACTTTGATGCAAATAAATATTTTTTATAAATTCAAAAAGCATCGTGTTGCATACATCAAGGGCTTTTCAGCAGTATCATTACTTGTTAATTTTTTTATGTTTTTAATTATTTATTTCAAAAATTTATCAAATTTGAAATAATAACTTCCGCACTTTTTAATAACTTTCATGCAAACTAATATTTTTTAAAAATTCAAAAAGCATCGTGTTGCATACATCAAGGGCTTTCCAACAGTATGTCTACTTGTATATTTTATTACGTTTTAAATAATTTATTTTAAAAATTTATCAAAATTTGAAATAATAACTTCGGCACTTTTTAATAACTTTGATGCAAATTAATATTTTTTAAAAATTCAAAAAGCATTGTGTTGCATACATCAAGGGCTTTCCAACAGTATGTCTACTTGTATATTTTATTACGTTTTAAATAATTTATTTTAAAAATTTATCAAATTTGAAATAATAACTTCGGCACTTTTTAATAACTTTCATGCAAACTAATATTTTTAAAAAATTCAAAAAGCATCGTGTTGCATACATCAAGGGCTTTCCAACAGTATGTCTACTTGTATATTTTATTATGTTTTAAATAATTTATTTTAAAAATTTATCAACTTTGAAATAATAACTTCGGCACTTTTTAATAACTTTGATGCAAATTAATATTTTTTTAAAATTCAAAATGCATCGTGTTGCATACATTAAGAGCTTTCCAACATTATGTATACTTGTTTATTTTATTACGTTTTAAATGATTTATTAAAAAAACTCATCAAATTTGAAATAATAACTTGGGCACTTTTTAATAACTTTTATTCAAATTAATATTTTTCAAAAATTTAAAACGCATCGTGTTGCATACATTAAGGGCTTTCCGAAAATATTTCTACTTGTACATTTTATTACGTTTTTAATTATTTATTTTAAATATTTATAAAATTTGAAATAATAACTTCGGCCATTTCTAATAACTTTTATGCAAATTAATATTTTTTAAAAATTCAAAAAGCATCGTTTTGCATACATCAAGGGCTTTCCAATAGTGTGTCTACTTGTATATTTTATTACGTTTTTAATTATTTATTTCAAAAAATTTTAAAATTTGAAATAATAACTTCGGCGATTTTTAATAACTTTGATGCAAATTAATTTATTTTTAAAAATTCAAAAAGCATCAAGTTGCATACATCAAGGGCTTTCCAGCAGTATGTTTACTTGTAATTTTTTTTATGTTTTTAATCATTTATTTCAAAAATTTATCAAATTTGAAATAATAACTTCGGCACTTTTGAATAACTTTGATGCAAATTAATATTTTTTAAAAATTCAAAAAGCATCGTGTTGCATACATCAACGGCTTTCTAACAGTATGTCTATTTGTATATTTTTTTAAGTTTTTAATAATTTATTTTAAAAATTTATAAAATTTGAAATTATAACTTCGGCCATTTTTAATAACTTTAGTGCAAACTAATATTTTTCAAAAATTTAAAAAACATTGTGTTGCATACATCAAGGGCTTTCCAAAAGTATGTCTACTTGTATATTTTATTACGTTTTTAATTATCTATTTTTAAAATTTATAAAATTTTAAATAATGACTTCGGCCATTTTTAATAACTTTGATGCAAATTAATATTTTTTTAAAATTCCAAAATCATTGTGTTGCAAACATTAAGGGCTTTCCAACAGTATGACTACTTGTATATTTTATCACGTTTTGAATGATTTATTTTAAAAATTTGTCAAATTTGAAATAATAACTTGGGCACATTTTAATAACTTTTATTCAAATTAATATTTTTCAAATATTTTAAACGCATCGTGTTGCATACATTAAAGGCTTTCTAACAGTATGTTTACTTGTATATTTTATTACGTTTTTAATTATTTATTTCAAAAATTTATCAAATTTGAAATAATAACTTCGGCAGTTTTTAATAACTTTTACGAAAATTAATATTTTTCAAAAATTCAAAAAGCATCGTGTTGCATACATCAAGTAATTTCCAGCCGTATGTTTACTTGTAAATTTTTTGTGTTTTTAATTATTTATATCAAAAATTTATCAAATTTGAAATAATAACTTCGGTACTTTTTAATAACTTTGATGCAAATTAATATTTTTCAAAAATTCAAAAAGCATCGTGTTGCTTACATCAAGAGCTTTCCAACATTATGTCTACTTGTATATTTAATTACGTTTTAAATGATTTATTTAAAAAACTCATCAAATTTAAAATAATAACTTGGGCACTTTTTAATAACTTTTATTCAAATTAATATTTTTCAAAATTTTAAAACGCATCGCGTTGCATACATTAAGGGCTTTCTAACAGTATGTCTATTTGTATATTTTATTAGGTTTTTAATTATTTATTTTAAAAATTTATAAAATTTGAAATTATAACTTCGGCCATTTTTAATAACTTTGATGCAAATTAATTTATTTTTAAAATTCAAAAAGCATCGTGTTGCATACATCAAGGGCTTTCCAGCAGTATGTTTACTTGTAATTTTTTTTATGTTTTTAATTATTTATTTCAAAAATTTATCAAATTTGAAATAATAACTTCGGCCATTTTTAATAACTTTGATGCAAATTAATTTATTTTTAAAAATTCAAAAAGCATCGTGTTGCATACATCAAGGGCTTTCCAGCAGTATGTTTACTTGTAAATTTTTTTATGTTTTTAATTATTTATTTCAAAAATTTATCAAATTTGAAATAATAACTTCGGCACTTTTTAATAACTTTGATGCAAATTAATATTTTTCAAAAATTCAAAAAGCATCGTGTTGCATACATCAAGAGCTTTCCAACAGTATGTCTACTTGTATATTATATTAAGTTTTAAATAATTTATTTAAAAATTTATCAAATTTGAAATAATAACTTCGGCACTTTTTAATAACTTTGCTGCAAATTAATATTTTTTAAAAATTTAAAAAGCACCGTGTTGCAAAAGCAGTATGTCTACTTGTATGTTTTTTTAGGTTTTTAATTATTTATTTTAAAAATTTATAAAATTTGAAATAATAACTTCGGCCATCTTTAATAATTTTAATGAAAATTAATAGTTTTCAAAAATTTTAAAAGCATTGTGTTTCATAAATTAGGGGCTTTCTAACGGTATGTCTACTTGTATATTTTTTTACGTTTTTATATATTTAATTAAAAAATTTATAAAATTTGAAATAACTTCGGCCATTTTTAATAACTTTGATGCAAATTAATATTTTTTAAAAATTCAAAACGCATCGTGTAGCACACATCTAGGGCTTTTTAACAGTATGTCTTTTTGTATATTTTATCACGTTTTTAATTATTTATTTTGAAAATTTATAAAATTTGAAATAATAACTTCGGCCATTTTTAATAATTTTAATGCAAATTAATATTTTTTAAAAAGTTAAAAAGCATTGTGTTGCATACATCAAGGGCTTTCCAACAGTATGTCTACTTGTATATTTTATTACGTTTTTAATTATTTATTTTAAAAATTTATAAAATTTGAAATAATAACTTCGGCCATTTTTAATAACTTTGATGCAAATAAATATTTTTTAAAAATTTAAAAAGCATCGTGTTGCATACATCAAGGGCTTTCTAAAAGTGTGTCTACTTGTATATTTTATTACGTTTTTAATTATTTGTTTTAAAAATTTATAAAATTTGAAATAATAACTTCGGCCATTTTTAATAACTTTGATGCAAATAAATATTTTTTAAAAATTCAAGAAGCATCGTGTTGCATACATCAAGGGCTTTCCAGCAGTATGATTACTTGTTAATTTTTTTATGTTTTTAATTATTTATTTCAAAAATTTATCAAATTTGAAATAATAACTTCGGCACTTTTTAATAACTTTGATGCAAACTAATATTTTTCAAAAATTCAAAAAGCATCGTGTTGCATACATCAAGGGCTTTCCAACAGTATGTCTACTTGTATATTTTATTACGTTTTAAATAATTTATTTTAAAAATTTATCAAATTTGAAATAATAACTTCGGCACTTTTTAATAACTTTGATGCAAATTAATGTTTTTTAAATTTCAAAAAGCATCCTGTTTCATACATCAAAAGCTTTCTAACAGTATGTCTATTTGTATATTTTATTCGGTTTTTAATTATTTATTTTAAAAATTTATAAAATTTGAAATAATAACTTCGGCCATTTTTATTAACTTTGATGCAAATAAATATTTTTTAAAAATTTAAAAAGCATCGTGTTGCATACATCAAGGGCTTTCTAAAAGTGTGTCTACTTGTATATCTTATTACGTTTTTGATTATTTATTTTAAAAATTTATAAAATTTGTAATAATAACTTTGGCCATTTTTAATAACTTTGATGCAAATAAATATTTTTTATAAATTCAAAAAGCATCGTGTTGCATACATCAAGGGCTTTTCAGCAGTATCATTACTTGTTAATTTTTTTATGTTTTTAATTGTTTATTTCAAAAATTTATCAAATTTGAAATAATAACTTCGGCACTTTTTAATAACTTTCATGCAAACTAATATTTTTCAAAAATTCAAAAAGCATCGTGTTGCATACATCAAGGGCTTTCCAACAGTATGTCTACTTGTATATTTTATTACGTTTTAAATAATTTATTTTAAAAATTTATCAAAATTTGAAATAATAACTTCGGCACTTTTTAATAACTTTGATGCAAATTAATATTTTTTAAAAATTCAAAAAGCATTGTGTTGCATACATCAAGGGCTTTCCAACAGTATGTCTACTTGTATATTTTATTATGTTTTAAATAATTTATTTTAAAAATTTATCAACTTTGAAATAATAACTTCGGCACTTTTTAATAACTTTGATGCAAATTAATATTTTTTTAAAATTCAAAATGCATCGTGTTGCATACATTAAGAGCTTTCCAACATTATGTATACTTGTATATTTTATTACGTTTTAAATGATTTATTTAAAAAACTCATCAAATTTGAAATAATAACTTGGGCACTTTTTAATAACTTTTATTCAAATTAATATTTTTCAAAAATTTAAAACGCATCGTGTTGCATACATTAAGGGCTTTCCGAAAATATTTCTACTTGTACATTTTATTACGTTTTTAATTATTTATTTGAAATATTTATAAAATTTGAAATAATAACTTCGGCCATTTCTAATAACTTTTATGCAAATTAATATTTTTTAAAAATTCAAAAAGCATCGTTTTGCATACATCAAGGGCTTTCCAATAGTGTGTCTACTTGTATATTTTATTACGTTTTTAATTATTTATTTCAAAAAATTTTAAAATTTGAAATAATAACTTCGGCGATTTTTAATAACTTTGATGCAAATTAATTTATTTTTAAAAATTCAAAAAGCATCAAGTTGCATACATCAAGGGCTTTCCAGCAGTATGTTTACTTGTAATTTTTTTTATGTTTTTAATCATTTATTTCAAAAATTTATCAAATTTGAAATAATAACTTCGGCACTTTTGAATAACTTTGATGCAAATTAATATTTTTTAAAAATTCAAAAAGCATCGTGTTGCATACATCAACGGCTTTCTAACAGTATGTCTATTTGTATATTTTTTTAAGTTTTTAATAATTTATTTTAAAAATTTATAAAATTTGAAATTATAACTTCGGCCATTTTTAATAACTTTAGTGCAAACTAATATTTTTCAGAAATTTAAAAAACATTGTGTTGCATACATCAAGGGCTTTCCAAAAGTATGTCTACTTGTATATTTTATTACGTTTTAAATAATTTATTTTAAAAATTTATCAAAATTTGAAATAATAACTTCGGCACTTTTTAATAACTTTGATGCAAATTAATATTTTTTAAAAATTCAAAAAGCATTGTGTTGCATACATCAAGGGCTTTCCAACAGTATGTCTACTTGTATATTTTATTATGTTTTAAATAATTTATTTTAAAAATTTATCAACTTTGAAATAATAACTTCGGCACTTTTTAATAACTTTGATGCAAATTAATATTTTTTTAAAATTCAAAATGCATCGTGTTGCATACATTAAGAGCTTTCCAACATTATGTATACTTGTATATTTTATTACGTTTTAAATGATTTATTTAAAAAACTCATCAAATTTGAAATAATAACTTGGGCACTTTTTAATAACTTTTATTCAAATTAATATTTTTCAAAAATTTAAAACGCATCGTGTTGCATACATTAAGGGCTTTCCGAAAATATTTCTACTTGTACATTTTATTACGTTTTTAATTATTTATTTGAAATATTTATAAAATTTGAAATAATAACTTCGGCCATTTCTAATAACTTTTATGCAAATTAATATTTTTTAAAAATTCAAAAAGCATCGTTTTGCATACATCAAGGGCTTTCCAATAGTGTGTCTACTTGTATATTTTATTACGTTTTTAATTATTTATTTCAAAAAATTTTAAAATTTGAAATAATAACTTCGGCGATTTTTAATAACTTTGATGCAAATTAATTTATTTTTAAAAATTCAAAAAGCATCAAGTTGCATACATCAAGGGCTTTCCAGCAGTATGTTTACTTGTAATTTTTTTTATGTTTTTAATCATTTATTTCAAAAATTTATCAAATTTGAAATAATAACTTCGGCACTTTTGAATAACTTTGATGCAAATTAATATTTTTCAAAAATTCAAAAAGCATCGTGTTGCATACATCAAAGCTTTCTAACAGTATGTATAGTTGTATATTTTATTACGTTTTCAATGATTTATTTCAAAAACTTATCAAATTTGAAATAATAACTTGGGCACTTTTTAATAACTTTTATTCAAATTAAACTTTTTCAAAAATTTAAAACGCATCGCGTTGCGTACATCAAGGACTTTTTAACAGTATGTCTACTTGTACATTTTTTTACGTTTTTAATTATTTATTTTTAAAATTCATAAAATTTCAAATAAAAACTTGGGCACTTTTTAATAACTTTGATGCAAATTAATATTTTTTAAAAATTCAAAAAGCATTGTGTTTCATACATCAAGGGCTTTCCAACGTTATGTCTACTTGTATATTTTTTTACGTTTTTAATTATTTAATTAAAAAATTTATAAAATTTGAAATAAATTCGGCCATTTTTAATAACTTTGATGCAACTTAATATTTTTTAAAAATTCAAAACGCATCGTGTTGCACACATCAAGGGCTTTTCAACAGTATGTCTTTTTGTATATTTTATTACGTTTTGAACTATTTATTTTAAAAATTTATAAAATTTGAAATAATAACTTCGGCCATTTTTAATAACTTTGATGTAAATTAATATTTTTCAAAACTACAAAAAGCATTGTGTTGCATACATCAAGGGCTTTCTAGCAGTATGTTTACTTGTACATTTTCTTATGTTTTGAATTATTTATTTTAAAATTTTATAAAATTTGAAATAATAACTTCGGCCATTTTTAATAACTTTGATGCAAATTAATATTTTTTAAAAATTCAAAAAGCATCGTGTTGCATACATCAAGGGCTTTCCAACAGTATGTCTACTTGTATATTTTATTACGTTTTAAATAATTTATTTTAAAAATTTATCAAAATTTGAAATAATAACTTCGGCACTTTTTAATAACTTTGATGCAAATTAATATTTTTTAAAAATTCAAAAAGCATTGTGTTGCATACATCAAGGGCTTTCCAACAGTATGTCTACTTGTATATTTTATTATGTTTTAAATAATTTATTTTAAAAATTTATCAACTTTGAAATAATAACTTCGGCACTTTTTAATAACTTTGATGCAAATTAATATTTTTTTAAAATTCAAAATGCATCGTGTTGCATACATTAAGAGCTTTCCAACATTATGTATACTTGTATATTTTATTACGTTTTAAATGATTTATTTAAAAAACTCATCAAATTTGAAATAATAACTTGGGCACTTTTTAATAACTTTTATTCAAATTAATATTTTTCAAAAATTTAAAACGCATCGTGTTGCATACATTAAGGGCTTTCCGAAAATATTTCTACTTGTACATTTTATTACGTTTTTAATTATTTATTTGAAATATTTATAAAATTTGAAATAATAACTTCGGCCATTTCTAATAACTTTTATGCAAATTAATATTTTTTAAAAATTCAAAAAGCATCGTTTTGCATACATCAAGGGCTTTCCAATAGTGTGTCTACTTGTATATTTTATTACGTTTTTAATTATTTATTTCAAAAAATTTTAAAATTTGAAATAATAACTTCGGCGATTTTTAATAACTTTGATGCAAATTAATTTATTTTTAAAAATTCAAAAAGCATCAAGTTGCATACATCAAGGGCTTTCCAGCAGTATGTTTACTTGTAATTTTTTTTATGTTTTTAATCATTTATTTCAAAAATTTATCAAATTTGAAATAATAACTTCGGCACTTTTGAATAACTTTGATGCCAATTAATATTTTTTAAAAATTCAAAAAGCATCGTGTTGCATACATCAACGGCTTTCTAACAGTATGTCTATTTGTATATTTTTTTAAGTTTTTAATAATTTATTTTAAAAATTTATAAAATTTGAAATTATAACTTCGGCCATTTTTAATAACTTTAGTGCAAACTAATATTTTTCAAAAATTTAAAAAACATTGTGTTGCATACATCAAGGGCTTTCCAAAATTATGTCTACTTGTATATTTTATTACGTTTTTAATTATTTATTTTAAAATTTATAAAATTTGAAATAATAACTTCGGCCATTTTTAATAACTTTGATGCAAATTAATATTTTTCAAAAATTCAAAAAGCATCGTGTTGCATACATCAAAGCTTTCTAACAGTATGTATAGTTGTATATTTTATTACGTTTTCAATGATTTATTTCAAAAACTTATCAAATTTGAAATAATAACTTGGGCACTTTTTAATAACTTTTATTCAAATTAAACTTTTTCAAAAATTTAAAACGCATCGTGTTGCGTACATCAAAGACTTTTTAACAGTATGTCTACTTGTACATTTTTTTACGTTTTTAATTATTTATTTTTAAAATTCATAAAATTTCAAATAAAAACTTGGGCACTTTTTAATAACTTTGATGCAAATTAATATTTTTTAAAAATTCAAAAAGCATTGTGTTTCATACATCAAGGGCTTTCCAACGTTATGTCTACTTGTATATTTTTTTACGTTTTTAATTATTTAATTAAAAAATTTATAAAATTTGAAATAAATTCGGCCATTTTTAATAACTTTGATGCAACTTAATATTTTTTAAAAATTCAAAACGCATCGTGTTGCACACATCAAGGGCTTTTCAACAGTATGTCTTTTTGTATATTTTATTACGTTTTGAACTATTTATTTTAAAAATTTATAAAATTTGAAATAATAACTTCGGCCATTTTTAATAACTTTGATGTAAATTAATATTTTTCAAAACTACAAAAAGCATTGTGTTGCATACATCAAGGGCTTTCTAGCAGTATGTTTACTTGTACATTTTCTTATGTTTTGAATTATTTATTTTAAAATTTTATAAAATTTGAAATAATAACTTCGGCCATTTTTAATAACTTTGATGCAAATTAATATTTTTTAAAAATTCAAAAAGCATCGTGTTGCATACATCAAGGGTTTTCCAACAGTGTGTTTACTTGTATATTTTATCAGGTTTTTAATTATTTATTTTAAAAATTTATAAAATTTGAAATAATAACTTCGGCCATTTTTAATAACTTTAATGCAAATTAATATTTTTCAAAAATTTAAAAAACATTGTGTTGCATACATCAAGGGCTTTCCAAAAATATGTCTACTTGTATATTTTATTAAGTTTTTAATTATTTATTTTTAACATTTATAAAATTGGAAAGAATAACTTCGGCCATTTTTAATAACTTTGATGCACATTAATATTTTTTAAAAATTCAAAAAGCATCGTGTTGCATACATCAAGAGCTTTCCACCAGTTTATCTTTTTGTATATTTTATTACGTTTTTAATTATTTATTTTGAAAATTTATAAAATTTGAAATAATAACTTTGGCCATTTTTAATAACTTTGATGCAAATTAATATTTTTTAAAAATTCAAAAAGCATCGTGTTGCATACATTAAGGGCTTTCCAAAAGTATGTTTACTTGTAAATTTTTTGTGTTTTTAATTATTTATATCAAAAATTTATCAAATTTGAAATAATAACTTCGGTACTTTTTAATAACTTTGATGCAAATTAATATTTTTCAAAAATTCAAAAAGCATCGTGTTGCTTACATCAAGAGCTTTCCAACATCATGTCTACTTGTATATTTTATTACGTTTTAAATGATTTATTTAAAAAACTCATCAAATTTAAAATAATAACTTGGGCACTTTTTAATAACTTTTATTCAAAATAATATTTTTCACATTTTTAAAACGCATCGCGTTGCATACATTAAGGGCTTTCTAACAGTATGTCTATTTGTATATTTTATTAGGTTTTTAATTATTTATTTTAAAAATTTATAAAATTTGAAATTATAACTTCGGCCATTTTTAATAACTTTGATGCAAATTAATTTATTTTTAAAATTCAAAAAGCATCGTGTTGCATACATCAAGGGCTTTCCAGCAGTTTGTTTACTTGTAAATTTTTTTATGTTTTTAATTATTTATTTCAAAAATTTATCAAATTTGAAATAATAACTTCGGCCATTTTTAATAACTTTGATGCAAATTAATTTATTTTTAAAAATTCAAAAAGCATCGTATTGCATACATCAAGGGCTTTCCAGCAGTATGTTTACTTGTAAATTTTTTTATGTTTTTAATTATTTATTTCAAAAATTTATCAAATTTGAAATAATAACTTCGGCACTTTTTAATAACTTTGATGCAAATTAATATTTTTAAAAATTCAAAAAGCATCGTGTTGCATACATCAAGAGCTTTCCAACAGTATGTCTACTTGTATATTTTATTACGTTTTAAATGATTTATTTAAAAATTTATCAAATTTGAAATAATAACTTCGGCACTTTTTAATAACTTTGATGCAAATTAATATTTTTTAAAAATTTAAAAAGCACCGTGTTGCAAAAGCAGTATGTCTACTTGTATGTTTTTTTAGGTTTTTAATTATTTATTTTAAAAATTTATAAAATTTGAAATAATAACTTCGGCCATCTTTAATAATTTTAATGCAAATTAATAGTTTTCAAAAATTTTAAAAGCATTGTGTTTCATAAATTAGGGGCTTTCTAACGGTATGTCTACTTGTATATTTTTTTACGTTTTTATATATTTTATTAAAAAATTTATAAAATTTGAAATAACTTCGGCCATTTTTAATAACTTTGATGCAAATTAATATTTTTTAAAAATTCAAAACGCATCGTGTAGCACACATCTAGGGCTTTTTAACAGTATGTCTTTTTGTATATTTTATCACGTTTTTAATTATTTATTTTGAAAATTTATAAAATTTGAAATAATAACTTCGGCCATTTTTAATAATTTTAATGCAAATTAATATTTTTTAAAAAGTTAAAAAACATTGTGTTGCATACATCAAGGGCTTTCCAACAGTATGTCTACTTGTATATTTTATTACGTTTTTAATTATTTATTTTAAAAATTTATAAAATTTGAAATAATAACTTCGGCCATTTTTAATAACTTTGATGCAAATAAATATTTTTTAAAAATTTAAAAAGCATCGTGTTGCATACATCAAGGGCTTTCTAAAAGTGTGTCTACTTGTATATTTTATTACGTTCTTAATTATTTGTTTTAAAAATTTATAAAATTTGAAATAATAACTTCGGCCATTTTTAAAAACTTTGATGCAAATAAATATTTTTTAAAAATTCAAGAAGCCTCGTGTTGCACACATCAAGGGCTTTCCAGCAGTATGATTACTTGTTAATTTTTTTATGTTTTTAATTATTTATTTCAAAAATTTATCAAATTTGAAATAATAACTTTGGCACTTTTTAATAACTTTGATGCAAACTAATATTTTTTAAAAATTCAAAAAGCATCGTGTTGCATACATCAAGGGTTTTCCAACAGTGTGTTTACTTGTATATTTTATCAGGTTTTTAATTATTTATTTTAAAAATTTATAAAATTTGAAATAATAACTTCGGCCATTTTTAATAACTTTAATGCAAATTAATATTTTTCAAAAATTTAAAAAACATTGTGTTGCATACATCAAGGGCTTTCCAAAAATATGTCTACTTGTATATTTTATTAAGTTTTTAATTATTTATTTTTAACATTTATAAAATTGGAAATAATAACTTCGGCCATTTTTAATAACTTTGATGCACATTAATATTTTTTAAAAATTCAAAAAGCATCGTGTTGCATACATCAAGAGCTTTCCACCAGTTTATCTTTTTGTATATTTTATTACGTTTTTAATTATTTATTTTGAAAATTTATAAAATTTGAAATAATAACTTTGGCCATTTTTAATAACTTTGATGCAAATTAATATTTTTTAAAAATTCAAAAAGCATCGTGTTGCATACATTAAGGGCTTTCCAAAAGTATGTTTACTTGTAAATTTTTTGTGTTTTTAATTATTTATATCAAAAATTTATCAAATTTGAAATAATAACTTCGGTACTTTTTAATAACTTTGATGCAAATTAATATTTTTCAAAAATTCAAAAAGCATCGTGTTGCTTACATCAAGAGCTTTCCAACATCATGTCTACTTGTATATTTTATTACGTTTTAAATGATTTATTTAAAAAACTCATCAAATTTAAAATAATAACTTGGGCACTTTTTAATAACTTTTATTCAAAATAATATTTTTCACAATTTTAAAACGCATCGCGTTGCATACATTAAGGGCTTTCTAACAGTATGTCTATTTGTATATTTTATTAGGTTTTTAATTATTTATTTTAAAAATTTATAAAATTTGAAATTATAACTTCGGCCATTTTTAATAACTTTGATGCAAATTAATTTATTTTTAAAATTCAAAAAGCATCGTGTTGCATACATCAAGGGCTTTCCAGCAGTTTGTTTACTTGTAAATTTTTTTATGTTTTTAATTATTTATTTCAAAAATTTATCAAATTTGAAATAATAACTTCGGCCATTTTTAATAACTTTGATGCAAATTAATTTATTTTTAAAAATTCAAAAAGCATCGTATTGCATACATCAAGGGCTTTCCAGCAGTATGTTTACTTGTAAATTTTTTTATGTTTTTAATTATTTATTTCAAAAATTTATCAAATTTGAAATAATAACTTCGGCACTTTTTAATAACTTTGATGCAAATTAATATTTTTAAAAATTCAAAAAGCATCGTGTTGCATACATCAAGAGCTTTCCAACAGTATGTCTACTTGTATATTTTATTACGTTTTAAATGATTTATTTAAAAATTTATCAAATTTGAAATAATAACTTCGGCACTTTTTAATAACTTTGATGCAAATTAATATTTTTTAAAAATTTAAAAAGCACCGTGTTGCAAAAGCAGTATGTCTACTTGTATGTTTTTTTAGGTTTTTAATTATTTATTTTAAAAATTTATAAAATTTGAAATAATAACTTCGGCCATCTTTAATAATTTTAATGCAAATTAATAGTTTTCAAAAATTTTAAAAGCATTGTGTTTCATAAATTAGGGGCTTTCTAACGGTATGTCTACTTGTATATTTTTTTACGTTTTTATATATTTAATTAAAAAATTTATAAAATTTGAAATAACTTCGGCCATTTTTAATAACTTTGATGCAAATTAATATTTTTTAAAAATTCAAAACGCATCGTGTAGCACACATCTAGGGCTTTTTAACAGTATGTCTTTTTGTATATTTTATCACGTTTTTAATTATTTATTTTGAAAATTTATAAAATTTGAAATAATAACTTCGGCCATTTTTAATAATTTTAATGCAAATTAATATTTTTTAAAAAGTTAAAAAACATTGTGTTGCATACATCAAGGGCTTTCCAACAGTATGTCTACTTGTATATTTTATTACGTTTTTAATTATTTATTTTAAAAATTTATAAAATTTGAAATAATAACTTCGGCCATTTTTAATAACTTTGATGCAAATAAATATTTTTTAAAAATTTAAAAAGCATCGTGTTGCATACATCAAGGGCTTTCTAAAAGTGTGTCTACTTGTATATTTTATTACGTTCTTAATTATTTGTTTTAAAAATTTATAAAATTTGAAATAATAACTTCGGCCATTTTTAATAACTTTGATGCAAATAAATATTTTTTAAAAATTCAAGAAGCCTCGTGTTGCACACATCAAGGGCTTTCCAGCAGTATGATTACTTGTTAATTTTTTTATGTTTTTAATTATTTATTTCAAAAATTTATCAAATTTGAAATAATAACTTCGGCACTTTTTAATAACTTTGATGCAAATTAATGTTTTTTAAATTTCAAAAAGCATCCTGTTTCATACATCAAAAGCTTTCTAACAGTATGTCTATTTGTATATTTTATTCGGTTTTTAATTATTTATTTTAAAAATTTATAAAATTTGAAATAATAACTTCGGCCATTTTTATTAACTTTGATGCAAATAAATATTTTTTAAAAATTTAAAAAGCATCGTGTTGCATACATCAAGGGCTTTCTAAAAGTGTGTCTACTTGTATATCTTATTACGTTTTTGATTATTTATTTTAAAAGTTTTTAAAATTTGAAATAATAACTTTGGCCATTTTTAATAACTTTGATGCAAATAAATATTTTTTATAAATTCAAAAAGCATCGTGTTGCATACATCAAGGGCTTTTCAGCAGTATCATTACTTGTTAATTTTTTTATGTTTTTAATTATTTATTTCAAAAATTTATCAAATTTGAAATAATAACTTCCGCACTTTTTAATAACTTTCATGCAAACTAATATTTTTTAAAAATTCAAAAAGCATCGTGTTGCATACATCAAGGGCTTTCCAACAGTATGTCTACTTGTATATTTTATTACGTTTTAAATAATTTATTTTAAAAATTTATCAAAATTTGAAATAATAACTTCGGCACTTTTTAATAACTTTGATGCAAATTAATATTTTTTAAAAATTCAAAAAGCATTGTGTTGCATACATCAGGGGCTTTCCAACAGTATGTCTACTTGTATATTTTATTACGTTTTAAATAATTTATTTTAAAAATTTATCAAATTTGAAATAATAACTTCGGCACTTTTTAATAACTTTCATGCAAACTAATATTTTTAAAAAATTCAAAAAGCATCGTGTTGCATACATCAAGGGCTTTCCAACAGTATGTCTACTTGTATATTTTATTATGTTTTAAATAATTTATTTTAAAAATTTATCAACTTTGAAATAATAACTTCGGCACTTTTTAATAACTTTGATGCAAATTAATATTTTTTTAAAATTCAAAATGCATCGTGTTGCATACATTAAGAGCTTTCCAACATTATGTATACTTGTTTATTTTATTACGTTTTAAATGATTTATTAAAAAAACTCATCAAATTTGAAATAATAACTTGGGCACTTTTTAATAACTTTTATTCAAATTAATATTTTTCAAAAATTTAAAACGCATCGTGTTGCATACATTAAGGGCTTTCCGAAAATATTTCTACTTGTACATTTTATTACGTTTTTAATTATTTATTTTAAATATTTATAAAATTTGAAATAATAACTTCGGCCATTTCTAATAACTTTTATGCAAATTAATATTTTTTAAAAATTCAAAAAGCATCGTTTTGCATACATCAAGGGCTTTCCAATAGTGTGTCTACTTGTATATTTTATTACGTTTTTAATTATTTATTTCAAAAAATTTTAAAATTTGAAATAATAACTTCGGCGATTTTTAATAACTTTGATGCAAATTAATTTATTTTTAAAAATTCAAAAAGCATCAAGTTGCATACATCAAGGGCTTTCCAGCAGTATGTTTACTTGTAATTTTTTTTATGTTTTTAATCATTTATTTCAAAAATTTATCAAATTTGAAATAATAACTTCGGCACTTTTGAATAACTTTGATGCAAATTAATATTTTTTAAAAATTCAAAAAGCATCGTGTTGCATACATCAACGGCTTTCTAACAGTATGTCTATTTGTATATTTTTTTAAGTTTTTAATAATTTATTTTAAAAATTTATAAAATTTGAAATTATAACTTCGGCCATTTTTAATAACTTTAGTGCAAACTAATATTTTTCAAAAATTTAAAAAACATTGTGTTGCATACATCAAGGGCTTTCCAAAAGTATGTCTACTTGTATATTTTATTACGTTTTTAATTATTTATTTTAAAATTTATAAAATTTGAAATAATAACTTCGGCCATTTTTAATAACTTTGATGCAAATTAATATTTTTCAAAAATTCAAAAAGCATCGTGTTGCATACATCAAAGCTTTCTAACAGTATGTATAGTTGTATATTTTATTACGTTTTCAATGATTTATTTCAAAAACTTATCAAATTTGAAATAATAACTTGGGCACTTTTTAATAACTTTTATTCAAATTAAACTTTTTCAAAAATTTAAAACGCATCGTGTTGCGTACATTAAGGACTTTTTAACAGTATGTCTACTTGTACATTTTTTTACGTTTTTAATTATTTATTTTTAAAATTCATAAAATTTCAAATAAAAACTTGGGCACTTTTTAATAACTTTGATGCAAATTAATATTTTTTAAAAATTCAAAAAGCATTGTGTTTCATACATCAAGGGCTTTCCAACGTTATGTCTACTTGTATATTTTTTTACGTTTTTAATTATTTAATTAAAAAATTTATAAAATTTGAAATAAATTCGGCCATTTTTAATAACTTTGATGCAACTTAATATTTTTTAAAAATTCAAAACGCATCGTGTTGCACACATCAAGGGCTTTTCAACAGTATGACTTTTTGTATATTTTATTACGTTTTGAACTATTTATTTTAAAAATTTATAAAATAAAACTTCGGCCATTTTTAATAACTTTGATGTAAATTAATATTTTTCAAAACTACAAAAAGCATTGTGTTGCATACATCAAGGGCTTTCTAGCAGTATGTTTACTTGTACATTTTCTTATGTTTTGAATTATTTATTTTAAAATTTTATAAAATTTGAAATAATAACTTCGGCCATTTTTAATAACTTTGATGCAAATTAATATTTTTTAAAAATTCAAAAAGCATCGTGTTGCATACATCAAGGGTTTTCCAACAGTGTGTTTACTTGTATATTTTATCAGGTTTTTAATTATTTATTTTAAAAATTTATAAAATTTGAAATAATAACTTCGGCCATTTTTAATAACTTTAATGCAAATTAATATTTTTCAAAAATTTAAAAAACATTGTGTTGCATATATCAAGGGCTTTCCGAAAGTATGTCTACTTGTATATTTTATTAAGTTTTTAATTATTTATTTTTAACATTTATAAAATTTGAAATAATAACTTCGGCCATTTTTAATAACTTTGATGCACATTAATATTTTTTAAAAATTCAAAAAGCATCGTGTTGCATACATCAAGAGCTTTCCACCAGTTTATCTTTTTGTATATTTTATTACGTTTTTAATTATTTATTTTGAAAATTTATAAAATTTGAAATAATAACTTTGGCCATTTTTAATAACTTTTATTCAAATTATTATTTTTCAAATATTTTAAACGCATCGTGTTGCATACATTAAAGGCTTTCTAACAGTATGTTTACTTGTATATTTTATTACGTTTTTAATTATTTATTTCAAAAATTTATCAAATTTGAAATAATAACTTCGGCAGTTTTTAATAACTTTTACGAAAATTAATATTTTTCAAAAATTCAAAAAGCATCGTGTTGCATACATCAAGTATTTTCCAGTATGTTTACTTGTAAATTTTTTGTGTTTTTAATTATTTATATCAAAAATTTATCAAATTTGAAATAATAACTTCGGCACTTTTTAATAACTTTGATGCAAATTAATATTTTTCAAAAATTCAAAAAGCATCGTGTTGCATACATCAAGAGCTTTCCAACAGTATGTCTACTTGTATATTTTATTACGTTTTAAATGATTTATTTAAAAATTTATCAAATTTGAAATAATAACTTCGGCACTTTTTAATAACTTTGATGCAAATTAATATTTTTTAAAAATTTAAAAAGCACCGTGTTGCAAAAGCAGTATGTCTACTTGTATGTTTTTTTAGGTTTTTAATTATTTATTTTAAAAATTTATAAAATTTGAAATAATAACTTCGGCCATCTTTAATAATTTTAATGCAAATTAATAGTTTTCAAAAATTTTAAAAGCATTGTGTTTCATAAATTAGAAGCTTTCTAACGGTATGTCTACTTGTATATTTTTTTACGTTTTTATATATTTAATTAAAAAATTTATAAAATTTGAAATAACTTCGGCCATTTTTAATAACTTTGATGCAAATTAATATTTTTTAAAAATTCAAAACGCATCGTGTAGCACACTTCTAGGGCTTTTTAACAGTATGTCTTTTTGTATATTTTATCACGTTTTTAATTATTTATTTTGAAAATTTATAAAATTTGAAATAATAACTTCGGCCATTTTTAATAATTTTAATGCAAATTAATATTTTTTAAAAAGTTAAAAAACATTGTGTTGCATACATCAAGGGCTTTCCAACAGTATGTCTACTTGTATATTTTATTACGTTTTTAATTATTTATTTTAAAAATTTATCAAAATTTGAAATAATAACTTCGGCACTTTTTAATAACTTTGATGCAAATTAATATTTTTTAAAAATTCAAAAAGCATTGTGTTGCATACATCAAGGGCTTTCCAACAGTATGTCTACTTGTATATTTTATTACGTTTTAAATAATTTATTTTAAAAATTTATCAAATTTGAAATAATAACTTCGGCACTTTTTAATAACTTTCATGCAAACTAATATTTTTAAAAAATTCAAAAAGCATCGTGTTGCATACATCAAGGGCTTTCCAACAGTATGTCTACTTGTATATTTTATTATGTTCTAAATAATTTATTTTAAAAATTTATCAACTTTGAAATAATAACTTCGGCACTTTTTAATAACTTTGATGCAAACTAATATTTTTCAAAAATTCAAAAAGCATCGTGTTGCATACATCAAGGGCTTTCTAACAGTATGTCTACTTGTATATTTTATTACGTTTTAAATAATTTATTTTAAAAATTTATCAAATTTGAAATAATAACTTCGGCACTTTTTAATAACTTTGATGCAAATTAATGTTTTTTAAATTTCAAAAAGCATCCTGTTTCATACATCAAAAGCTTTTTAACAGTATGTCTATTTGTATATTTTATTCGGTTTTTAATTATTTATTTTAAAAATTTATAAAATTTGAAATAATAACTTCGGCCATTTTTATTAACTTTGATGCAAATAAATATTTTTTAAAAATTTAAAAAGCATCGTGTTGCATACATCAAGGGCTTTCTAAAAGTGTGTCTACTTGTATATCTTATTACGTTTTTGATTATTTATTTTAAAAATTCATAAAATTTGAAATAATAACTTTGGCCATTTTTAATAACTTTGATGCAAATAAATATTTTTTATAAATTCAAAAAGCATCGTGTTGCATACATCAAGGGCTTTTCAGCAGTATCATTACTTGTTATTTTTTTTATGTTTTTATTTATTTATTTCAAAAATTTATCAAATTTGAAATAATAACTTCGGCACTTTTTAATAACTTTCATGCAAACTAATATTTTTCAAAAATTCAAAAAGAATCGTGTTGCATACATCAAGGGCTTTCCAACAGTATGTCTACTTGTATATTTTATTACGTTTTAATAAATTTATTTTAAAAATTTATCAAAATTTGAAATAATAACTTCGGCACTTTTTAATAACTTTGATGCAAATTAATATTTTTTAAAAATTCAAAAAGCATTGTGTTGCATACATCAAGGGCTTTCCAACAGTATGTCTACTTGTATATTTTATTACGTTTTAAATAATTTATTTTAAAAATTTATCAAATTTGAAATAATAACTTCGGCACTTTTTAATAACTTTCATGCAAACTAATATTTTTAAAAAATTCAAAAAGCATCGTGTTGCATACATCAAGGGCTTTCCAACAGTATGTCTACTTGTATATTTTATTATGTTTTAAATAATTTATTTTAAAAATTTATCAACTTTGAAATAATAACTTGGGCACTTTTTAATAACTTTGATGCAAATTAATATTTTTTTAAAATTCAAAATGCATCGTGTTGCATACATTAAGAGCTTTCTAACATTATGTATACTTGTATATTTTATTACGTTTTAAATGATTTATTTAAAAAACTCATCAAATTTGAAATAATAACTTGGGCACTTTTTAATAACTTTTATTCAAATTAATATTTTTCAAAAATTTAAAACGCATCGTGTTGCATACATTAAGGGCTTTCCAAAAATATTTCTACTTGTACATTTTATTACGTTTTTAATTATTTATTTTAAATATTTATAAAATTTGAAATAATAACTTCGGCCATTTCTAATAACTTTTATGCAAATTAATATTTTTTAAAAATTCAAAAAGCATCGTTCTGCATACATCAAGGGCTTTCTAATAGTGTGTCTACTTGTATATTTTATAACGTTTTTAATTATTAATTTCAAAAATTTTTAAAATTTGAAATAATAACTTCGGCGATTTTTAATAACTTTGATGCAAATTAATTTATTTTTAAAAATTCAAAAAGCATCAAGTTGCATACATCAAGGGCTTTCGAGCAGTATGTTTACTTGTAATTTCTTTATGTTTTTAATCATTTATTTCAAAAATTTATCAAATTTGAAATAATAACTTCGGCACTTTTGAATAACTTTGATGCAAATTAATATTTTTTAAAAATTCAAAAAGCATCGTGTTGCATACATCAACGGCTTTCTAACAGTATGTCTATTTGTATAATTTTTTAAGTTTTTAATAATTTATTTTAAAAATTTATAAAATTTGAAATTATAACTTCGGCCATTTTTAATAACTTTAGTGCAAACTAATATTTTTCAAAAATTTAAAAAACATTGTGTTGCATACATCAAGGGCTTTCCAAAAGTATGTCTACTTGTATATCTTATTACGTTTTTGATTATTTATTTTAAAAATTTATAAAATTTGAAATAATAACTTTGGCCATTTTTAATAACTTTGATGCAAATAAATATTTTTTATAAATTCAAAAAGCATCGTGTTGCATACATCAAGGGCTTTTTAGCAGTATCATTACTTGTTAATTTTTTTATGTTTTTATTTATTTATTTCAAAAATTTATCAAATTTGAAATAATAACTTCGGCACTTTTTAATAACTTTCATGCAAACTAATATTTTTCAAAAATTCAAAAAGAATCGTGTTGCATACATCAAGGGCTTTCCAACAGTATGTCTACTTGTATATTTTATTACGTTTTAAATAATTTATTTTAAAAATTTATCAAAATTTGAAATAATAACTTCGGCACTTTTTAATAACTTTGATGCAAATTAATATTTTTTAAAAATTCAAAAAGCATTGTGTTTCATACATCAAGGGCTTTCCAACAGTATGTCTACTTATATATTTTATTACGTTTTAAATAATTTATTTTAAAAATTTATCAAATTTGAAATAATAACTTCGGCACTTTTTAATAACTTTCATGCAAACTAATATTTTTCAAAAATTCAAAAAGAATCGTGTTGCATACATCAAGGGCTTTCCAACAGTATGTCTACTTGTATATTTTATTACGTTTTAAATAATTTATTTTAAAAATTTATCAAAATTTGAAATAATAACTTCGGCACTTTTTAATAACTTTGATGCAAATTAATATTTTTTAAAAATTCAAAAAGCATTGTGTTGCATACATCAAGGGCTTTCCAACAGTATGTCTACTTGTATATTTTATTATGTTTTAAATAATTTATTTTAAAAATTTATCAACTTTGAAATAATAACTTCGGCACTTTTTAATAACTTTGATGCAAATTAATATTTTTTTAAAATTCAAAATGCATCGTGTTGCATACATTAAGAGCTTTCCAACATTATGTATACTTGTATATTTTATTACGTTTTAAATGATTTATTTAAAAAACTCATCAAATTTGAAATAATAACTTGGGCACTTTTTAATAACTTTTATTCAAATTAATATTTTTCAAAAATTTAAAACGCATCGTGTTGCATACATTAAGGGCTTTCCGAAAATATTTCTACTTGTACATTTTATTACGTTTTTAATTATTTATTTGAAATATTTATAAAATTTGAAATAATAACTTCGGCCATTTCTAATAACTTTTATGCAAATTAATATTTTTTAAAAATTCAAAAAGCATCGTTTTGCATACATCAAGGGCTTTCCAATAGTGTGTCTACTTGTATATTTTATTACGTTTTTAATTATTTATTTCAAAAAATTTTAAAATTTGAAATAATAACTTCGGCGATTTTTAATAACTTTGATGCAAATTAATTTATTTTTAAAAATTCAAAAAGCATCAAGTTGCATACATCAAGGGCTTTCCAGCAGTATGTTTACTTGTAATTTTTTTTATGTTTTTAATCATTTATTTCAAAAATTTATCAAATTTGAAATAATAACTTCGGCACTTTTGAATAACTTTGATGCAAATTAATATTTTTCAAAAATTCAAAAAGCATCGTGTTGCATACATCAAAGCTTTCTAACAGTATGTATAGTTGTATATTTTATTACGTTTTCAATGATTTATTTCAAAAACTTATCAAATTTGAAATAATAACTTGGGCACTTTTTAATAACTTTTATTCAAATTAAACTTTTTCAAAAATTTAAAACGCATCGCGTTGCGTACATCAAGGACTTTTTAACAGTATGTCTACTTGTACATTTTTTTACGTTTTTAATTATTTATTTTTAAAATTCATAAAATTTCAAATAAAAACTTTGGCACTTTTTAATAACTTTGATGCAAATTAATATTTTTTAAAAATTCAAAAAGCATTGTGTTTCATACATCAAGGGCTTTCCAACGTTATGTCTACTTGTATATTTTTTTACGTTTTTAATTATTTAATTAAAAAATTTATAAAATTTGAAATAAATTCGGCCATTTTTAATAACTTTGATGCAACTTAATATTTTTTAAAAATTCAAAACGCATCGTGTTGCACACATCAAGGGCTTTTCAACAGTATGTCTTTTTGTATATTTTATTACGTTTTGAACTATTTATTTTAAAAATTTATAAAATTTGAAATAATAACTTCGGCCATTTTTAATAACTTTGATGTAAATTAATATTTTTCAAAACTACAAAAAGCATTGTGTTGCATACATCAAGGGCTTTCTAGCAGTATGTTTACTTGTACATTTTCTTATGTTTTGAATTATTTATTTTAAAATTTTATAAAATTTGAAATAATAACTTCGGCCATTTTTAATAACTTTGATGCAAATTAATATTTTTTAAAAATTCAAAAAGCATCGTGTTGCATACATCAAGGGCTTTCCAACAGTATGTCTACTTGTATATTTTATTACGTTTTAAATAATTTATTTTAAAAATTTATCAAAATTTGAAATAATAACTTCGGCACTTTTTAATAACTTTGATGCAAATTAATATTTTTTAAAAATTCAAAAAGCATTGTGTTGCATACATCAAGGGCTTTCCAACAGTATGTCTACTTGTATATTTTATTATGTTTTAAATAATTTATTTTAAAAATTTATCAACTTTGAAATAATAACTTCGGCACTTTTTAATAACTTTGATGCAAATTAATATTTTTTTAAAATTCAAAATGCATCGTGTTGCATACATTAAGAGCTTTCCAACATTATGTATACTTGTATATTTTATTACGTTTTAAATGATTTATTTAAAAAACTCATCAAATTTGAAATAATAACTTGGGCACTTTTTAATAACTTTTATTCAAATTAATATTTTTCAAAAATTTAAAACGCATCGTGTTGCATACATTAAGGGCTTTCCGAAAATATTTCTACTTGTACATTTTATTACGTTTTTAATTATTTATTTGAAATATTTATAAAATTTGAAATAATAACTTCGGCCATTTCTAATAACTTTTATGCAAATTAATATTTTTTAAAAATTCAAAAAGCATCGTTTTGCATACATCAAGGGCTTTCCAATAGTGTGTCTACTTGTATATTTTATTACGTTTTTAATTATTTATTTCAAAAAATTTTAAAATTTGAAATAATAACTTCGGCGATTTTTAATAACTTTGATGCAAATTAATTTATTTTTAAAAATTCAAAAAGCATCAAGTTGCATACATCAAGGGCTTTCCAGCAGTATGTTTACTTGTAATTTTTTTTATGTTTTTAATCATTTATTTCAAAAATTTATCAAATTTGAAATAATAACTTCGGCACTTTTGAATAACTTTGATGCCAATTAATATTTTTTAAAAATTCAAAAAGCATCGTGTTGCATACATCAACGGCTTTCTAACAGTATGTCTATTTGTATATTTTTTTAAGTTTTTAATAATTTATTTTAAAAATTTATAAAATTTGAAATTATAACTTCGGCCATTTTTAATAACTTTAGTGCAAACTAATATTTTTCAAAAATTTAAAAAACATTGTGTTGCATACATCAAGGGCTTTCCAAAATTATGTCTACTTGTATATTTTATTACGTTTTTAATTATTTATTTTAAAATTTATAAAATTTGAAATAATAACTTCGGCCATTTTTAATAACTTTGATGCAAATTAATATTTTTCAAAAATTCAAAAAGCATCGTGTTGCATACATCAAAGCTTTCTAACAGTATGTATAGTTGTATATTTTATTACGTTTTCAATGATTTATTTCAAAAACTTATCAAATTTGAAATAATAACTTGGGCACTTTTTAATAACTTTTATTCAAATTAAACTTTTTCAAAAATTTAAAACGCATCGTGTTGCGTACATCAAAGACTTTTTAACAGTATGTCTACTTGTACATTTTTTTACGTTTTTAATTATTTATTTTTAAAATTCATAAAATTTCAAATAAAAACTTGGGCACTTTTTAATAACTTTGATGCAAATTAATATTTTTTAAAAATTCAAAAAGCATTGTGTTTCATACATCAAGGGCTTTCCAACGTTATGTCTACTTGTATATTTTTTTACGTTTTTAATTATTTAATTAAAAAATTTATAAAATTTGAAATAAATTCGGCCATTTTTAATAACTTTGATGCAACTTAATATTTTTTAAAAATTCAAAACGCATCGTGTTGCACACATCAAGGGCTTTTCAACAGTATGTCTTTTTGTATATTTTATTACGTTTTGAACTATTTATTTTAAAAATTTATAAAATTTGAAATAATAACTTCGGCCATTTTTAATAACTTTGATGTAAATTAATATTTTTCAAAACTACAAAAAGCATTGTGTTGCATACATCAAGGGCTTTCTAGCAGTATGTTTACTTGTACATTTTCTTATGTTTTGAATTATTTATTTTAAAATTTTATAAAATTTGAAATAATAACTTCGGCCATTTTTAATAACTTTGATGCAAATTAATATTTTTTAAAAATTCAAAAAGCATCGTGTTGCATACATCAAGGGTTTTCCAACAGTGTGTTTACTTGTATATTTTATCAGGTTTTTAATTATTTATTTTAAAAATTTATAAAATTTGAAATAATAACTTCGGCCATTTTTAATAACTTTAATGCAAATTAATATTTTTCAAAAATTTAAAAAACATTGTGTTGCATACATCAAGGGCTTTCCAAAAATATGTCTACTTGTATATTTTATTAAGTTTTTAATTATTTATTTTTAACATTTATAAAATTGGAAATAATAACTTCGGCCATTTTTAATAACTTTGATGCACATTAATATTTTTTAAAAATTCAAAAAGCATCGTGTTGCATACATCAAGAGCTTTCCACCAGTTTATCTTTTTGTATATTTTATTACGTTTTTAATTATTTATTTTGAAAATTTATAAAATTTGAAATAATAACTTTGGCCATTTTTAATAACTTTGATGCAAATTAATATTTTTTAAAAATTCAAAAAGCATCGTGTTGCATACATTAAGGGCTTTCCAAAAGTATGTTTACTTGTAAATTTTTTGTGTTTTTAATTATTTATATCAAAAATTTATCAAATTTGAAATAATAACTTCGGTACTTTTTAATAACTTTGATGCAAATTAATATTTTTCAAAAATTCAAAAAGCATCGTGTTGCTTACATCAAGAGCTTTCCAACATCATGTCTACTTGTATATTTTATTACGTTTTAAATGATTTATTTAAAAAACTCATCAAATTTAAAATAATAACTTGGGCACTTTTTAATAACTTTTATTCAAAATAATATTTTTCACATTTTTAAAACGCATCGCGTTGCATACATTAAGGGCTTTCTAACAGTATGTCTATTTGTATATTTTATTAGGTTTTTAATTATTTATTTTAAAAATTTATAAAATTTGAAATTATAACTTCGGCCATTTTTAATAACTTTGATGCAAATTAATTTATTTTTAAAATTCAAAAAGCATCGTGTTGCATACATCAAGGGCTTTCCAGCAGTTTGTTTACTTGTAAATTTTTTTATGTTTTTAATTATTTATTTCAAAAATTTATCAAATTTGAAATAATAACTTCGGCCATTTTTAATAACTTTGATGCAAATTAATTTATTTTTAAAAATTCAAAAAGCATCGTATTGCATACATCAAGGGCTTTCCAGCAGTATGTTTACTTGTAAATTTTTTTATGTTTTTAATTATTTATTTCAAAAATTTATCAAATTTGAAATAATAACTTCGGCACTTTTTAATAACTTTGATGCAAATTAATATTTTTAAAAATTCAAAAAGCATCGTGTTGCATACATCAAGAGCTTTCCAACAGTATGTCTACTTGTATATTTTATTACGTTTTAAATGATTTATTTAAAAATTTATCAAATTTGAAATAATAACTTCGGCACTTTTTAATAACTTTGATGCAAATTAATATTTTTTAAAAATTTAAAAAGCACCGTGTTGCAAAAGCAGTATGTCTACTTGTATGTTTTTTTAGGTTTTTAATTATTTATTTTAAAAATTTATAAAATTTGAAATAATAACTTCGGCCATCTTTAATAATTTTAATGCAAATTAATAGTTTTCAAAAATTTTAAAAGCATTGTGTTTCATAAATTAGGGGCTTTCTAACGGTATGTCTACTTGTATATTTTTTTACGTTTTTATATATTTAATTAAAAAATTTATAAAATTTGAAATAACTTCGGCCATTTTTAATAACTTTGATGCAAATTAATATTTTTTAAAAATTCAAAACGCATCGTGTAGCACACATCTAGGGCTTTTTAACAGTATGTCTTTTTGTATATTTTATCACGTTTTTAATTATTTATTTTGAAAATTTATAAAATTTGAAATAATAACTTCGGCCATTTTTAATAATTTTAATGCAAATTAATATTTTTTAAAAAGTTAAAAAACATTGTGTTGCATACATCAAGGGCTTTCCAACAGTATGTCTACTTGTATATTTTATTACGTTTTTAATTATTTATTTTAAAAATTTATAAAATTTGAAATAATAACTTCGGCCATTTTTAATAACTTTGATGCAAATAAATATTTTTTAAAAATTTAAAAAGCATCGTGTTGCATACATCAAGGGCTTTCTAAAAGTGTGTCTACTTGTATATTTTATTACGTTCTTAATTATTTGTTTTAAAAATTTATAAAATTTGAAATAATAACTTCGGCCATTTTTAAAAACTTTGATGCAAATAAATATTTTTTAAAAATTCAAGAAGCCTCGTGTTGCACACATCAAGGGCTTTCCAGCAGTATGATTACTTGTTAATTTTTTTATGTTTTTAATTATTTATTTCAAAAATTTATCAAATTTGAAATAATAACTTTGGCACTTTTTAATAACTTTGATGCAAACTAATATTTTTTAAAAATTCAAAAAGCATCGTGTTGCATACATCAAGGGTTTTCCAACAGTGTGTTTACTTGTATATTTTATCAGGTTTTTAATTATTTATTTTAAAAATTTATAAAATTTGAAATAATAACTTCGGCCATTTTTAATAACTTTAATGCAAATTAATATTTTTCAAAAATTTAAAAAACATTGTGTTGCATACATCAAGGGCTTTCCAAAAGTATGTCTACTTGTATATTTTATTAAGTTTTTAATTATTTATTTTTAACATTTATAAAATTGGAAATAATAACTTCGGCCATTTTTAATAACTTTGATGCACATTAATATTTTTTAAAAATTCAAAAAGCATCGTGTTGCATACATCAAGAGCTTTCCACCAGTTTATCTTTTTGTATATTTTATTACGTTTTTAATTATTTATTTTGAAAATTTATAAAATTTGAAATAATAACTTTGGCCATTTTTAATAACTTTGATGCAAATTAATATTTTTTAAAAATTCAAAAAGCATCGTGTTGCATACATTAAGGGCTTTCCAAAAGTATGTTTACTTGTAAATTTTTTGTGTTTTTAATTATTTATATCAAAAATTTATCAAATTTGAAATAATAACTTCGGTACTTTTTAATAACTTTGATGCAAATTAATATTTTTCAAAAATTCAAAAAGCATCGTGTTGCTTACATCAAGAGCTTTCCAACATCATGTCTACTTGTATATTTTATTACGTTTTAAATGATTTATTTAAAAAACTCATCAAATTTAAAATAATAACTTGGGCACTTTTTAATAACTTTTATTCAAAATAATATTTTTCACAATTTTAAAACGCATCGCGTTGCATACATTAAGGGCTTTCTAACAGTATGTCTATTTGTATATTTTATTAGGTTTTTAATTATTTATTTTAAAAATTTATAAAATTTGAAATTATAACTTCGGCCATTTTTAATAACTTTGATGCAAATTAATTTATTTTTAAAATTCAAAAAGCATCGTGTTGCATACATCAAGGGCTTTCCAGCAGTTTGTTTACTTGTAAATTTTTTTATGTTTTTAATTATTTATTTCAAAAATTTATCAAATTTGAAATAATAACTTCGGCCATTTTTAATAACTTTGATGCAAATTAATTTATTTTTAAAAATTCAAAAAGCATCGTATTGCATACATCAAGGGCTTTCCAGCAGTATGTTTACTTGTAAATTTTTTTATGTTTTTAATTATTTATTTCAAAAATTTATCAAATTTGAAATAATAACTTCGGCACTTTTTAATAACTTTGATGCAAATTAATATTTTTAAAAATTCAAAAAGCATCGTGTTGCATACATCAAGAGCTTTCCAACAGTATGTCTACTTGTATATTTTATTACGTTTTAAATGATTTATTTAAAAATTTATCAAATTTGAAATAATAACTTCGGCACTTTTTAATAACTTTGATGCAAATTAATATTTTTTAAAAATTTAAAAAGCACCGTGTTGCAAAAGCAGTATGTCTACTTGTATGTTTTTTTAGGTTTTTAATTATTTATTTTAAAAATTTATAAAATTTGAAATAATAACTTCGGCCATCTTTAATAATTTTAATGCAAATTAATAGTTTTCAAAAATTTTAAAAGCATTGTGTTTCATAAATTAGGGGCTTTCTAACGGTATGTCTACTTGTATATTTTTTTACGTTTTTATATATTTAATTAAAAAATTTATAAAATTTGAAATAACTTCGGCCATTTTTAATAACTTTGATGCAAATTAATATTTTTTAAAAATTCAAAACGCATCGTGTAGCACACATCTAGGGCTTTTTAACAGTATGTCTTTTTGTATATTTTATCACGTTTTTAATTATTTATTTTGAAAATTTATAAAATTTGAAATAATAACTTCGGCCATTTTTAATAATTTTAATGCAAATTAATATTTTTTAAAAAGTTAAAAAACATTGTGTTGCATACATCAAGGGCTTTCCAACAGTATGTCTACTTGTATATTTTATTACGTTTTTAATTATTTATTTTAAAAATTTATAAAATTTGAAATAATAACTTCGGCCATTTTTAATAACTTTGATGCAAATAAATATTTTTTAAAAATTTAAAAAGCATCGTGTTGCATACATCAAGGGCTTTCTAAAAGTGTGTCTACTTGTATATTTTATTACGTTCTTAATTATTTGTTTTAAAAATTTATAAAATTTGAAATAATAACTTCGGCCATTTTTAATAACTTTGATGCAAATAAATATTTTTTAAAAATTCAAGAAGCCTCGTGTTGCACACATCAAGGGCTTTCCAGCAGTATGATTACTTGTTAATTTTTTTATGTTTTTAATTATTTATTTCAAAAATTTATCAAATTTGAAATAATAACTTCGGCACTTTTTAATAACTTTGATGCAAATTAATGTTTTTTAAATTTCAAAAAGCATCCTGTTTCATACATCAAAAGCTTTCTAACAGTATGTCTATTTGTATATTTTATTCGGTTTTTAATTATTTATTTTAAAAATTTATAAAATTTGAAATAATAACTTCGGCCATTTTTATTAACTTTGATGCAAATAAATATTTTTTAAAAATTTAAAAAGCATCGTGTTGCATACATCAAGGGCTTTCTAAAAGTGTGTCTACTTGTATATCTTATTACGTTTTTGATTATTTATTTTAAAAGTTTTTAAAATTTGAAATAATAACTTTGGCCATTTTTAATAACTTTGATGCAAATAAATATTTTTTATAAATTCAAAAAGCATCGTGTTGCATACATCAAGGGCTTTTCAGCAGTATCATTACTTGTTAATTTTTTTATGTTTTTAATTATTTATTTCAAAAATTTATCAAATTTGAAATAATAACTTCCGCACTTTTTAATAACTTTCATGCAAACTAATATTTTTTAAAAATTCAAAAAGCATCGTGTTGCATACATCAAGGGCTTTCCAACAGTATGTCTACTTGTATATTTTATTACGTTTTAAATAATTTATTTTAAAAATTTATCAAAATTTGAAATAATAACTTCGGCACTTTTTAATAACTTTGATGCAAATTAATATTTTTTAAAAATTCAAAAAGCATTGTGTTGCATACATCAAGGGCTTTCCAACAGTATGTCTACTTGTATATTTTATTACGTTTCAAATAATTTATTTTAAAAATTTATCAAATTTGAAATAATAACTTCGGCACTTTTTAATAACTTTCATGCAAACTAATATTTTTAAAAAATTCAAAAAGCATCGTGTTGCATACATCAAGGGCTTTCCAACAGTATGTCTACTTGTATATTTTATTATGTTTTAAATAATTTATTTTAAAAATTTATCAACTTTGAAATAATAACTTCGGCACTTTTTAATAACTTTGATGCAAATTAATATTTTTTTAAAATTCAAAATGCATCGTGTTGCATACATTAAGAGCTTTCCAACATTATGTATATTTGTTTATTTTATTACGTTTTAAATGATTTATTAAAAAAACTCATCAAATTTGAAATAATAACTTGGGCACTTTTTAATAACTTTTATTCAAATTAATATTTTTCAAAAATTTAAAACGCATCGTGTTGCATACATTAAGGGCTTTCCGAAAATATTTCTACTTGTACATTTTATTACGTTTTTAATTATTTATTTTAAATATTTATAAAATTTGAAATAATAACTTCGGCCATTTCTAATAACTTTTATGCAAATTAATATTTTTTAAAAATTCAAAAAGCATCGTTTTGCATACATCAAGGGCTTTCCAATAGTGTGTCTACTTGTATATTTTATTACGTTTTTAATTATTTATTTCAAAAAATTTTAAAATTTGAAATAATAACTTCGGCGATTTTTAATAACTTTGATGCAAATTAATTTATTTTTAAAAATTCAAAAAGCATCAAGTTGCATACATCAAGGGCTTTCCAGCAGTATGTTTACTTGTAATTTTTTTTATGTTTTTAATCATTTATTTCAAAAATTTATCAAATTTGAAATAATAACTTCGGCACTTTTGAATAACTTTGATGCAAATTAATATTTTTTAAAAATTCAAAAAGCATCGTGTTGCATACATCAACGGCTTTCTAACAGTATGTCTATTTGTATATTTTTTTAAGTTTTTAATAATTTATTTTAAAAATTTATAAAATTTGAAATTATAACTTCGGCCATTTTTAATAACTTTAGTGCAAACTAATATTTTTCAAAAATTTAAAAAACATTGTGTTGCATACATCAAGGGCTTTCCAAAAGTATGTCTACTTGTATATTTTATTACGTTTTTAATTATTTATTTTAAAATTTATAAAATTTGAAATAATAACTTCGGCCATTTTTAATAACTTTGATGCAAATTAATATTTTTCAAAAATTCAAAAAGCATCGTGTTGCATACATCAAAGCTTTCTAACAGTATGTATAGTTGTATATTTTATTACGTTTTCAATGATTTATTTCAAAAACTTATCAAATTTGAAATAATAACTTGGGCACTTTTTAATAACTTTTATTCAAATTAAACTTTTTCAAAAATTTAAAACGCATCGTGTTGCGTACATTAAGGACTTTTTAACAGTATGTCTACTTGTACATTTTTTTACGTTTTTAATTATTTATTTTTAAAATTCATAAAATTTCAAATAAAAACTTGGGCACTTTTTAATAACTTTGATGCAAATTAATATTTTTTAAAAATTCAAAAAGCATTGTGTTTCATACATCAAGGGCTTTCCAACGTTATGTCTACTTGTATATTTTTTTACGTTTTTAATTATTTAATTAAAAAATTTATAAAATTTGAAATAAATTCGGCCATTTTTAATAACTTTGATGCAACTTAATATTTTTTAAAAATTCAAAACGCATCGTGTTGCACACATCAAGGGCTTTTCAACAGTATGACTTTTTGTATATTTTATTACGTTTTGAACTATTTATTTTAAAAATTTATAAAATAAAACTTCGGCCATTTTTAATAACTTTGATGTAAATTAATATTTTTCAAAACTACAAAAAGCATTGTGTTGCATACATCAAGGGCTTTCTAGCAGTATGTTTACTTGTACATTTTCTTATGTTTTGAATTATTTATTTTAAAATTTTATAAAATTTGAAATAATAACTTCGGCCATTTTTAATAACTTTGATGCAAATTAATATTTTTTAAAAATTCAAAAAGCATCGTGTTGCATACATCAAGGGTTTTCCAACAGTGTGTTTACTTGTATATTTTATCAGGTTTTTAATTATTTATTTTAAAAATTTATAAAATTTGAAATAATAACTTCGGCCATTTTTAATAACTTTAATGCAAATTAATATTTTTCAAAAATTTAAAAAACATTGTGTTGCATATATCAAGGGCTTTCCGAAAGTATGTCTACTTGTATATTTTATTAAGTTTTTAATTATTTATTTTTAACATTTATAAAATTTGAAATAATAACTTCGGCCATTTTTAATAACTTTGATGCACATTAATATTTTTTAAAAATTCAAAAAGCATCGTGTTGCATACATCAAGAGCTTTCCACCAGTTTATCTTTTTGTATATTTTATTACGTTTTTAATTATTTATTTTGAAAATTTATAAAATTTGAAATAATAACTTTGGCCATTTTTAATAACTTTTATTCAAATTATTATTTTTCAAATATTTTAAACGCATCGTGTTGCATACATTAAAGGCTTTCTAACAGTATGTTTACTTGTATATTTTATTACGTTTTTAATTATTTATTTCAAAAATTTATCAAATTTGAAATAATAACTTCGGCAGTTTTTAATAACTTTTACGAAAATTAATATTTTTCAAAAATTCAAAAAGCATCGTGTTGCATACATCAAGTATTTTCCAGTATGTTTACTTGTAAATTTTTTGTGTTTTTAATTATTTATATCAAAAATTTATCAAATTTGAAATAATAACTTCGGCACTTTTTAATAACTTTGATGCAAATTAATATTTTTCAAAAATTCAAAAAGCATCGTGTTGCATACATCAAGAGCTTTCCAACAGTATGTCTACTTGTATATTTTATTACGTTTTAAATGATTTATTTAAAAATTTATCAAATTTGAAATAATAACTTCGGCACTTTTTAATAACTTTGATGCAAATTAATATTTTTTAAAAATTTAAAAAGCACCGTGTTGCAAAAGCAGTATGTCTACTTGTATGTTTTTTTAGGTTTTTAATTATTTATTTTAAAAATTTATAAAATTTGAAATAATAACTTCGGCCATCTTTAATAATTTTAATGCAAATTAATAGTTTTCAAAAATTTTAAAAGCATTGTGTTTCATAAATTAGAAGCTTTCTAACGGTATGTCTACTTGTATATTTTTTTACGTTTTTATATATTTAATTAAAAAATTTATAAAATTTGAAATAACTTCGGCCATTTTTAATAACTTTGATGCAAATTAATATTTTTTAAAAATTCAAAACGCATCGTGTAGCACACTTCTAGGGCTTTTTAACAGTATGTCTTTTTGTATATTTTATCACGTTTTTAATTATTTATTTTGAAAATTTATAAAATTTGAAATAATAACTTCGGCCATTTTTAATAATTTTAATGCAAATTAATATTTTTTAAAAAGTTAAAAAACATTGTGTTGCATACATCAAGGGCTTTCCAACAGTATGTCTACTTGTATATTTTATTACGTTTTTAATTATTTATTTTAAAAATTTATCAAAATTTGAAATAATAACTTCGGCACTTTTTAATAACTTTGATGCAAATTAATATTTTTTAAAAATTCAAAAAGCATTGTGTTGCATACATCAAGGGCTTTCCAACAGTATGTCTACTTGTATATTTTATTACGTTTTAAATAATTTATTTTAAAAATTTATCAAATTTGAAATAATAACTTCGGCACTTTTTAATAACTTTCATGCAAACTAATATTTTTAAAAAATTCAAAAAGCATCGTGTTGCATACATCAAGGGCTTTCCAACAGTATGTCTACTTGTATATTTTATTATGTTCTAAATAATTTATTTTAAAAATTTATCAACTTTGAAATAATAACTTCGGCACTTTTTAATAACTTTGATGCAAACTAATATTTTTCAAAAATTCAAAAAGCATCGTGTTGCATACATCAAGGGCTTTCTAACAGTATGTCTACTTGTATATTTTATTACGTTTTAAATAATTTATTTTAAAAATTTATCAAATTTGAAATAATAACTTCGGCACTTTTTAATAACTTTGATGCAAATTAATGTTTTTTAAATTTCAAAAAGCATCCTGTTTCATACATCAAAAGCTTTTTAACAGTATGTCTATTTGTATATTTTATTCGGTTTTTAATTATTTATTTTAAAAATTTATAAAATTTGAAATAATAACTTCGGCCATTTTTATTAACTTTGATGCAAATAAATATTTTTTAAAAATTTAAAAAGCATCGTGTTGCATACATCAAGGGCTTTCTAAAAGTGTGTCTACTTGTATATCTTATTACGTTTTTGATTATTTATTTTAAAAATTCATAAAATTTGAAATAATAACTTTGGCCATTTTTAATAACTTTGATGCAAATAAATATTTTTTATAAATTCAAAAAGCATCGTGTTGCATACATCAAGGGCTTTTCAGCAGTATCATTACTTGTTATTTTTTTTATGTTTTTATTTATTTATTTCAAAAATTTATCAAATTTGAAATAATAACTTCGGCACTTTTTAATAACTTTCATGCAAACTAATATTTTTCAAAAATTCAAAAAGAATCGTGTTGCATACATCAAGGGCTTTCCAACAGTATGTCTACTTGTATATTTTATTACGTTTTAATAAATTTATTTTAAAAATTTATCAAAATTTGAAATAATAACTTCGGCACTTTTTAATAACTTTGATGCAAATTAATATTTTTTAAAAATTCAAAAAGCATTGTGTTGCATACATCAAGGGCTTTCCAACAGTATGTCTACTTGTATATTTTATTACGTTTTTAATTATTTATTTTAAAATTTATAAAATTTGAAATAATAACTTCGGCCATTTTTAATAACTTTGATGCAAATTAATATTTTTCAAAAATTCAAAAAGCATCGTGTTGCATACATCAAAGCTTTCTAACAGTATGTATAGTTGTATATTTTATTACGTTTTCAATGATTTATTTCAAAAACTTATCAAATTTGAAATAATAACTTGGGCACTTTTTAATAACTTTTATTCAAATTAAACTTTTTCAAAAATTTAAAACGCATCGTGTTGCGTACATTAAGGACTTTTTAACAGTATGTCTACTTGTACATTTTTTTACGTTTTTAATTATTTATTTTTAAAATTCATAAAATTTCAAATAAAAACTTGGGCACTTTTTAATAACTTTGATGCAAATTAATATTTTTTAAAAATTCAAAAAGCATTGTGTTTCATACATCAAGGGCTTTCCAACGTTATGTCTACTTGTATATTTTTTTACGTTTTTAATTATTTAATTAAAAAATTTATAAAATTTGAAATAAATTCGGCCATTTTTAATAACTTTGATGCAACTTAATATTTTTTAAAAATTCAAAACGCATCGTGTTGCACACATCAAGGGCTTTTCAACAGTATGACTTTTTGTATATTTTATTACGTTTTGAACTATTTATTTTAAAAATTTATAAAATAAAACTTCGGCCATTTTTAATAACTTTGATGTAAATTAATATTTTTCAAAACTACAAAAAGCATTGTGTTGCATACATCAAGGGCTTTCTAGCAGTATGTTTACTTGTACATTTTCTTATGTTTTGAATTATTTATTTTAAAATTTTATAAAATTTGAAATAATAACTTCGGCCATTTTTAATAACTTTGATGCAAATTAATATTTTTTAAAAATTCAAAAAGCATCGTGTTGCATACATCAAGGGTTTTCCAACAGTGTGTTTACTTGTATATTTTATCAGGTTTTTAATTATTTATTTTAAAAATTTATAAAATTTGAAATAATAACTTCGGCCATTTTTAATAACTTTAATGCAAATTAATATTTTTCAAAAATTTAAAAAACATTGTGTTGCATATATCAAGGGCTTTCCGAAAGTATGTCTACTTGTATATTTTATTAAGTTTTTAATTATTTATTTTTAACATTTATAAAATTTGAAATAATAACTTCGGCCATTTTTAATAACTTTGATGCACATTAATATTTTTTAAAAATTCAAAAAGCATCGTGTTGCATACATCAAGAGCTTTCCACCAGTTTATCTTTTTGTATATTTTATTACGTTTTTAATTATTTATTTTGAAAATTTATAAAATTTGAAATAATAACTTTGGCCATTTTTAATAACTTTTATTCAAATTATTATTTTTCAAATATTTTAAACGCATCGTGTTGCATACATTAAAGGCTTTCTAACAGTATGTTTACTTGTATATTTTATTACGTTTTTAATTATTTATTTCAAAAATTTATCAAATTTGAAATAATAACTTCGGCAGTTTTTAATAACTTTTACGAAAATTAATATTTTTCAAAAATTCAAAAAGCATCGTGTTGCATACATCAAGTATTTTCCAGTATGTTTACTTGTAAATTTTTTGTGTTTTTAATTATTTATATCAAAAATTTATCAAATTTGAAATAATAACTTCGGCACTTTTTAATAACTTTGATGCAAATTAATATTTTTCAAAAATTCAAAAAGCATCGTGTTGCATACATCAAGAGCTTTCCAACAGTATGTCTACTTGTATATTTTATTACGTTTTAAATGATTTATTTAAAAATTTATCAAATTTGAAATAATAACTTCGGCACTTTTTAATAACTTTGATGCAAATTAATATTTTTTAAAAATTTAAAAAGCACCGTGTTGCAAAAGCAGTATGTCTACTTGTATGTTTTTTTAGGTTTTTAATTATTTATTTTAAAAATTTATAAAATTTGAAATAATAACTTCGGCCATCTTTAATAATTTTAATGCAAATTAATAGTTTTCAAAAATTTTAAAAGCATTGTGTTTCATAAATTAGAAGCTTTCTAACGGTATGTCTACTTGTATATTTTTTTACGTTTTTATATATTTAATTAAAAAATTTATAAAATTTGAAATAACTTCGGCCATTTTTAATAACTTTGATGCAAATTAATATTTTTTAAAAATTCAAAACGCATCGTGTAGCACACTTCTAGGGCTTTTTAACAGTATGTCTTTTTGTATATTTTATCACGTTTTTAATTATTTATTTTGAAAATTTATAAAATTTGAAATAATAACTTCGGCCATTTTTAATAATTTTAATGCAAATTAATATTTTTTAAAAAGTTAAAAAACATTGTGTTGCATACATCAAGGGCTTTCCAACAGTATGTCTACTTGTATATTTTATTACGTTTTTAATTATTTATTTTAAAAATTTATCAAAATTTGAAATAATAACTTCGGCACTTTTTAATAACTTTGATGCAAATTAATATTTTTTAAAAATTCAAAAAGCATTGTGTTGCATACATCAAGGGCTTTCCAACAGTATGTCTACTTGTATATTTTATTACGTTTTAAATAATTTATTTTAAAAATTTATCAAATTTGAAATAATAACTTCGGCACTTTTTAATAACTTTCATGCAAACTAATATTTTTAAAAAATTCAAAAAGCATCGTGTTGCATACATCAAGGGCTTTCCAACAGTATGTCTACTTGTATATTTTATTATGTTCTAAATAATTTATTTTAAAAATTTATCAACTTTGAAATAATAACTTCGGCACTTTTTAATAACTTTGATGCAAACTAATATTTTTCAAAAATTCAAAAAGCATCGTGTTGCATACATCAAGGGCTTTCTAACAGTATGTCTACTTGTATATTTTATTACGTTTTAAATAATTTATTTTAAAAATTTATCAAATTTGAAATAATAACTTCGGCACTTTTTAATAACTTTGATGCAAATTAATGTTTTTTAAATTTCAAAAAGCATCCTGTTTCATACATCAAAAGCTTTTTAACAGTATGTCTATTTGTATATTTTATTCGGTTTTTAATTATTTATTTTAAAAATTTATAAAATTTGAAATAATAACTTCGGCCATTTTTATTAACTTTGATGCAAATAAATATTTTTTAAAAATTTAAAAAGCATCGTGTTGCATACATCAAGGGCTTTCTAAAAGTGTGTCTACTTGTATATCTTATTACGTTTTTGATTATTTATTTTAAAAATTCATAAAATTTGAAATAATAACTTTGGCCATTTTTAATAACTTTGATGCAAATAAATATTTTTTATAAATTCAAAAAGCATCGTGTTGCATACATCAAGGGCTTTTCAGCAGTATCATTACTTGTTATTTTTTTTATGTTTTTATTTATTTATTTCAAAAATTTATCAAATTTGAAATAATAACTTCGGCACTTTTTAATAACTTTCATGCAAACTAATATTTTTCAAAAATTCAAAAAGAATCGTGTTGCATACATCAAGGGCTTTCCAACAGTATGTCTACTTGTATATTTTATTACGTTTTAATAAATTTATTTTAAAAATTTATCAAAATTTGAAATAATAACTTCGGCACTTTTTAATAACTTTGATGCAAATTAATATTTTTTAAAAATTCAAAAAGCATTGTGTTGCATACATCAAGGGCTTTCCAACAGTATGTCTACTTGTATATTTTATTACGTTTTAAATAATTTATTTTAAAAATTTATCAAATTTGAAATAATAACTTCGGCACTTTTTAATAACTTTCATGCAAACTAATATTTTTAAAAAATTCAAAAAGCATCGTGTTGCATACATCAAGGGCTTTCCAACAGTATGTCTACTTGTATATTTTATTATGTTTTAAATAATTTATTTTAAAAATTTATCAACTTTGAAATAATAACTTGGGCACTTTTTAATAACTTTGATGCAAATTAATATTTTTTTAAAATTCAAAATGCATCGTGTTGCATACATTAAGAGCTTTCTAACATTATGTATACTTGTATATTTTATTACGTTTTAAATGATTTATTTAAAAAACTCATCAAATTTGAAATAATAACTTGGGCACTTTTTAATAACTTTTATTCAAATTAATATTTTTCAAAAATTTAAAACGCATCGTGTTGCATACATTAAGGGCTTTCCGAAAATATTTCTACTTGTACATTTTATTACGTTTTTAATTATTTATTTTAAATATTTATAAAATTTGAAATAATAACTTCGGCCATTTCTAATAACTTTTATGCAAATTAATATTTTTTAAAAATTCAAAAAGCATCGTTCTGCATACATCAAGGGCTTTCTAATAGTGTGTCTACTTGTATATTTTATAACGTTTTTAATTATTAATTTCAAAAAATTTTAAAATTTGAAATAATAACTTCGGCGATTTTTAATAACTTTGATGCAAATTAATTTATTTTTAAAAATTCAAAAAGCATCAAGTTGCATACATCAAGGGCTTTCGAGCAGTATGTTTACTTGTAATTTCTTTATGTTTTTAATCATTTATTTCAAAAATTTATCAAATTTGAAATAATAACTTCGGCACTTTTGAATAACTTTGATGCAAATTAATATTTTTTAAAAATTCAAAAAGCATCGTGTTGCATACATCAACGGCTTTCTAACAGTATGTCTATTTGTATAATTTTTTAAGTTTTTAATAATTTATTTTAAAAATTTATAAAATTTGAAATTATAACTTCGGCCATTTTTAATAACTTTAGTGCAAACTAATATTTTTCAAAAATTTAAAAAACATTGTGTTGCATACATCAAGGGCTTTCCAAAAGTATGTCTACTTGTATATCTTATTACGTTTTTGATTATTTATTTTAAAAATTTATAAAATTTGAAATAATAACTTTGGCCATTTTTAATAACTTTGATGCAAATAAATATTTTTTATAAATTCAAAAAGCATCGTGTTGCATACATCAAGGGCTTTTTAGCAGTATCATTACTTGTTAATTTTTTTATGTTTTTATTTATTTATTTCAAAAATTTATCAAATTTGAAATAATAACTTCGGCACTTTTTAATAACTTTCATGCAAACTAATATTTTTCAAAAATTCAAAAAGAATCGTGTTGCATACATCAAGGGCTTTCCAACAGTATGTCTACTTGTATATTTTATTACGTTTTAAATAATTTATTTTAAAAATTTATCAAAATTTGAAATAATAACTTCGGCACTTTTTAATAACTTTGATGCAAATTAATATTTTTTAAAAATTCAAAAAGCATTGTGTTTCATACATCAAGGGCTTTCCAACAGTATGTCTACTTATATATTTTATTACGTTTTAAATAATTTATTTTAAAAATTTATCAAATTTGAAATAATAACTTCGGCACTTTTTAATAACTTTCATGCAAACTAATATTTTTAAAAAATTCAAAAAGCATCGTGTTGCATACATCAAGGGCTTTCCAACAGTATGTCTACTTGTATATTTTATTATGTTTTAAATAATTTATTTTAAAAATTTATCAACTTTGAAATAATAACTTCGGCACTTTTTAATAACTTTGATGCAAATTAATATTTTTTTAAAATTCAAAATGCATCGTGTTGCATACATTAAGAGCTTTCCAACATTATGTATACTTGTATATTTTATTACGTTTTAAATGATTTATTTAAAAAAAACTCATCAAATTTGAAATAATAACTTGGGCACTTTTTAATAACTTTTAATCAAATTAATATTTTTCAAAAATTTAAAACGCATCGTGTTGCATACATTAAGGGCTTTCCGAAAATATTTCTACTTGTACATTTTATTACGTTTTTAATTATTTATTTTAAATATTTATAAAATTTGAAATAATAACTTCGGCCATTTCTAATAACTTTTATGCAAATTAATATTTTTTAAAAATTCAAAAAGCATCGTTTTGCATACATCAAGGGCTTTCCAATAGTGTGTCTACTTGTATATTTTATAACGTTTTTAAATATTTATTTCAAAAATTTTTAAAATTTGAAATAATAACTTCGGCGATTTTTAATAACTTTGATGCAAATTAATTTATTTTTAAAAATTCAAAAAGCATCAAGTTGCATACATCAAGGGCTTTCGAGCAGTATGTTTACTTGTAATTTCTTTATGTTTTTAATCATTTATTTCAAAAATTTATCAAATTTGAAATAATAACTTCGGCACTTTTGAATAACTTTGATGCAAATTGATATTTTTTAAAAATTCAAAAAGCATCGTGTTGCATACATCAACGGCTTTCTAACAGTATGTCTATTTGTATATTTTTTTAAGTTTTTAATAATTTATTTTAAAAATTTATAAAATTTGAAATTATAACTTCGGCCATTTTTAATAACTTTAGTGCAAACTAATATTTTTCAAAAATTTAAAAAACATTGTGTTGCATACATCAAGGGCTTTCCAAAAGTATGTCTACTTGTATATTTTATTACGTTTTTAATTATTTATTTTAAAATTTATAAAATTTTAAATAATAACTTCGGCCATTTTTAATAACTTTGATGCAAATTAATATTTTTCAAAAATTCAAAAAGCATCGTGTTGCATACATCAAAGCTTTCTAACAGTATGTATAGTTGTATATTTTATTACGTTTTCAATGATTTATTTCAAAAACTTATCAAATTTGAAATAATACTTGGGCACTTTTTAATAACTTTTATTCAAATTAAACTTTTTCAAAAATTTAAAACGCATCGTGTTGCGTACATCAAGGACTTTTTAACAGTATGTCTACTTGTACATTTTTTTACGTTTTTAATTATTTATTTTTAAAATTCATAAAATTTCAAATAAAAACTTGGGCACTTTTTAATAACTTTGATGCAAATTAATATTTTTTAAAAATTCAAAAAGCATTGTGTTTCTTACATCAAGGGCTTTCCAACGTTATGTCTACTTGTATATTTTTTTACGTTTTTAATTATTTAATTAAAAAATTTATAAAATTTGAAATAAATTCGGCCATTTTTAATAACTTTGATGCAACTTAATATTTTTTAAAAATTCAAAACGCATCGTGTTGCACACATCAAGGGCTTTTTAACAGTATGTCTTTTTGTATATTTTATTACGTTTTGAACTATTTATTTTAAAAATTTATAAAATTTGAAATAATAACTTCGGCCATTTTTAATAACTTTGATGTAAATTAATATTTTTCAAAAATTCAAAAAGCATCGTGTTGCTTACATCAAGAGCTTTCCAACATTATGTCTACTTGTATATTTTATTACGTTTTAAATGATTTATTTAAAAAACTCATCAAATTTAAAATAATAACTTGGGCACTTTTTAATAACTTTTATTCAAAATAATATTTTTCAAAATTTTAAAACGCATCGCGTTGCATACATTAAGGGCTTTCCAACAGTATGTCTATTTGTATATTTTATTAGGTTTTTAATTATTTATTTTAAAAATTTATAAAATTTGAAATTATAACTTCGGCCATTTTTAATAACTTTGATGCAAATTAATTTATTTTTAAAATTCAAAAAGCATCGTGTTGCATACATCAAGGGGTTTCCAGCAGTTTATCTTTTTGTATATTTTATTACGTTTTTAATTATTTATTTTGAAAATTTATAAAATTTGAAATAATAACTTTGGCCATTTTTAATAACTTTGATGCAAATTAATATTTTTTAAAAATTCAAAAAGCATCGTGTTGCATACATCAAGAGCTTTCCACCAGTTTATCTTTTTGTATATTTTATTACGTTTTTAATTATTTATTTTGAAAATTTATAAAATTTGAAATAATAACTTTGGCCATTTTTAATAACTTTGATGCAAATTAATATTTTTTAAAAATTCAAAAAGCATCGTGTTGCATACATTAAGGGCTTTTCAAAAGTATGTCTACTTGTATATTTAATTACGTTTTTAATTATTTATTTTAAAAATTTATAAAATTTGAAATAATTACTTCGGCCATTTTTAATAACTTTGTTGCAAATTAATATTTTTGAAAAATTCAAAAAGCATCGTGTTGCATACATCAAGTAATTTCCAGCAGTATGTTTACTTGTAAATTTTTTGTGTTTTTAATTATTTATATCAAAAATTTGTCAAATTTGAAATAATAACTTCGGCACTTTTTAATAACTTTGATGCAAATTAATATTTTTCAAAAATTCAAAAAGCATCGTGTTGCATACATCAAGCGCTTTCCAACAGTATGTCTACTTGCATATTTTATTACGTTTTAAATGATTTATTTAAAAATTTATCAAATTCGAAATAATAACTTCGGCACTTTTTAATAACTTTGATGCAAATTAATATTTTTTAAAAATTTAAAAAGCACCGTGTTGCAAAAGCAGTATGTCTACTTGTATGTTTTTTTAGGTTTTTAATTATTTATTTTAAAATTTTTTAAAATTTGAAATAATACCTTCGGCCATTTTTAATAACTTTAATGCAAATTAATATTTTTTAAAAAGTTAAAAAACATTGTGTTGCATACATCAAGGGCTTTCCAACAGTATGTCTACTTGTATATTTTATTACGTTTTTAATTATTTATTTTAAAAATTTATAAAATTTGAAATAATAACTTCGGCCATTTTTAATAACTTTGATGCAAATTAATATTTTTCAAAAATTCAAAAAGCATCGTGTTGCATACATCAAAGCTTTCTAACAGTATGTATAGTTGTATATTTTATTACGTTTTCAATGATTTATTTCAAAAACTTATCAAATTTGAAATAATAACTTGGGCACTTTTTAATAACTTTTATTCAAATTAAACTTTTTCAAAAATTTAAAACGCATCGTGTTGCGTACATCAAGGACTTTTTAACAGTATGTCTACTTGTACATTTCTTTACGTTTTTAATTATTTATTTTTAAAATTCATAAAATTTCAAATAAAAACTTGGGCACTTTTTAATAACTTTGATGCAAATTAATATTTTTTAAAAATTCAAAAAGCATTGTGTTTCTTACATCAAGGGCTTTCCAACGTTATGTCTATTTGTATATTTTTTTACGTTTTTAATTATTTAATTAAAAAATTTATAAAATTTGAAATAAATTCGGCCATTTTTAATAACTTTGATGCAACTTAATATTTTTTAAAAATTCAAAACGCATCGTGTTGCACACATCAAGGGCTTTTTAACAGTATGTCTTTTTGTATATTTTATTACGTTTTGAACTATTTATTTTAAAAATTTATAAAATTTGAAATAATAACTTCGGCCATTTTTAATAACTTTGATGTAAATTAATATTTTTCAAAACTACAAAAAGCATTGTGTTGCATACATCAAGGGATTTCTAGCAGTATGTTTACTTGTACATTTTCTTATGTTTTGAATTATTTATTTTAAAATTTTATAAAATTTGAAATAATAACTTCGGCCATTTTTAATAACTTTGATGCAAATTAATATTTTTTAAAAATTCAAAAAGCATCGTGTTGCATACATCAAGGGTTTTCCAACAGTGTGTTTACTTGTATATTTTATCAGGTTTTTAATTATTTATTTTAAAAATTTATAAAATTTGAAATAATAACTTCGGCCATTTTTAATAACTTTAATGCAAATTAATATTTTTCAAAAATTTAAAAAACATTGTGTTGCATACATCAAGGGCTTTCCGAAAGTATGTCTACTTGTATATTTTATTAGGTTTTTAATTATTTATTTTTAACATTTATAAAATTGAAATAATAACTTCGGCCATTTTTAATAACTTTGATGCACATTAATATTTTTTAAAAATTCAAAAAGCATCGTGTTGCATACATCAAGAGCTTTCCACCAGTTTATCTTTTTGTATATTTTATTACGTTTTTAATTATTTATTTTGAAAATTTATAAAATTTGAAATAATAACTTTGGCCATTTTTAATAACTTTGATGCAAATTAATATTTTTTAAAAATTCAAAAAGCATCGTGTTGCATACATTAAGGGCTTTTCAAAAGTATGTCTACTTGTATATTTAATTACGTTTTTAATTATTTATTTTAAAAATTTATAAAATTTGAAATAATTACTTCGGCCATTTTTAATAACTTTGTTGCAAATTAATATTTTTGAAAAATTCAAAAAGCATCGTGTTGCATACATCAAGTAATTTCCAGCAGTATGTTTACTTGTAAATTTTTTGTGTTTTTAATTATTTATATCAAAAATTTATCAAATTTGAAATAATAACTTCGGTACTTTTTAATAACTTTGATGCAAATTAATATTTTTCAAAAATTCAAAAAGCATCGTGTTGCTTACATCAAGAGCTTTCCAACATTATGTCTACTTGTATATTTTATTACGTTTTAAATGATTTATTTAAAAAACTCATCAAAATTAAAATAATAACTTGGGCACTTTTTAATAACTTTTATTCAAAATAATATTTTTCAAAATTTTAAAACGCATCGCGTTGCATACATTAAGGGCTTTCCAACAGTATGTCTATTTGTATATTTTATTAGGTTTTTAATTATTTATTTTAAAAATTTATAAAATTTGAAATTATAACTTCGGCCATTTTTAATAACTTTGATGCAAATTAATTTATTTTTAAAATTCAAAAAGCATCGTGTTGCATACATCAAGGGGTTTCCAGCAGTTTATCTTTTTGTATATTTTATTACGTTTTTAATTATTTATTTTGAAAATTTATAAAATTTGAAATAATAACTTTGGCCATTTTTAATAACTTTGATGCAAATTAATATTTTTTAAAAATTCAAAAAGCATCGTGTTGCATACATCAAGAGCTTTCCACCAGTTTATCTTTTTGTATATTTTATTACGTTTTTAATTATTTATTTTGAAAATTTATAAAATTTGAAATAATAACTTTGGCCATTTTTAATAACTTTGATGCAAATTAATATTTTTTAAAAATTCAAAAAGCATCGTGTTGCATACATTAAGGGCTTTTCAAAAGTATGTCTACTTGTATATTTAATTACGTTTTTAATTATTTATTTTAAAAATTTATAAAATTTGAAATAATTACTTCGGCCATTTTTAATAACTTTGTTGCAAATTAATATTTTTGAAAAATTCAAAAAGCATCGTGTTGCATACATCAAGTAATTTCCAGCAGTATGTTTACTTGTAAATTTTTTGTGTTTTTAATTATTTATATCAAAAATTTGTCAAATTTGAAATAATAACTTCGGCACTTTTTAATAACTTTGATGCAAATTAATATTTTTCAAAAATTCAAAAAGCATCGTGTTGCATACATCAAGCGCTTTCCAACAGTATGTCTACTTGCATATTTTATTACGTTTTAAATGATTTATTTAAAAATTTATCAAATTCGAAATAATAACTTCGGCACTTTTTAATAACTTTGATGCAAATTAATATTTTTTAAAAATTTAAAAAGCACCGTGTTGCAAAAGCAGTATGTCTACTTGTATGTTTTTTTAGGTTTTTAATTATTTATTTTAAAATTTTTTAAAATTTGAAATAATACCTTCGGCCATTTTTAATAACTTTAATGCAAATTAATATTTTTTAAAAAGTTAAAAAACATTGTGTTGCATACATCAAGGGCTTTCCAACAGTATGTCTACTTGTATATTTTATTACGTTTTTAATTATTTATTTTAAAATTTATAAAATTTGAAATAATAACTTCGGCCATTTTTAATAACTTTGATGCAAATAAATATTTTTTAAAAATTTAAAAAGCATCGTGTTGCATACATCAAGGGCTTTCTAGCCGTATGTTTACTTGTACATTTTCCTATGTTTTGAATTATTTATTTTAAAAATTTATAAAATTTGAAATAATAATTTCGGCCATTTTTAATAACTTTGATGCAAATTAATCTTTTTAAAATTTCAAAAAGCATCGTGTTGCATACATCAAGGGCTTTCTAACAGTATGTTTATTTGTATATTTTATTAGATTTTTAATTATTTATTTTAAAAATTTATAAAATTTGAAATAATAACTTCGGCCATCTTTAATAACTTTAATGCAAATTAATAGTTTTTAAAAATTCAAAAAACATTGTGTTGCATACATCAAGGGCTTTCGAACAGTTTATCTACTTGTATATTTTATTACGTTTTTAATTATTTATTTTAAAAATTTATAAAATTTAAAATAATAACTTCGGCCATTTTTAATAACTTTGATGCAAATTAATATTTTTTAAAAATTCAAAAAGCATCGTGTTGCATACATCAAGGGCTTTCTAACAGTATGTCTATTTGTATATTTTATTAGGTTTTTAATTATTTATTTTGAAAATTTATAAAATTTGAAATAATAACTTCGGCCATCTTTAATAACTTTAATGCAAATTAATAGTTTTCAAAAATTTTAAAAACATTGTGTTGAATACATCAAGAGCTTTCCAAAAGTATGTCTACTTGTATATTTTATTACGTTTTTAATTATTTATTTTAAAAATTTATAAAATTTGAAATAATAACTTCGGCATTTTTAATAACTTTGATGCAAATTAATATTTTTTAAAAATTCAAAAAGCATCGTGTTGCATACATCAAGGGCTTTCTAACAGTCTGTCTATTTGTATATTTTTTTAGGTTTTTAATTATTTATTTTGAAAATTTATAAAATTTGAAATAATAACTTCGGCCATCTTTAATAACTTTAATGCAAATTAATAGTTTTCAAAAATTTTAAAAACATTGTGTTGCATACATCAAGGGCTTTCCAAAAGTATGTCTACTTGTATATTTTATTACGTTTTTAATTATTTATTTTAAAAATTTATAAAATTTGAAATAACAACTTCGGCATTTTTAATAACTTTTATGCAAATTAATATTTTTAAAAAATTCAAAAAGCATCGTATTGCATACATCAAGGGCTTTCCAATAGTGTGTCTACTTGTATATTTTATTGCGTTTTTAATTATTTATTTTAAAATTTTATAAAATTTGAAATAATAACTTCGGCGATTTTTAATAACTTTGATGCAAATTAATTTATTTTTAAAAATTCAAAAAGCATCAAGTTGCATACATCGAGGGCTTTCCAGCAGTATGTTTACTTAAATTTTTTTTTATGTTTTTAATCATTTTTTTCAAAAATTTATCAAATTTGAAATAATAACTTTGGCACTTTTGAATAACTTTGATGCAAATTAATATTTTTTAAAAATTCAAAAAGCATCGTGTTGCATACATCAACGGCTTTCTAACAGTATGTCTATTTGTATGTTTTTCTAAGTTTTTAATTATTTATTTTAAAAATTTATAAAATTTGAAGTAATAACTTCGGCCATTTTTAATAACTTTGATGTAAATTAATATTTTTCAAAAATACAAAAAGCATTGTGTTGCATACATCAAGGGCTTTCTAGCAGTATGTTTACTTGTACATTTTCTTATGTTTTGAATTATTTATTTTAAAAATTTATAAAATTTGAAATAATAACTTCGGCCATCTTTAATAACTTTAATGCAAATTAATAGTTTTCAAAAATTTTAAAAACATTGTGTTGCATACATCAAGGGCTTTCCAAAAGTATGTCTACTTGTATATTTTATTACGTTTTTAATTATTTATTTTAAAAATTTATAAAATTTGAAATAATAACTTCGGCCATTTTTAATAACTTTAATGCAAATTAATATTTTTCAAAAATTTAAAAAACATTGTGTTGCATACATCAAGGGCTTTCCGAAAGTATGTCTACTTGTATATTTTATTAGGTTTTTAATTATTTATTTTTAACATTTATAAAATTGAAATAATAACTTCGGCCATTTTTAATAACTTTGATGCACATTAATATTTTTTAAAAATTCAAAAAGCATCGTGTTGCATACATCAAGAGCTTTCCACCAGTTTATCTTTTTGTATATTTTATTACGTTTTTAATTATTTATTTTGAAAATTTATAAAATTTGAAATAATAACTTTGGCCATTTTTAATAACTTTGATGCAAATTAATATTTTTTAAAAATTCAAAAAGCATCGTGTTGCATACATTAAGGGCTTTTCAAAAGTATGTCTACTTGTATATTTAATTACGTTTTTAATTATTTATTTTAAAAATTTATAAAATTTGAAATAATTACTTCGGCCATTTTTAATAACTTTGTTGCAAATTAATATTTTTGAAAAATTCAAAAAGCATCGTGTTGCATACATCAAGTAATTTCCAGCAGTATGTTTACTTGTAAATTTTTTGTGTTTTTAATTATTTATATCAAAAATTTATCAAATTTGAAATAATAACTTCGGTACTTTTTAATAACTTTGATGCAAATTAATATTTTTCAAAAATTCAAAAAGCATCGTGTTGCTTACATCAAGAGCTTTCCAACATTATGTCTACTTGTATATTTTATTACGTTTTAAATGATTTATTTAAAAAACTCATCAAATTTAAAATAATAACTTGGGCACTTTTTAATAACTTTTATTCAAAATAATATTTTTCAAAATTTTAAAACGCATCGCGTTGCATACATTAAGGGCTTTCCAACAGTATGTCTATTTGTATATTTTATTAGGTTTTTAATTATTTATTTTAAAAATTTATAAAATTTGAAATTATAACTTCGGCCATTTTTAATAACTTTGATGCAAATTAATTTATTTTTAAAATTCAAAAAGCATCGTGTTGCATACATCAAGGGGTTTCCAGCAGTTTATCTTTTTGTATATTTTATTACGTTTTTAATTATTTATTTTGAAAATTTATAAAATTTGAAATAATAACTTTGGCCATTTTTAATAACTTTGATGCAAATTAATATTTTTTAAAAATTCAAAAAGCATCGTGTTGCATACATCAAGAGCTTTCCACCAGTTTATCTTTTTGTATATTTTATTACGTTTTTAATTATTTATTTTGAAAATTTATAAAATTTGAAATAATAACTTTGGCCATTTTTAATAACTTTGATGCAAATTAATATTTTTTAAAAATTCAAAAAGCATCGTGTTGCATACATTAAGGGCTTTTCAAAAGTATGTCTACTTGTATATTTAATTACGTTTTTAATTATTTATTTTAAAAATTTATAAAATTTGAAATAATTACTTCGGCCATTTTTAATAACTTTGTTGCAAATTAATATTTTTGAAAAATTCAAAAAGCATCGTGTTGCATACATCAAGTAATTTCCAGCAGTATGTTTACTTGTAAATTTTTTGTGTTTTTAATTATTTATATCAAAAATTTGTCAAATTTGAAATAATAACTTCGGCACTTTTTAATAACTTTGATGCAAATTAATATTTTTCAAAAATTCAAAAAGCATCGTGTTGCATACATCAAGCGCTTTCCAACAGTATGTCTACTTGCATATTTTATTACGTTTTAAATGATTTATTTAAAAATTTATCAAATTCGAAATAATAACTTCGGCACTTTTTAATAACTTTGATGCAAATTAATATTTTTTAAAAATTTAAAAAGCACCGTGTTGCAAAAGCAGTATGTCTACTTGTATGTTTTTTTAGGTTTTTAATTATTTATTTTAAAATTTTTTAAAATTTGAAATAATACCTTCGGCCATTTTTAATAACTTTAATGCAAATTAATATTTTTTAAAAAGTTAAAAAACATTGTGTTGCATACATCAAGGGCTTTCCAACAGTATGTCTACTTGTATATTTTATTACGTTTTTAATTATTTATTTTAAAAATTTATAAAATTTGAAATAATAACTTCGGCCATTTTTAATAACTTTGATGCAAATAAATATTTTTTAAAAATTTAAAAAGCATCGTGTTGCATACATCAAGGGCTTTCTAGCCGTATGTTTACTTGTACATTTTCCTATGTTTTGAATTATTTATTTTAAAAATTTATAAAATTTGAAATAATAATTTCGGCCATTTTTAATAACTTTGATGCAAATTAATGTTTTTTAAAATTTCAAAAAGCATCGTGTTGCATACATCAAGGGCTTTCTAACAGTATGTTTATTTGTATATTTTATTAGATTTTTAATTATTTATTTTAAAAATTTATAAAATTTGAAATAATAACTTCGGCCATCTTTAATAACTTTAATGCAAATTAATAGTTTTTAAAAATTCAAAAAACATTGTGTTGCATACATCAAGGGCTTTCGAACAGTTTATCTACTTGTATATTTTATTACGTTTTTAATTATTTATTTTAAAAATTTATAAAATTTAAAATAATAACTTCGGCCATTTTTAATAACTTTGATGCAAATTAATATTTTTTAAAAATTCAAAAAGCATCGTGTTGCATACATCAAGGGCTTTCTAACAGTATGTCTATTTGTATATTTTATTAGGTTTTTAATTATTTATTTTGAAAATTTATAAAATTTGAAATAATAACTTCGGCCATCTTTAATAACTTTAATGCAAATTAATAGTTTTCAAAAATTTTAAAAACATTGTGTTGAATACATCAAGAGCTTTCCAAAAGTATGTCTACTTGTATATTTTATTACGTTTTTAATTATTTATTTTAAAAATTTATAAAATTTGAAATAATAACTTCGGCATTTTTAATAACTTTGATGCAAATTAATATTTTTTAAAAATTCAAAAAGCATCGTGTTGCATACATCAAGGGCTTTCTAACAGTCTGTCTATTTGTATATTTTTTTAGGTTTTTAATTATTTATTTTGAAAATTTATAAAATTTGAAATAATAACTTCGGCCATCTTTAATAACTTTAATGCAAATTAATAGTTTTCAAAAATTTTAAAAACATTGTGTTGCATACATCAAGGGCTATCCAAAAGTATGTCTACTTGTATATTTTATTACGTTTTTAATTATTTATTTTAAAAATTTATAAAATTTGAAATAACAACTTCGGCATTTTTAATAACTTTTATGCAAATTAATATTTTTAAAAAATTCAAAAAGCATCGTATTGCATACATCAAGGGCTTTCCAATAGTGTGTCTACTTGTATATTTTATTGCGTTTTTAATTATGTATTTTAAAATTTTATAAAATTTGAAATAATAACTTCGGCGATTTTTAATAACTTTGATGCAAATTAATTTATTTTTAAAAATTCAAAAAGCATCAAGTTGCATACATCGAGGGCTTTCCAGCAGTATGTTTACTTAAATTTTTTTTTATGTTTTTAATCATTTTTTTCAAAAATTTATCAAATTTGAAATAATAACTTTGGCACTTTTGAATAACTTTGATGCAAATTAATATTTTTTAAAAATTCAAAAAGCATCGTGTTGCATACATCAACGGCTTTCTAACAGTATGTCTATTTGTATATTTTTCTAAGTTTTTAATTATTTATTTTAAAAATTTATAAAATTTGAAGTAATAACTTCGGCCATTTTTAATAACTTTGATGTAAATTAATATTTTTCAAAAATACAAAAAGCATTGTGTTGCATACATCAAGGGCTTTCTAGCAGTATGTTTACTTGTACATTTTCTTATGTTTTGAATTATTTATTTTAAAAATTTATAAAATTTGAAATAATAACTTCGGCCATCTTTAATAACTTTAATGCAAATTAATAGTTTTCAAAAATTTTAAAAACATTGTGTTGCATACATCAAGGGCTTTCCAAAAGTATGTCTACTTGTATATTTTATTACGTTTTTAATTATTTATTTTAAAAATTTATAAAATTTGAAATAATAACTTCGGCATTTTTAATAACTTTTATGCAAATTTATATTTTTTAAAAATTCAAAAAGCATCGTATTGCATACATCAAGGGCTTTCTAGCCGTATGTTTACTTGTACATTTTCCTATGTTTTGAATTATTTATTTTAAAAATTTATAAAATTTGAAATAATAATTTCGGCCATTTTTAATAACTTTGATGCAAATTAATGTTTTTTAAAATCTCAAAAAGCATCGTGTTGCATACATCAAGGGCTTTTTAACAGTATGTTTATTTGTATATTTTATTAGGTTTTTAATTATTTATTTTAAAAATTTATAAAATTTGAAATAATAACTTCGGCCATCTTTAATAACTTTAATGCAAATTAATATTTTTTAAAAATTCAAAAAGCATCGTGTTGTATACATCAAGAGCTTTCTAGCAGTAGGTTTACTTGTGAATTTTTTTATGTTATTAATTATTTATTTCAAAAATTTATCAAATTTGATATAATAACTTTTGCACTTTTTAATAACTTTGATGCTAATTAATATTTTTCCAAAATTCAAAATGCATCGTGTTGCATACATCCAGAGCTTTCCAACAGTATGTATACTTGTATATTTTATTACGTTTTCAATGATTTATTTTAAAAACTTATCAAATTTGAAATAATAACTTGGGCACTTTTTAATAACATTTATTCAAATTAAACTTTTTCAAAAATTTAAAACGCATCGTGTTGCATACAATAAGGACTTTTTAACAGTATGTCTACTTGTTCATTTTTTTACGTTTTTAATTATTTATTTTTAAAATTCATAAAATTTCAAATAAAAACTTTGGCACTTTTTAATAACTTTGATGCAAATTAATATTTTTTAAAAATTCAAAAAGCATTGTGTTTCATACATCAAGGGCTTTCCAACGTTATGTCTTCTTGTATATTTTTTTACGTTTTTAATTATTTAATTAAAAAATTTATAAAATTTTAAATAAATTCGGCCATTTTTAATAACTTTGATGCAACTTAATATTTTTTAAAAATTCAAAACGCATCGTGTTGCACACATCAAGGGCTTTTCAACAGTATGTCTTTTTGTATATTTTATTACGTTTTGAACTATTTATTTTAAAAATTTATAAAATTTGAAATAATAACTTCGGCCATTTTTAATAACTTTGATGTAAATTAATATTTTTCAAAAATACAAAAAGCATTGTGTTGCATTCATTAAGGGCTTTCTAGCAGTATGTTTACTTGTACATTTTCTTATGTTTTGAATTATTTATTTTAAAAATTTATAAAATTTGAAATAATAACTTCGGCCATCTTTAATAACTTTAATGCAAATTAATAGTTTTCAAAAATTTTAAAAACATTGTGTTGCATACATCAAGGGCTTTCCAAAAGTATGTCTACTTGTATATTTTATTACGTTTTTAATTATTTATTTTAAAAATTTATAAAATTTGAAATAATAACTTCGGCATTTTTAATAACTTTTATGCAAATTAATATTTTTTAAAAATTCAAAAAGCATCGTGTTGCATACATCAAGAGCTTTCCAACAGTTTAACTTTTTGTATATTTTATTACGTTTATAATTATTTATTTTAAAAATTTATAAAATTTGAAATAATAACTTCGGCACTTTTTAATAACTTTTATTCAAATTAATATTTTTCAAAAATTCAAAAAGCATCGTGTTGCATACATCAAGGGCTTTCCAACAATATGTCTACTTGTATATTTTATTACGTTTTAAACGATTTATTTTAAAAACTCATTAAATTTGAAATAATAACTTGGGCACTTTTTAATAACTTTTATTCAAATTAAAATTTTTCAAAAATTTAAAACGCATCGTGTTTCATACATCAAGGGATTTCCAACAGTATGTCTACTTGTATATTTTTTTACGTTTTTAATTATTTATTTTAAAAATTCATATAATTTTAAATAAGAACTTGAGCACTGTTTAATAACTTTGATGCAAATTAATATTTTTTATAAATTCAGAAAGCATAGTGTTCCATACATCAAGGGCTTTCCAACAGTATGTCTATTTGTATATTTTATTACGTTTTTAATTATTTATTTTAAAAATGTATAAAATTTGAAATAATAACTTTGGCTATTTTTAATAACTTTGATGCAAATTAATATTTTTTAAAAATTCAAAAAGCATCGTGTTGCATACATCAAGGGATTTCCAGTAGTATATTTACTTGTAAATTCTGTTATGTTTTTAATTATTTATTTTAAAAATTTATCAAATTTGAAATAATAACTTCGGCACTTTTTAATAACTTTGATGCAAATTAATATTTTTCAAAAATTCAAAAAGCATCGTGTTGCATACAACAAGGGCTTCCAAACAGTATGTTTACTTGTATATTTTATTACGTTTTGAATGATTTATTTTAAAAAATCCTCAAGTTTGAAATAATAACTTGGGCACATTTTAATAACTTTTATTCAAATTAATATTTTTCAAAAATTCAAAACACATCGTATGGAATACATCAAGAGCTTTCCAACATCTTTATGCATCGTGTTGCATACATTAAGGGCTTTTTAACAGTATGTCTATTTGTATATTTTATTAGGTTTTTAATTATTTGTTTTAAAAATTTATAAAATTTGAAATAAAAACTTCGGCCATTTTTAATAACTTTGATGCAAATTAATATTTTTTAAAAATTCAAAAAGCATCGTGTTGCATACATCAAGGGCTTTCCATCAGTATGTTTACTTGTTAATTTTTTTATGTTTTTAATTATTTATTTCAAAAATTTATCAAATTTGAAATAATAACTTCGGCACTTTTTAATAACTTTGATGCAAACTAATATTTTTTTTTAAACGATTTATTTTAAAAACTCATTAAATTTGAAATAATAACTTGGGCACTTTTTAATAACTTTTATTCAAATTAAAATTTTTCAAAAATTTAAAAAGCATCGTGTTTCATACATCAAGGGATTTTCAACAGTATGTCTACTTGTATATTTTTTTACGTTTTTAATTATTTATTATAAAAATTCATAAAATTTTAAATAATAACTTGGGCACTGTTTAATAACTTTGATGCAAATTAATATTTTTTATAAATTCAAAAAGCATCGTGTTGCATACATCAAGGGATTTCCAGCAGTATATTTACTTGTAAATTCTGTTATGTTTTTAATTATTTATTTTAAAAATTTATCAAATTTGAAATAATAACTTCGGCACTTTTTAATAACTTTAATGCAAATTAATATTTTTCAAAAATTCAAAAACCATCGTGTTCCATACATCAAGGGCTTTCTAATAGTATGTTTACTTGTATATTTTATTACGTTTTAATTGATTTATTTTAAAAACTCATCAAATTTGAAATAATAACTTGGGCACTTTTTAATAACTTTTATTCAAATTAATATTTTTCAAAAATTTAAAACGCATCGTGTTGCATACATCAAAGGCTTTTCAACAGTATGTCTTTTTGTATATTTTATTACGTTTTTAATTATTTATTTTGAAAATTTATAAAATTTGAAATAATAACTTCGGCCATTTTTAATAACTTTAATGCAAATTAATATTTTTCAAAAATTTAAAAAACATTGTGTTGCATACATCAAGGGCTTTCCAACAGTATATCTACTTGTATATTTTGTTACGTTTTTAATAATTTATTTTAAAAATTTATAAAATTTGAAATAATAACTTCGGCCATTTTTAATAACTCTGATGTAAATTAATATTTTTCAAAAATACAAAAAGCATTGTGTTGCATACATCAAGAGCTTTCTAGCCGTATGTTTACTTGTACATTTTCTTATGTTTTGAATTATTTATTTTAAAAATTTATAAAATTTTAAATAATAACTTCGGCACTTTTTAATAACTTTTGTAACGAAGTGGTTTTCGTTTGTTGATTTCTCGCCGTTTTTCCCTAAAACCGAACACATTAGTAGTTATTAGTATCCTAAATTTATCAGATACTCACCGTAATATGTAGATCCGCCTGCCGATGAGTGAATTAATGTAAAGCCGTCCGAAATCCGCAAATCGCGGTAAACATCCTCATACTCGACCGTTTATGTAAACGAGTAAGGTTAGAATCGTGTTGCAAGTTAATGAGTTCAAATTTTCACTTACCGAGTTTCCGATGCACGTCACTGGGCTGTTGCACATTGTTGCCATCTGTTTGAATGCTCGCCACTTGCGCATTCACTGCACTCACATTCCGATGCACTGCTGGTGTTTGTTTACATTTGCGCACAATGAAGTTAGCATCTGTCAAACCGAACACCGTCAACTGCACCACGTGTTCCACCGGGTTTTCCACCAAGGAAAAGTGGTTTGTATAAATTTTGGTAAATAGAGTATGCACGAGCCCTCGCCCCACCGTTTCCTCCACCAAAGGCCGAAAGAAGTTTTTTGTCGGATTTGGCGTCAATAAAAGTGCTGAAAGGACGAAAATCGCTCTCTTTGCATCGCCACCATCCAGCTCGTCGTTTCGATTAAGTGCAACGAACGTTTGAGATACTTAACCTAAAACGAAACCGCGTGGTCGACAAAACCGAATAATTATGCAGTAAGTGTCAAATTTGTGAACAGAGAAAGGGGCAAGCCATAACCAAGCAACAGACATCGCGTTTAAGGGTAGAGTTTAAAATTCAATTTAATTTTGTCAACTTCCGTTAAGTATCCTTTGATAGTTTTGCCGTAATGTTTAAGTACCGTTTTAATTCCGCTTGTTAAACGTTGAGTTGAGCGTTCTGCCATCTGCGTCTTCCAAGCCGTAATAGTTGTTTTCCGTTGAAAGCCATTTAATTTTTCACTTGTTAAACGTTGAGTTGTGCGATCTGCCATCATCGTCTTCCAAGTTCTAGTAAACTTTTTCCGTTAATTCCGCTTGTTAAACGTTGAGTTGTGCGTTCTGCCATCTGCATCTTCCAAGCCGTAATCGCTGTTTTCCCGTTAAATACCTTTTAATTTTAACTTGTTAAACGTTGAGTTGTGCGTTCTGCCATCATCGTCTTCCAAGTTCTAGTAAACGTTTTCCTGTTAATTCCGCTTGTTAAACGTTGAGTTGTGCGTTCTGCCGTCAGCGTCTTCCAAGCCTAACATTTTGTTTTCTCGTTGAGTCCGTTTGCTAAACGTTGGGTTGTGCGTTCTGCCATCAGCGTCTTCCAAGTCGGGTCTTCTTCTGAGACATCCGTTCCGTTAGTTTTTATTATCAAGTCACCCGTAATTCAGGCCTTAGGCTCGTAACTACTTTTAGTTTAAGGATACAAAACGGAAGTCCGCCGTTCACTTTAAGTTGACAATTAGAACTTCCGAATTGATTGAAAGGGCTGACTCTGTTTTTCTGTTCTACCGTCAATTTTACTTGTAATCCGTTATACCCAATCTGTGATTGTTATTTCCGCCTTATTCTTGGGTCTAACTAAATATTTACTGGTTTGTTGAAATGTATGTAAATTAATAAAGTATTTTATACGCATACCGTATTAAGAATTCTATTTTATTTGTGCAACCGAACCCTATTTTCTCCGACTATAGAATAGCTATCCGATTGAGAGTAAACTCACCAAATCTGGCGCCCGAGTTCCGCAAAACGTAAGTACAGTTATTTAATTATTTACGCCCGAAATCGGAAAGCGCGTCACAAATTGGCGCCCGAGCAGGGACCGTTTTTTTTTTGTTGTTATTTTGAAAATTAGCTAATTATCCGGACCGTCGTGTATTTATAAGTTTGACCGTCAATTAAAGATCATTTTTTTTCCGTAAGTTATGTAATTCCGATTGATTAAATCGGGATTGTTTGAGTGGAAAAGTGCAAAAGGAAATAAAGAGAACGTTTTTTTTTTTGTGTTACGATATTTTTATTCAACTTGTAAATTTGAGTTGTCAATTTGGAAAACGCGTTTTATTCCGTTTGTTCCAATTCCGTTTTTTTTTTTTGTACGACCGCTACGTTCAACATAATGTCCGATAACGAAGGGGATGATCATCACAATGTTCTGGGGCTGAAGGGCGCGGGCAGGCCCGTTTCGCCAGCTCCCTCCGAAGGTGAAGTCGAGGAAAAGCAGATATCCTGGGTGTACAAGCTGCGCAAATCCGAGTTAATTTCTCAGCTCGAAGCAAGGAATTTGCCGTCCGAAGGCAAAGTACTGGCATTGAGAATCCGGCTAATGCAGTTCCTGGGTTCGATGCCGCCAGACCCGCTACAAGAACCGCCGGCTACCACATTTTCAACAAGTATATCGCCACCTCCGACCTTTTCGTTAAATGTACCGACTCAGCCGTCTGCCTTGTCAATAAACGCACCGCCGATAACCCAAACCACCTCGCGACCGATCTCCAGCATGGCTTTTCCGTCCTCAACCGCCGCGTTTGCTCCTGCCGATTTGTCGGCAATAGACACCATAAAACGATGGAACGTCTCGTTTAATGGTGAGGCCGATCCGCTGGCATTTCTGGAACGTATCGACGAGCTTCGGGAAATGTACGGTTTGAGCGAAAACCAATTGTTGAGGGGAATGCCGCATTTATTACGAGATCAAGCACTCCGTTGGTTCCATTTGGGTCAGTTGAATCGAGGTACGTGGGAAAATTTCCGCCAGGCGTTTCATGGGTGTTTTCTACCGCCGGATCATGCACATATAGCCTGGGAAGCCGTCCGTAATCGTGTCCAAGGTACCCACGAGAAAGCGGTAAATTATATCATCGAGCTACGTACCCTTATCCGCCGAGTGGGTGGCATAAACGAGGAACAAGAACTCGATTTGTGCTACAGGAATATGCGGCCGTTGTCCATGCAAAGCATACGACGCGCCGACTGCCATAACATAGATGAGTTACTTCTCCGCATGCGTGAGCAAGAAGTCGTCCGGGAACGGATAGCTCAAGACACCGCTGCAAACCGATCTCGCGAGCCAGCCGCACGGGCGTTTTCACGGCCGCCGTCAAATGTCCGTTTTAATTTGGACCTGACGCGACCGCCGCCGCCGATAAGTGGTCGTTTACCGCCAGCCCCGTTCCAGGCCCGAGTAACTTCAAACTCGGTCCCGCCTAGTCTTAGTCCACCCCGACCTCCACCTGACCGCTCCACCGAGGTTTGTTTCCGTTGTGGCGAGACTGGACACCGCCGCAATGAGTGTCGGAATCCGCCGAAAATTTTCTGTTCCCGCTGTAGGACGGAAGGTGTTTATTCCAGAGATTGTCCCTGTGGAAACCGCTCGGGAAACTGAGTGGCAACTGTCCGTTGAGGAGGCCACGACAGTTGTCATCCGACGGGGCCTCATTTTGTGGTATTAGTACCGACAACCGTTTATTTATCCCGATTTTGCTCAACCGTAAAATTTTCACCGCCTTAGTTGATACAGGGGCTATGGTTTCGTACATAAGCTCCTCCGTGATCAACGCTCTCCCCGCCGTTAAAATCGAAGACGTTCACTGCAACACCCGTTTAGCCGATGGCTCTACTACTCCGATCATTGGAGTAGTAAATTTAGAAACCAGGCTGGGAAATGCAGTTTCCGTCGAGCGTTTTCTATGTTTGCCGTCTCTTGTAGCCGATGTAGTGTTGGGAATTGACCTACTGAGGAAATTCCAAATAACCGTAGACATTGTAAATAATAAAGTATATTTTCCCGCTTCCGTTACTCCCGACATTGCCGTGAATGAACCCATTCACATTGAACCCGTAGCGACTAAATTTGCGTCCGAACAGTTGACGTCTACTGAACAGACGCAACTTAATCATTTTCTTGAGTCCGAGCTCGCAGAATTTTCGCGACTAGATGGTCCGACCACTCTCACAGAGCATAGTATCAGCTTAATCGACAAGACGCCGATTAAGCAACGATACCGATCCCAAAATCCTCGTATGCAGCAGATTGTATATGAGGAAGTTGATCGAATGCTGGCGGATGGGATTATTGAGCCTTCGAATAGTCCGTGGAGTTCACCCGTTGTGATTGTCCGCAAAAAGGATGGCAAACCGAGATTTTGCATCGATTTCCGCAAGGTCAATGATGTGACTAGGAAAGATGCATATCCGCTGCCACTGATCAATGCCATCCTGGATAAGTTACGTGGAGCCCGTTACATCACCACGTTAGATTTGAAGCAAGGTTACTGGCAGATTCCACTGTCTCCCGAAAGTAAGCCAATTACCGCCTTTACCGTCGCCGGAAAAGGCTTATTCCAATTCAAAGTAATGCCGTTTGGATTACATTCCGCACCTGCAACTTTCCAGCGTCTCTTGGACCGAATTATTGGCCCCGAAATGGAGCCACACGCCTTTGCCTACTTGGACGATATTATCATCCTTGGCAAAACGTTCCAGGATCACCTGGAAAATGTCCGAGAAGTTTTCCGCAGGCTAAAAGTCGCTAACCTGAAATTAAATCCCGATAAGTGTCAATTTTGCCGAAAATCTCTGACGTACCTTGGTCATGTAGTTACCGCCAAAGGTATTCACACCGACCCCGACAAAGTCGCATCCATCTTAGAAATTAAGCCGCCAATCAATGTTAAAACATTGCGGAGTTTCTTAGGTGTTGCATCCTGGTACCGACGTTTTATTCCGAATTTTTCTAAGGTAGTAGCTCCGCTTAACAAACTCCTGTGTAAGGGGCAACGTTGGTTCTGGGACGAATCCCATCAGAGTGCATTTCTTTCACTAAAGACCGCACTCACCAAAGCTCCTGTGTTAGCTTGTCCGGATTTTTCCAAAAGGTTCACGTTGCAAACCGATGCGTCGGATTATGGACTTGGAGCCGCATTAACGCAGAAAGTCGATGGACATGACCGTGTAGTTGCTTACGCTAGCCGCACTCTCTCCCCCGCCGAGAAAAACTATTCCGTAACCGAGAAGGAGTGCTTGGCCATCGTGTATGGCATAGAGAAGATGCGTCCGTACCTTGAATTGTATCCGTTTACAGTTATCACCGACCATCAGTCATTGCGATGGCTGCATTCTATTAAAAGTCCGACTGGTCGTCTTGCAAGATGGAGCGTCTTCTTGCAACAGTACGATTTCGACATTCAGTTCCGTAAGGGCGTTCTGAACAGAGTGGCAGACGCCCTGTCCCGACAACCGTTGCCGCATTCTTCATCCGAAGAAGATGCTGGTGAGTTGTGCTCCGTGGATGTCGAAGAAGGCTGCAATTGGTACGACCGGAAGATAAAGGAAGTACGAAAGGACCCCGATTTATTTCCCGATTATCAAATACGAAATGACCGATTGTACCGACATTTCTGGGATCACACGGATCTCAAGGAAACCGAATTTACCGAACCTTGGAAACTTTGCGTACCGACGTCCCGACGCAAAGCTGTTCTCATAGAAACGCATGACCAACCAACCGCTGGACATCTGGGAATTTCAAAAACTATTTGTAGGATAGCCCAATACTACTATTGGCCAGGAATGTTTCGTGATGTTACGAAATACGTCCGTAGTTGTATTACCTGCCAAAAGTTTAAGTCCCAACAACAAACCACCGCCGGAAAAATGCAACCGCACGTCATACACCGTCCATGGGAAACTATTAGCACCGATTTAGTCGGACCGTTGCCAAGGTCCACAAAGGGAAATACCTTCCTCGTTGTATTCCAGGACCGTTTTTCAAAATGGGTGCACTGCAAACCATTGTCCAGCGCGACTGCCAACAACGTGACTAAAGCATTGTTTGACGAGGTTATCACACGTTTTGGATGTCCAGACACCGTTATTAGTGATAATGGCACCCAATTTTGTAGTAGGACTTTCAAAACCCTGCTCAAGGATTTGGGAATCCGTCACCGCCTCACACCGCCGTATACGCCGCAAGCAAATCCTGTGGAACGCGCTAATCGTACGCTCAAGACGATGATCGCCCAGTTTTGTGACCAGGAACACCGCAAATGGGATCAGCAACTTCCGTCGCTGTTAATGGCCATCAACAGTGCCAGACAGGATTCCACCGGATTTTCGCCAGCATTCTTAAATTTTGGTCGAGAATTAAGGCTTCCGAACGCCTTGCATCAAAATCCATTGCCCGAGAACCCCGAATCCGATGCCGTCGATACTCCCGAAGAGACTGTGCAACCACACGCCCGTCGTCTGGCCGAATTACAAGATGTGTTTAGGCTAGTCCGATTAAATTTAGACCGAGCTTTCACCCAACAAAGCCACCATTACAACTTACGCCGAAGAGATTGGAGATGTCACCTTGGAGACCAGGTGATGAAGAAGGAGCATCATCTCTCTTCCGCCGCTCAAGGTTTTACCGCAAAATTAGCTCCGAAATACACTGGGCCATTTACCGTTACCAAAATCCTATCCCCAGTAGTGTACAACCTCAAAGATTCCCGGGGTAAATGTTTTCGACGTGTTCATGTTAAAGATTTAAAACCTGCTGTGTTGTCCGAACGCGACTAAGCCCTTCCGTTTTTTTTTAAAATTACACCGTGTTACAGAGTTCCGCAAATACCGCTTTCTGTCCGCTACCCGCTAGCTCACGGAGTATTGATGCGCCGAAAACGTACCAGTTTTAGGTTTTCCCCGCTCACCGCAAGCGGCCCCTACGTGAAGCGTCCCAAAACTACCGTGCAGTTGGAGGTACGGATCGAGAAGTGTCCACTCCTGGAGCATCGATTGATGGCCAAACCGGTAGTCCAATCGTACCCGTCGGCAGTGGTCTCTATTCCATTGACCAAAGCGATCCGTAGGCAGTTGGTGCGGATTCAGCGACGTCGCCTGAAACTCCGACTGACCGAGCTTTTCGGATGCGAAACTACGCCGGGATGCGCCGACGTCTCTCCTCCGACCCTTTCCCAACCCGCTGGAGACCCGGTCATTGTCGCAACGGCGTCGGTGCCGTCCGACACCAGTCCTTCCCCGCCAGTAGCGTCCGACACCATTCCGACACTTTCTCCGCAGGAGTGGCGGGTGTTGTTGGCCAACAGCCCTCCGCCATGGAGTCCGGAGATGCGGACCGCGGCGTGGTCGTTACGTCCCACCGGGATTCCACGGTCCCGGAATTACCGTCTTCGCTTCCGGGACGAAAAAGGAAACCGGAGGACCCTCATTATTCCTGGGGTGACCCCCACTTAAGGTTCCTTTTATTTTCCTATTGTCCTGTTGTAAATGTCCGTTCTCTGTGTGGTTCAGTTTGTTCCGGTAGACCGACAATTATACTATTTGCATTTCAGGTCTCATTCCGGTAGTGGGTCGTCTTTGGACATGTGCGCGTCTGACTGGGATGAGTGTGACGCCTCCCCAACTCCATCTGATACCAACCCGCCACTAACACTGACACCGCCACCACTAGCTGTTGCTCCGCCGCCAGCAGGGTTACCATCGCCGCCTGCTGCTACTCCGCCGCCCACCCAGCCAGCATCAACGGCTACCGCCCCGGACCTGAGCCAGCCCCAGCCTGGACCTTCGAACCAGCCGGATCTGGAATGGCCTCCGACTCGGGGAAAATTACCCGAGTATTGGGAGCATCTCCGCCGTCTAGACCGGAAGGAGGAGCCGGTTTCGGTGTTCCGGCCCACCTCGCCGCCGTACAGTCCGGAGTACCTGCTGGCGTGTCGGGAAAAACCTCGAGACTTTCCGCCGACACACCGAACACTCTGGCTATTGTTGGCACACACCCGCTCCCCCACCGCGTGCCAACTTCCGCCGTACTATGTACCGTTTCCGGATGCCCGTCCCGAACAGTTCCGGGATATTTCAATCGCCCTCAGGGTGATGGGCTTCCCGCCGAGAGATGTCGCCAACCTTATGGACCGCCAGAGGCTCTGTTTTGAGCGGACTCCACTTCCTGTCCACCGCCCCGATCTTTGTTGGCGTTGCGGAGACGTGGGTCACCACCGTTCCCGTTGTAACCGACCCGCCATCATTTTCTGCTCACGTTGTGGCAGGCGCGGCTATATGTCCCGTTCCTGTCGATGTTACCCCTTCAGGGCATGGTACGAGGAACCGGGTTTCCCGACTTGGAAGTGAGTACCGCCGGCTGTTGCCTACCGTGCAATAGAGTAACCGCTTAGAATATTTTTTTTTGTTTTGTTTAGAAGTTTGTTTTTTTTTAATAAATTGTTAGAACCGCCGTTTATTTCGTTTGTTTGGAGGGCCGATTTTGACTACGATTATCTGTTGTCCAGAATATTTTTTTTTTGTTTTTTTTCTTTCCGAAGAAAGAGGGGGATGTAACGAAGTGGTTTTCGTTTGTTGATTTCTCGCCGTTTTTCCCTAAAACCGAACACATTAGTAGTTATTAGTATCCTAAATTTATCAGATACTCACCGTAATATGTAGATCCGCCTGCCGATGAGTGAATTAATGTAAAGCCGTCCGAAATCCGCAAATCGCGGTAAACATCCTCATACTCGACCGTTTATGTAAACGAGTAAGGTTAGAATCGTGTTGCAAGTTAATGAGTTCAAATTTTCACTTACCGAGTTTCCGATGCACGTCACTGGGCTGTTCCACATTGTTGCCATCTGTTTGAATGCTCGCCACTTGCGCATTCACTGCACTCACATTCCGATGCACTGCTGGTGTTTGTTTACATTTGCGCACAATGAAGTTAGCATCTGTCAAACCGAACACCGTCAACTGCACCACGTGTTCCACCGGGTTTTCCACCAAGGAAAAGTGGTTTGTATAAATTTTGGTAAATAGAGTATGCACGAGCCCTCGCCCCACCGTTTCCTCCACCAAAGGCCGAAAGAAGTTTTTTGTCGGATTTGGCGTCAATAAAAGTGCTGAAAGGACGAAAATCGCTCTCTTTGCATCGCCACCATCCAGCTCGTCGTTTCGATTAAGTGCAACGAACGTTTGAGATACTTAACCTAAAACGAAACCGCGTGGTCGACAAAACCGAATAATTATGCAGTAAGTGTCAAATTTGTGAACAGAGAAAGGGGCAAGCCATAACCAAGCAACAGACATCGCGTTTAAGGGTAGAGTTTAAAATTCAATTTAATTTTGTCAACTTCCGTTAAGTATCCTTTGATAGTTTTGCCGTAATGTTTAAGTACCGTTTTAATTCCGCTTGTTAAACGTTGAGTTGAGCGTTCTGCCATCTGCGTCTTCCAAGCCGTAATAGTTGTTTTCCGTTGAAAGCCATTTAATTTTTCACTTGTTAAACGTTGAGTTGTGCGATCTGCCATCATCGTCTTCCAAGTTCTAGTAAACTTTTTCCGTTAATTCCGCTTGTTAAACGTTGAGTTGTGCGTTCTGCCATCTGCATCTTCCAAGCCGTAATCGCTGTTTTCCCGTTAAATACCTTTTAATTTTAACTTGTTAAACGTTGAGTTGTGCGTTCTGCCATCATCGTCTTCCAAGTTCTAGTAAACGTTTTCCTGTTAATTCCGCTTGTTAAACGTTGAGTTGTGCGTTCTGCCGTCAGCGTCTTCCAAGCCTAACATTTTGTTTTCTCGTTGAGTCCGTTTGCTAAACGTTGGGTTGTGCGTTCTGCCATCAGCGTCTTCCAAGTCGGGTCTTCTTCTGAGACATCCGTTCCGTTAGTTTTTATTATCAAGTCACCCGTAATTCAGGCCTTAGGCTCGTAACTACTTTTAGTTTAAGGATACAAAACGGAAGTCCGCCGTTCACTTTAAGTTGACAATTAGAACTTCCGAATTGATTGAAAGGGCTGACTCTGTTTTTCTGTTCTACCGTCAATTTTACTTGTCATCCGTTATACCCAATCTGTGATTGTTATTTCCGCCTTATTCTTGGGTCTAACTAAATATTTACTGGTTTGTTGAAATGTATGTAAATTAATAAAGTATTTTATACGCATACCGTATTAAGAATTCTATTTTATTTGTGCAACCGAACCCTATTTTCTCCGACTATAGAATAGCTATCCGATTGAGAGTAAACTCACCAAATCTGGCGCCCGAGTTCCGCAAAACGTAAGTACAGTTATTTAATTATTTACGCCCGAAATCGGAAAGCGCGTCACACTTTGATGCAAACTAATATTTTTCAAAAGTTCAAAAAGCATCGTGTTGCATACATCAAGGGATTTCCAACAGTATGTCTACTTGTATATTTTATTACGTTTTAAATAATTTATTTTAAAAATTTATCAAATTTGAAATAATAACTTCGGCACCATTTAATAACTTTGATGCAAATTAATATTTTTTAAAAATTCAAAAAGCATCGTGTTGCATACATCAAGGGCTTTCTAACATTCTGTCTATATGTATATTTTATTAAGTTTTTAATTACTTATTTTAAAAATTTATAAAATTTGAAATAATAACTTCGGCCATTTTTAATAACTTTAATGCAAATTAATAGTTTTCAAATATTTTAAAAACATTGTGTTGCATACATCAAGGGCTTTCCAAAAGTATGTCTACTTGTATTCTTTATTACGTTTTTAATTTTTTATTTTAGACATTTATAAAACTTGAAATAATAACTTCGGCATTTTTAATAACTTTGATGCAAATTAATATTTTTTAAAAATTCAAAAAGCATCGTGTTGCATACATCAAGGGCTTTCTAACAGTGTGTCTACTTGTATATTTTATTACGTTTTAAATAATTTATTTTAAAAATTTATCAAATTTGAAATAATAACTTCGGCACTTTTTAATAACTTTGATGCAAAATAATATTTTTTAAAAATTCAAAAAGCATCGTGTTGCATACATCAAGAGCTTTTCAACCGTATGTCTACTTTTATATTTTATTACGTTTTAAATGATTTATTTTAAAAATTCCTCAAATTTGAAATAATAACTTGGGCACTTTTTAATAACTTTTATTCAAATTAATATTTTTCAAAAATTTAAAACGCATCGTGTTGCATACATCAAGGGCTTTCTAACAGTATGTCTACTTGTACATTTTTTTACGTTTTTAATTATTTATTTTTAAAATTCATAAAAGTTTAAATAATAACTTGGGCACTTTTTAATAACTTTGATGCAAATTAATATTTTTTAAAAATTCAAAAAGCATTGTGTTTCATACATCAAGGGCTTTCCAACGGTATGTCTACTTTTACATTTTTTTACGTTTTTAATTATTTAATTAAAATTTTTATAAAATTTGAAATGACTTCGGCCATTTTTAATAAATTTGATGCAAATTAATTTTTTTTTAAAATATTAATTAATATTTTTTCAAAAAGCATCGTGTTGCATACATCAGGGGCTTTCTAACCGTTTGTTTATTTGTATATTTTATTAGGTTTTTAATTATTTATTTTAAAAATTTATAAAATTTGAAATAATAACTTCGGCCATCTTTAATAACTTTAATGCAAATTAATAGTTTTCAAAAATTGAAAAAACATTGTGTTGCATACATCAAGAGCTTATCAAAACTATGTCTACTTGTTTATTTTATTACGTTTTTAATTATTTCTTTTAAAAATTTATAAAATTTGAAATAATAACTTCGGCCATTTTTAATAACTTTGATGCATATTAATATTTTTTAAAAATTCAAAAAGCATCGTGTTGTATACATCAAGAGCTTTCTAGCAGTAGGTTTACTTGTGAACTTTTTTATGTAATTAATTATTTATTTCAAAAATTTATCAAATTTGAAATAATAACTTCGGCACTTTTTAATAACTTTGATGCAAATTAATATTTTTTAAAAATTCAAAAAGCATCGTGTTGCATACTTCAAGAGCTTTCTGACAGTATGTCTATTTGTATATTTTATATTATGTTTTTAATGATTTATTTTAAAAACTTATCAAATTTGAAATAATAACTTGGGCACTTTGTAATAACTTTTATTCAAATTAAACTTTTTCAAAAATTTAAATCGCATCGTGTTGCACACATCAAGGACTTTTTAACAGTATGTCTACTTGTACATTTTTTTACGTTTTTATTTATTTATTTTTAAAATTCACAAAATTTTAAATAAAAACTTGGGCACTTTTTAATAACTTTGATGCAAAATAATATTTTTTAAAAATTCAAAAAGCATCGTGTTGCGTACATCAAGAGCTTTCCAACAGTATCTCTACTTGTATATTTTATTACGTTTCTAATGACTTATTTTAAAAACTCATCAAATTTGAAATAATAACTTGGGCACTTTTTAATAACTTTTATTCAAATTAATATTTTTCAAAAATTTAAAACGCATCGTGTTGCATAGATCAAGGGCTTTCTAACAGTATGTCTATTTGTACATTTTTTTACGTTTTTAATTATTTATTTTTAAAATTCATAAAATTTTAAATAAAAACTTGGGCACTTTTTAATAACTTTGATGCAAATTAATATTTTTTAAAAATTCAAAACGCATCGTGTTGCACACATCAAGGGCTTTTCAACAGTATGTTTTTTTGTATATTTTATTACGTTTTGAATTATTGATTTTAAAAATTTATAAAATTTGAAATAATAACTTCGGCCATTTTTAATAACTTTGATGTAAATCAATATTTTTCAAAAATACAAAAAGCATTGTGTTGCATACATCAAGGGCTTTCTAGCAGTATGTTTACTTGTACATTTTCTTATGTTTTGAATTATTTATTTTAAAAATTTATAAAATTTAAAATAATAACTTCGGCCATTTTTAATAACTTTGATGCAAATTAATATTTTTTAAAAATTCAAAAAGCATGGTGTTGCATACATCAAGGGCTTTCTAACAGTATGTTTATTTGTATATTTTATTAGGTTTTTAATTATTTATTTTAAAAAATTTTAAAATTTGAAATAATAACTTCGGCCATCTTTAATAACTTTAATGCAAATTAGTAGTTTTAAAAAATTCAAAAAACATTGTGTTGCATACATCAAGGGCTTTCGAACAGTATATCTACTTGTATATTTTATTAGGTTTTTAATTATTTATTTTAAAAATTTATAAAATTTGAAATAATAACTTCGGCCATTTTAATAACTTTGATGCAAATTAGTAGTTTTCAAAAATTCAATAAACATTGTGTTGCATACATCAAGGGCTTTCGAACAGTATATCTACTTGTATATTTTATTACGTTTTTAATTATTTATTTTAAAAATTTATAAAATTTGAAATAATAATTTGGGCCATTTTTAATAACTTTGATGCAAATTAATATTTTTTAAAAATTCAAAAAGCATCGTGTTGCACACATCAAGGGCTTTCTAATAGTGTGTCTATTTGTATATTTTATTAGGTTTTTAATTATTTATTTTAAAATTTTTTAAAATTTGAAATAATAACTTCGGCCATCTTTAATAACTTTAATGCAAATTAATAGTTTTCAAAAATTTTAAAAACATTGTGTTGCATACATCAAGGGCTTTTCAAAAGTATGTCTACTTGTATATGTTATTACGTTTTTAATTATTTATTTTAAAAATTTATAAAATTTGAAATAATAACTTCGGCCATTTTTAATAACTTTGATGCAAATTAATATTTTTTAAAAATTCAAAAAGCATCGTGTTGTATACATCAAGAGCTTTTTAACAGTATGTCTAATTGTATATTTTATTACGTTTTCAATGATTTATTTTAAAAACTTATCAAATTTGAAATAAAAACTTGGGCACTTATTAATAACTTTTATTCAAATTAAACTTTTTCAAAAATTTAAAACGCCTCGTGTTGCATACATCAAGGAATTTTTAACAGTATGTCTACTTGTACATTTTTTTACGTTTTCAATTATTTATTTTTAAAATTCATAAAATTTTGAATAAAAACTTTGGTACTTTTTAATAACTTTGATGCAAATTAATACTTTTTAAAAATTTAAAAAGCATTGTGTTTCATACATCAAGGGCTTCCCAACGTTATGTCTACTTGTATATTTTTTTACGTTTGTAATTATTTAATTATAGCTTTTATAAAATTTGAAATGACTTCGGCCATTTTTAATAACTTTGATGCAAATTAATTTTTTTAAAAAATATTAATTAATATTTTTTCAAAAAGCATCGTGTTGCATACATCAGGGGCTTTCTAACCGTTTGTTTATTTGTAAATTTTATTAGGTTTTTAATTATTTATTTTAAAAATTTATAAAATTTGAAATAATAACTTCGGCCATCTTTAATAACTTTAATGCAAATTAAGAGTTTTCAAAAATTTAAAAAACATTGTGTTGCATACATCAAGAGCTTATCAAAACTATGTCTACTTGTTTATTTTATTACGTTTTTAATTATTTGTTTTAAAAATTTATAAAATTTGAAATAATAACTTCGGCCATTTTTAATAACTTTGATGCAAATTAATATTTTTTAAAAATTCAAAAAGCATCGTGTTGTATACATCAAGAGCTTTCTAGCAGTAGGTTTACTTGTGAACTTTTTTATGTAATTAATTATTTATTTCAAAAATTTATCAAATTTGAAATAATAACTTCGGCACTTTTTAATAACTTTGATGCAAATTATTATTTTTTAAAAATTCAAAAAGCATCGTGTTGCATACATCAAGAGCTTTCTGACAGTATGTCTATTTGTATATTTTATATTATGTTTTTAATGATTTATTTTAAAAACTTATCAAATTTGAAATAATAACTTGGGCACTTTTTAATAACTTTTATTCAAATTAAACTTTTTCAAAAATTTAAAACGCATCGTGTTGCATACATCAAGGACTTTTTAACAGTATGTCTACTTGTACATTTTTTTACGTTTTTATTTATTTATTTTTAAAATTCACAAAATTTTAAATAAAAACTTGGGCACTTTTTAATAACTTTGATGCAAAATAATATTTTTTAAAAATTCAAAAAGCATCGTGTTGCGTACATCAAGAGCTTTCCAACAGTATCTCTACTTGTATATTTTATTACTTTTCAAATGACTTATTTTAAAAACTCATCAAATTTGAAATAATAACTTAGGCACTTTTTAATAACTTTTATTCAAATTAATATTTTTCAAAAATTTAAAACGCATCGTGTTGCATAGATCAAGGGCTTTTTAACAGTATGTCTATTTGTACATTTTTTTACGTTTTTAATTATTTATTTTTAAAATTCATAAAATTTTAAATAAAAACTTGGGCACTTTTTATTAACTTTGATGCAAATTAATATTTTTTAAAAATTCAAAACGCATCGTGTTGCACACCTCAAGGGCTTTTCAACAGTATGTTTTTTTGTATATTTTATTACGTTTTGAATTATTGATTTTAAAAATTTATAAAATTTGAAATAATAACTTCGGCCATTTTTAATAACTTTGATGTAAATCAATATTTTTCAAAAATACAAAAAGCATTGTGTTGCATACATCAAGGGCTTTCTAGCAGTATGTTTACTTGTACATTTTCTTATGTTTTGAATTATTTATTTTAAAAATTTATAAAATTTAAAATAATAACTTCGGCCATTTTTAATAACTTTGATGCAAATTAATATTTTTTAAAAATTCAAAAAGCATGGTGTTGCATACATCAAGGGCTTTCTAACAGTATATTTATTTGTATATTTTATTAGGTTTTTAATTATTTATTTTAAAAAATTTTAAAATTTGAAATAATAACTTCGGCCATCTTTAATAACTTTAATGCAAATTCGTAGTTTTAAAAAATTTAAAAAACATTGTGTTGCATACATCAAGGGCTTTCGAACAGTATATCTACTTGTATATTTTATTAGGTTTTTAATTATTTATTTTAAAAATTTATAAAATTTGAAATAACAACTTCGGCCATTTTTAATAACTTTGATGCAAATTAATATTTTTTAAAAATTCAAAAAGCATCGTGTTGCATACATCAAGGGCTTTCTAATAGTATGTCTATTTGTATATTTTATTAGGTTTTTAATTATTTATTTTAAAAATTTATAAAATTTGAAATAACAACTTCGGCCATCTTTAATAACTTTAATGCAAATTAATAGTTTTCAAAAATTTTAAAAACATTGTGTTGCATACATCAAGGGCTTTGCAAAAGTATGTCTACTTGTATATTTTATTACGTTTTAGATAATTTATTTTAAAAATTTATCAAATTTGAAATAATAACTTCGGCCATTTTAATAACTTTGATGCAAATTAGTAGTTTTCAAAAATTCAAAAAACATTGTGTTGCATACATCAAGGGCTTTCGAACAGTATATCTATTTGTATATTTTATTACGTTTTTAATTATTTATTTTAAAAATTTATAAAATTTGAAATAATAATTTGGGCCATTTTTAATAACTTTGATGCAAATTAATATTTTTTAAAAATTCAAAAAGCATCGTGTTGTATACATCAAGAGCTTTTTAACAGTATGTCTAATTGTATTTTTTATTACGTTTTCAATGATTTATTTTAAAAACTTATCAAATTTGAAATAAAAACTTGGGCACTTATTAATAACTTTTATTCAAATTAAACTTTTTCAAAAATTTAAAACGCCTCGTGTTGCATACATGAAGGAATTTTTCACAGTATGTCTACTTGTACATTTTTTTACGTTTTTAATTATTTATTTTTAAAATTCATAAAATTTTAAATAAAAACTTTGGCACTTTTTAATAACTTTGATGCAAATTAATACTTTTTAAAAATTTAAAAAGCATTGTGTTTCATACATCAAGGGCTTCCCAACGTTATGTCTACTTGTATATTTTTTTACGTTTGTAATTATTTAATTAAAAAATTTATAAAATTTGAAATAAATTCGGCCATTTTTAATAACATTGATGCAACTTAATATTTTTTAAAAATTCAAAACGCATCGTGTTGCACGCATCAAGGGCTTTTTAACAGTATGTCTTTTTGTATATTTTATTACGTTTTAAATTATATATTTTAAAAATTTATAAAATTTGAAATAATAACTTCGGCCATTTTTAATAACTTTGATGTAAATTATTATTTTTCAAAAATACAAAAAGCATTGTGTTGGATACATCAAGGGCTTTCTAGCAGTATGTTTACTTGTACATTTTCTTATGTTTTTAATTATTTATTTTAAAAATTCATCAAATTTGAAATAATAACTTCGGCACTTTTTAATAACTTTGATGCAAATTAATATTTTTCAAAAATTCAAAAAGCATCGTGTTGCATACATCAAGAGCTTTATAACAGTATGTCTACTTGTATATTTTATTACGTTTTCAATGATTTATTTTAAAAACTTATCAAATTTGAAATAATAACTTGGGCACTTTTTAATAACTTTTATTCAAATTAAACTTTTTAAAAAATTTAAAACGCATCGTGTTGCATACATCAAGGACTTTTTAACAGTATGTCTGCTTGTACATTTTTTACGTTTTTAATTATTTATTTTAAAAATTCATTAAACTTTAAATAAGAACTTGGGCACTTTTTAATAACTTTGATGCAAATTAATATTTTTTAAAAATTTAAAAAGCATTGTGTTTCATACATCAAGGGCTTCCCAACGTTATGTCTACTTGTATATTTTTTTACGTTTGTAATTATTTAATTAAAAAATTTATAAAATTTGAAATAAATTCGGCCATTTTTAATAACATTGATGCAACTTAATATTTTTTAAAAATTCAAAACGCATCGTGTTGCACACATCAAGGGCTTTTCAACAGTATGTCTTTTTGTATATTTTATTACGTTTTGAATTATTTATTTTAAAAATTCATCAAATTTGAAATAATAACTTCGGCACTTTTTAATAACTTTTACGCAAATTATTATTTTTCAAAAATTCAATAGCATCGTGTTGCATACATCAAGAGCTTTTCAACAGTATGTCTACTTGTATATTTTATTACGTTTTAAATGATTTATTTTAAAAACTCATCAAATTTGAAATAATAACTTGGGCACTTTTTAATACCTTTTATTCAAATTAATATTTTTCAAAAATTTAAAACGTATCGTGTTGCACACATCAAGGGCTTTTTAACAGTATGTCTTTTTGTATATTTTATTACGTTTTGAATTATTTATTTTAAAAATTTATAAAATTTGAAATAATAACTTCGCCCATTTTTAATAACTTTGATGTAAATTATTATTTTTCAAAAATACAAAAAGCATTGTGTTGCATACATCAAGGGCTTTCTAGCAGTATGTTTACTGGTACATTTTCTTATGTTTTTAATTATGTATTTTAAAAATTTATCAAATTTGAAATAATAACTTCGGCACTTTTTAATAACTTTGATGCAAATTAATATTTTTCAAAAATTCAAAAAGCATCGTGTTGCATACATCAAGAGCTTTATAACAGTATATCTACTTGTATATTTTATTACGTTTTCAATGATTTATTTTAAAAACTTATCAAATTTGAAATAATAACTTGGGCACTTTTTAATAACTTTTATTCAAATTAAACTTTTTCAAAAATTTAAAACGCATCGTGTTGCATTCATCAAGGACTTTTTAACAGTATGTCTACTTGTACATTTTTTTACGTTTTTAATTATTTATTTTAAAAATTCATAAAACTTTAAATAAAAACTTGGGCACTTTTTAATAACTTTGATGCAAATTATTATTTTTTAAAAATTTAAAAAGCATTGTGTTTCATACATCAAGGGCTTCCCAACGTTATGTCTACTTGTATATTTTTTTACGTTTGTAATTATTTAATTAAAAAATTTATAAAATTTGAAATAAATTTGGCCATTTTTAATAACATTGATGCAACTTAATATTTTTTAAAAATTCAAAACGCATCGTGTTGCACACATCAAGGGCTTTTCAACAGTATATCTACTTGTATATTTTATTACGTTTTTAATTATTTATTTTAAAAATTTATAAAATTTGAAATAATAATTTGGGCCATTTTTAATAACTTTGATGCAAATTAATATTTTTTAAAAATTCAAAAAGCATCGTGTTGTATACATCAAGAGCTTTTTAACAGTATGTCTAATTGTATTTTTTATTTCGTTTTCAATGATTTATTTTAAAAACTTATCAAATTTGAAATAAAAACTTGGGCACTTATTAATAACTTTTATTCAAATTAAACTTTTTCAAAAATTTAAAACGCCTCGTGTTGCATACATCAAGGAATTTTTAACAGTATGTCTACTTGTACATTTTTTTACGTTTTTAATTATTTATTTTTTAAATTCATAAAATTTTAAATAAAAACTTTGGCACTTTTTAATAACTTTGATGCAAATTAATACTTTTTAAAAATTTAAAAAGCATTGCGTTTCATACATCAAGGGCTTCCCAACGTTATGTCTACTTGTATATTTTTTTACGTTTGTAATTATTTAATTAAAAAATTTATAAAATTTGAAATAAATTCGGCCATTTTCAATAACATTGATGCAACTTAATATTTTTTAAAAATTCAAAACGCATCGTGTTGCACGCATCAAGGGCTTTTTAACAGTATGTCTTTTTGTATATTTTATTACGTTTTTAATTATATATTTTAAAAATTTATAAAATTTGAAATAATAACTTCGGCCATTTTTAATAACTTTGATGTAAATTATTATTTTTCAAAAATACAAAAAGCATTGTGTTGGATACATCAAGGGCTTTCTAGCAGTATGTTTACTTGTACATTTTCTTATGTTTTTAATTATTTATTTTAAAAATTCATCAAATTTGAAATAATAACTTCGGCACTTTTTAATAACTTTGATGCAAATTAATATTTTTCAAAAATTCAAAAAGCATCGTGTTGCATACATCAAGAGCTTTATAACAGTATGTCTACTTGTATATTTTATTACGTTTTCAATGATTTATTTTAAAAACTTATCAAATTTGAAATAATAACTTGGGCACTTTTTAATAACTTTTATTCAAATTAAACTTTTTAAAAAATTTAAAACGCATCGTGTTGCATACATCAAGGACTTTTTAACAGTATGTCTGCTTGTACATTTTTTACGTTTTTAATTATTTATTTTAAAAATTCATTAAACTTTAAATAAGAACTTGGGCACTTTTTAATAACTTTGATGCAAATTAATATTTTTTAAAAATTTAAAAAGCATTGTGTTTCATACATCAAGGGCTTCCCAACGTTATATCTACTTGTATATTTTTTTACGTTTGTAATTATTTAATTAAAAATTTTATAAAATTTGAAATAAATTCGGCCATTTTTAATAACATTGATGCAACTTAATATTTTTTAAAAATTCAAAACGCATCGTGTTGCACACATCAAGGGCTTTTCAACAGTATGTCTTTTTGTATATTTTATTACGTTTTGAATTATTTATTTTAAAAATTCATCAAATTTGAAATAATAACTTCGGCACTTTTTAATAACTTTTACGCAAATTATTATTTTTCAAAAATTCAATAGCATCGTGTTGCATACATCAAGAGCTTTTCAACAGTATGTCTACTTGTATATTTTATTACGTTTTAAATGATTTATTTTAAAAACTCATCAAATTTGAAATAATAACTTGGGCACTTTTTAATACCTTTTATTCAAATTAATATTTTTCAAAAATTTAAAACGCATCGTGTTGCACACATCAAGGGCTTTTTAACAGTATGTCTTTTTGTATATTTTATTACGTTTTGAATTATTTATTTTAAAAATTTATAAAATTTGAAATAATAACTTCGCCCATTTTTAATAACTTTGATGTAAATTATTATTTTTCAAAAATACAAAAAGCATTGTGTTGCATACATCAAGGGCTTTCTAGCAGTATGTTTACTGGTACATTTTCTTATGTTTTTAATTATGTATTTTAAAAATTTATCAAATTTGAAATAATAACTTCGGCACTTTTTAATAACTTTGATGCAAATTAATATTTTTCAAAAATTCAAAAAGCATCGTGTTGCATACATCAAGAGCTTTATAACAGTATATCTACTTGTATATTTTATTACGTTTTCAATGATTTATTTTAAAAACTTATCAAATTTGAAATAATAACTTGGGCACTTTTTAATAACTTTTATTCAAATTAAACTTTTTCAAAAATTTAAAACGCATCGTGTTGCATTCATCAAGGACTTTTTAACAGTATGTCTACTTGTACATTTTTTTACGTTTTTAATTATTTATTTTAAAAATTCATAAAACTTTAAATAAAAACTTGGGCACTTTTTAATAACTTTGATGCAAATTATTATTTTTTAAAAATTTAAAAAGCATTGTGTTTCATACATCAAGGGCTTCCCAACGTTATGTCTACTTGTATATTTTTTTACGTTTGTAATTATTTAATTAAAAAATTTATAAAATTTGAAATAAATTTGGCCATTTTTAATAACATTGATGCAACTTAATATTTTTTAAAAATTCAAAACGCATCGTGTTGCACACATCAAGGGCTTTTCAACAGTATATCTACTTGTATATTTTATTACGTTTTTAATTATTTATTTTAAAAATTTATAAAATTTGAAATAATAATTTGGGCCATTTTTAATAACTTTGATGCAAATTAATATTTTTTAAAAATTCAAAAAGCATCGTGTTGTATACATCAAGAGCTTTTTAACAGTATGTCTAATTGTATTTTTTATTTCGTTTTCAATGATTTATTTTAAAAACTTATCAAATTTGAAATAAAAACTTGGGCACTTATTAATAACTTTTATTCAAATTAAACTTTTTCAAAAATTTAAAACGCCTCGTGTTGCATACATCAAGGAATTTTTAACAGTATGTCTACTTGTACATTTTTTTACGTTTTTAATTATTTATTTTTTAAATTCATAAAATTTTAAATAAAAACTTTGGCACTTTTTAATAACTTTGATGCAAATTAATACTTTTTAAAAATTTAAAAAGCATTGCGTTTCATACATCAAGGGCTTCCCAACGTTATGTCTACTTGTATATTTTTTTACGTTTGTAATTATTTAATTAAAAAATTTATAAAATTTGAAATAAATTCGGCCATTTTCAATAACATTGATGCAACTTAATATTTTTTAAAAATTCAAAACGCATCGTGTTGCACGCATCAAGGGCTTTTTAACAGTATGTCTTTTTGTATATTTTATTACGTTTTTAATTATATATTTTAAAAATTTATAAAATTTGAAATAATAACTTCGGCCATTTTTAATAACTTTGATGTAAATTATTATTTTTCAAAAATACAAAAAGCATTGTGTTGGATACATCAAGGGCTTTCTAGCAGTATGTTTACTTGTACATTTTCTTATGTTTTTAATTATTTATTTTAAAAATTCATCAAATTTGAAATAATAACTTCGGCACTTTTTAATAACTTTGATGCAAATTAATATTTTTCAAAAATTCAAAAAGCATCGTGTTGCATACATCAAGAGCTTTATAACAGTATGTCTACTTGTATATTTTATTACGTTTTCAATGATTTATTTTAAAAACTTATCAAATTTGAAATAATAACTTGGGCACTTTTTAATAACTTTTATTCAAATTAAACTTTTTAAAAAATTTAAAACGCATCGTGTTGCATACATCAAGGACTTTTTAACAGTATGTCTGCTTGTACATTTTTTACGTTTTTAATTATTTATTTTAAAAATTCATTAAACTTTAAATAAGAACTTGGGCACTTTTTAATAACTTTGATGCAAATTAATATTTTTTAAAAATTTAAAAAGCATTGTGTTTCATACATCAAGGGCTTCCCAACGTTATATCTACTTGTATATTTTTTTACGTTTGTAATTATTTAATTAAAAATTTTATAAAATTTGAAATAAATTCGGCCATTTTTAATAACATTGATGCAACTTAATATTTTTTAAAAATTCAAAACGCATCGTGTTGCACACATCAAGGGCTTTTCAACAGTATGTCTTTTTGTATATTTTATTACGTTTTGAATTATTTATTTTAAAAATTCATCAAATTTGAAATAATAACTTCGGCACTTTTTAATAACTTTTACGCAAATTATTATTTTTCAAAAATTCAATAGCATCGTGTTGCATACATCAAGAGCTTTTCAACAGTATGTCTACTTGTATATTTTATTACGTTTTAAATGATTTATTTTAAAAACTCATCAAATTTGAAATAATAACTTGGGCACTTTTTAATACCTTTTATTCAAATTAATATTTTTCAAAAATTTAAAACGCATCGTGTTGCACACATCAAGGGCTTTTTAACAGTATGTCTTTTTGTATATTTTATTACGTTTTGAATTATTTATTTTAAAAATTTATAAAATTTGAAATAATAACTTCGCCCATTTTTAATAACTTTGATGTAAATTATTATTTTTCAAAAATACAAAAAGCATTGTGTTGCATACATCAAGGGCTTTCTAGCAGTATGTTTACTTGTACATTTTCTTATGTTTTTAATTATGTATTTTAAAAATTTATCAAATTTGAAATAATAACTTCGGCACTTTTTAATAACTTTGATGCAAATTAATATTTTTTAAAAATTCAAAAAGCATCGTGTTGCATACATCAAGAGCTTTATAACAGTATATCTACTTGTATATTTTATTACGTTTTCAATGATTTATTTTAAAAACTTATCAAATTTGAAATAATAACTTGGGCACTTTTTAATAACTTTTATTCAAATTAAACTTTTTCAAAAATTTAAAACGCATCGTGTTGCATACATCAAGGACTTTTTAACAGTATGTCTACTTGTACATTTTTTTACGTTTTTAATTATTTATTATAAAAATTCATAAAACTTTAAATAAAAACTTGGGCACTTTTTAATAACTTTGATGCAAATTATTATTTTTTAAAAATTTAAAAAGCATTGTGTTTCATACATCAAGGACTTCCCAACGTTATGTCTACTTGTATATTTTTTTAAGTTTGTAATTATTTATATAAAAAATTTATAAAATTTGAAATAAATTCGGCCATTTTTAATAACATTGATGCAACTTAATATTTGTTAAAAATTCAAAACGCATCGTGTTGCACACATCAAGGGCTTTTCAACAGTATGTCTTTTTGTATATTTTATTACGTTTTGAATTATTTATTTTAAAAATTCATCAAATTTGAAATAATAACTTCGGAACTTTTTAATAACTTTTACGCAAATTATTATTTTTCAAAAATTCAATAGCATCGTGTTGCATACATCAAGAGCTTTTCAACAGTATGTCTACTTGTATATTTTATTACGTTTTAAATGATTTATTTTAAAAACTCATCAAATTTGAAATAATAACTTGGGCACTTTTTAATACCTTTTATTCAAATTAATATTTTTCAAAAATTTAAAACGCATCGTGTTGCACACATCAAGGGCTTTTTAACAGTATGTCTTTTTGTATATTTTATTACGTTTTGAATTATTTATTTTAAAAATTTATAAAATTTGAAATAATAACTTCGCCCATTTTTAATAACTTTGATGTAAATTATTATTTTTCAAAAATACAAAAAGCATTGTGTTGCATACATCAAGGGCTTTCTAGCAGTATGTTTACTTACATTTTCTTATGTTTTTAATTATTTATTTTAAAAATTCATCAAATTTGAAATAATAACTTCGGCACTTTTTAATAACTTTGATGCAAATTAATATTTTTCAAAAATTCAAAAAGCATCGTGTTGCATACATCAAGAGCTTTATAACAGTATGTCTACTTGTATATTTTATTACGTTTTCAATGATTTATTTTAAAAATTTATCAAATTTGAAATAATAACTTGGGCACTTTTTAATAACTTTTATTCAAATTAAACTTTTTCAAAAATTAAAAACGCATCGTGTTGCATACATCAAGGACTTTTTAACAGTATGTCTACTTGTACATTTTTTTACGTTTTTAATTATTTATTTTAAAAATTCATAAAACTTTAAATAAAAACTTGGGCACTTTTTAATAACTTTGATGCAAATTATTATTTTTTAAAAATTTAAAAAGCATTGTGTTTCATACATCAAGGGCTTCCCAACGTTATGTCTACTTGTATTTTTTACGTTTGTAATTATTTAATTAAAAAATTTATAAAATTTGAAATAAATTCGGCCATTTTCAATAACATTGATGCAACTTAATATTTTTTAAAAATTCAAAACGCATCGTGTTGCACACATCAAGGGCTTTTCAACAGTATGTCTTTTTGTATATTTTATTACGTTTTGAATTATTTATTTTAAAAATTCATCAAATTTGAAATAATAACTTCGGCACTTTTTAATAACTTTTACGCAAATTATTATTTTTCAAAAATTCAATAGCATCGTGTTGCATACATCAAGAGCTTTTTAACAGTATGTCTACTTGTATATTTTATTACGTTTTAAATGATTTATTTTAAAAACTCATCAAATTTGAAATAATAACTTGGGCACTTTTTAATACCTTTTATTCAAATTAAACTTTTTCAAAAATTTAAAACGCATCGTGTTGCATACATCAAGGACTTTTTAACAGTATGTCTACTTGTACATTTTTTTACGTTTTTATTTATTTATTTTAAAAATTCATTAAACTTTAAATAAGAACTTGGGCACTTTTTAATAACTTTGATGCAAATTAATATTTTTTAAAAATTTAAAAAGCATTGTGTTTCATACATCAAGGGCTTCCCAACGTTATGTCTACTTGTATATTTTTTTACGTTTGTAATTATTTATATAAAAAATTTATAAAATTTGAAATAAATTCGGCCATTTTTAATAACATTGATGCAACTTAATATTTGTTAAAAATTCAAAACGCATCGTGTTGCACACATCAAGGGCTTTTCAACAGTATGTCTTTTTGTATATTTTATTACGTTTTGAATTATTTATTTTAAAAATTCATCAAATTTGAAATAATAACTTCGGAACTTTTTAATAACTTTTACGCAAATTATTATTTTTCAAAAATTCAATAGCATCGTGTTGCATACATCAAGAGCTTTTCAACAGTATGTCTACTTGTATATTTTATTACGTTTTAAATGATTTATTTTAAAAACTCATCAAATTTGAAATAATAACTTGGGCACTTTTTAATACCTTTTATTCAAATTAATATTTTTCAAAAATTTAAAACGCATCGTGTTGCACACATCAAGGGCTTTTTAACAGTATGTCTTTTTGTATATTTTATTACGTTTTGAATTATTTATTTTAAAAATTTATAAAATTTGAAATAATAACTTCGCCCATTTTTAATAACTTTGATGTAAATTATTATTTTTCAAAAATACAAAAAGCATTGTGTTGCATACATCAAGGGCTTTCTAGCAGTATGTTTACTTGTACATTTTCTTATGTTTTTAATTATGTATTTTAAAAATTTATCAAATTTGAAATAATAACTTCGGCACTTTTTAATAACTTTGATGCAAATTAATATTTTTCAAAAAATCAAATAGCATCGTGTTGCATACATCAAGAGCTTTATAACAGTGTGTCTACTTGTATATTTTATTACGTTTTCAATGATTTATTTTAAAAACTTATCAAATTTGAAATAATAACTTGGGCACTTTTTAATAGCTTTTATTCAAATTAAACTTTTTCAAAAATTTAAAACGCATTGTGTTGCATACATCAAGGACTTTTTAACAGTATGTCTACTTGAACATTTTTTTACGTTTTTAATTATTTATTTTTAAAATTCATAAAACTTTAAATAAAAACTTGGGCACTTTTTAATAACTTTGATGCAAATTAATATTTTTTAAAAATTTAAAAAGCATTGTGTTTTATACATCAAGGGCTTCCCAACGTTATGTCTACTTGTATATTTTTTTAAGTTTGTAATTATTTATATAAAAAATTTATAAAATTTGAAATAAATTCGGCCATTTTTAATAACATTGATGCAACTTAATATTTGTTAAAAATTCAAAACGCATCGTGTTGCACACATCAAGGGCTTTTCAACAGTATGTCTTTTTGTATATTTTATTACGTTTTGAATTATTTATTTTAAAAATTCATCAAATTTGAAATAATAACTTCGGAACTTTTTAATAACTTTTACGCAAATTATTATTTTTCAAAAATTCAATAGCATCGTGTTGCATACATCAAGAGCTTTTCAACAGTATGTCTACTTGTATATTTTATTACGTTTTAAATGATTTATTTTAAAAACTCATCAAATTTGAAATAATAACTTGGGCACTTTTTAATACCTTTTATTCAAATTAATATTTTTCAAAAATTTAAAACGCATCGTGTTGCACACATCAAGGGCTTTTTAACAGTATGTCTTTTTGTATATTTTATTACGTTTTGAATTATTTATTTTAAAAATTTATAAAATTTGAAATAATAACTTCGCCCATTTTTAATAACTTTGATGTAAATTATTATTTTTCAAAAATACAAAAAGCATTGTGTTGCATACATCAAGGGCTTTCTAGCAGTATGTTTACTTGTACATTTTCTTATGTTTTTAATTATGTATTTTAAAAATTTATCAAATTTGAAATAATAACTTCGGCACTTTTTAATAACTTTGATGCAAATTAATATTTTTCAAAAAATCAAATAGCATCGTGTTGCATACATCAAGAGCTTTATAACAGTGTGTCTACTTGTATATTTTATTACGTTTTCAATGATTTATTTTAAAAACTTATCAAATTTGAAATAATAACTTGGGCACTTTTTAATAGCTTTTATTCAAATTAAACTTTTTCAAAAATTTAAAACGCATTGTGTTGCATACATCAAGGACTTTTTAACAGTATGTCTACTTGTACATTTTTTTACGTTTTTAATTATTTATTTTTAAAATTCATAAAACTTTAAATAAAAACTTGGGCACTTTTTAATAACTTTGATGCAAATTAATATTTTTTAAAAATTTAAAAAGCATTGTGTTTTATACATCAAGGGCTTCCCAACGTTATGTCTACTTGTATATTTTTTTACGTTTGTAATTATTTAATTAAAAAATTTATAAAATTTGAAATAAATTTGGCCATTTTTAATAACATTGATGCAACTTAATATTTTTTAAAAATTCAAAACGCATCGTGTTGCACACAACAAGGGCTTTTCAACAGTATGTCTTTTTGTATATTTCATTACGTTTTGAATGATTTATTTTAAAAATTCATCAAATTTGAAATAATAACTTCGGCACTTTTTAATAACTTTTACGCAAATTATTATTTTTCAAAAATTCAATAGCATTGTGTTGCATACATCAAGAGCTTTTCATCAGTATGTCTACTTGTATATTTTATTACGTTTTAAATGATTTATTTTAAAAACTCATCAAATTTGAAATAATAACTTGGGCACTTTTTAATACCTTTTATTCAAATTAATATTTTTTAAAAATTTAAAACGCATCGTGTTGCATACATTAAGGGCTTTCTAATAGTATGTCTATTTGTACATTTTTTTTCGTTTTTAATTATTTATTTTTAAAATTCATAAAATTTTAAATAATAACTTGGGCACTTTTTAATAACTTTGATGCAAATTAATATTTTTTAAAAATTCAAAAAGCATTGTGTTTCATACATCAAAGGCTTTCCAACGGTATGTCTACTTGAATATTTTTTTACGTTTTAAAGTAATTATTTAAAAAATTTATAAAATTTGAAATAATTTCGGCCATTTTTAATAACTTTGATGTAAATTAATATTTTTCAAAAATTCAAAAAGCATCGTGTTGCATACATCAAAGGCTTTTCAACAGTATGTCTACTTGTATATTTTAATACGTTTTAAATAATTTATTTTAAAAATTTATCAATTTTGAAATAATACCTTCGACACTTTTTAATAACTTTGATGCAAATTAATATTTTTTAAAAATTCAAAAAGCATCATGTTGCATACTTCAAGAGCTTTCCAACAGTATGTCTACTTGTATATTTTATTACGTTTTAAATGATTTATTTAAAAAACTCATCAAATTTGAAATAATAACTTGGGCACTTTTTAATAACTTTTATTCAAATTAGTATTTTTCAAAAATTTAAAACGCATCGTGTTGCATACATCAAGAATTTTCTAACAGTATGTTTACTTGTACATTTTTTTACGTTTTTAATTATTTATTTTAAAAATTCATAAAACTTTAAATAAAAACTTGGGCACTTTTTAATAACTTTGATGCAAATTAATATTTTTTAAAAATTTAAAAAGCATTGTGTTTCATACATCAAGGGATTCCCAACGTTATGTTTACTTGTATATTTTTTTACGTTTGTATTTATTTAATTAAAAAATTTATAAAATTTGAAATAAATTCGGCCATTTTTAATAACATTGATGCAACTTAATATTTTTTAAAAATTCAAAACGCATCGTGTTGCACACATCAAGGGCTTTTCAACAGTATGTCTTTTTGTATATTTTATTACGTTTTGAATTATTTATTTTAAAAATTCATCAAATTTGAAATAATAACTTCGGAACTTTTTAATAACTTTTACGCAAATTATTATTTTTCAAAAATTCAATAGCATCGTGTTGCATACATCAAGAGCTTTTCAACAGTATGTCTACTTGTATATTTTATTACGTTTTAAATGATTTATTTTAAAAACTCATCAAATTTGAAATAATAACTTGGGCACTTTTTAATACCTTTTATTCAAATTAATATTTTTCAAAAATTTAAAACGCATCGTGTTGCACACATCAAGGGCTTTTTAACAGTATGTCTTTTTGTATATTTTATTACGTTTTGAATTATTTATTTTAAAAATTTATAAAATTTGAAATAATAACTTCGCCCATTTTTAATAACTTTGATGTAAATTATTATTTTTCAAAAATACAAAAAGCATTGTGTTGCATACATCAAGGGCTTTCTAGCAGTATGTTTACTTGTACATTTTCTTATGTTTTTAATTATGTATTTTAAAAATTTATCAAATTTGAAATAATAACTTCGGCACTTTTTAATAACTTTGATGCAAATTAATATTTTTCAAAAAATCAAATAGCATCGTGTTGCATACATCAAGAGCTTTATAACAGTGTGTCTACTTGTATATTTTATTACGTTTTCAATGATTTATTTTAAAAACTTATCAAATTTGAAATAATAACTTGGGCACTTTTTAATAGCTTTTATTCAAATTAAACTTTTTCAAAAATTTAAAACGCATTGTGTTGCATACATCAAGGACTTTTTAACAGTATGTCTACTTGTACATTTTTTTACGTTTTTAATTATTTATTTTTAAAATTCATAAAACTTTAAATAAAAACTTGGGCACTTTTTAATAACTTTGATGCAAATTAATATTTTTTAAAAATTTAAAAAGCATTGTGTTTTATACATCAAGGGCTTCCCAACGTTATGTCTACTTGTATATTTTTTTAAGTTTGTAATTATTTATATAAAAAATTTATAAAATTTGAAATAAATTCGGCCATTTTTAATAACATTGATGCAACTTAATATTTGTTAAAAATTCAAAACGCATCGTGTTGCACACATCAAGGGCTTTTCAACAGTATGTCTTTTTGTATATTTTATTACGTTTTGAATTATTTATTTTAAAAATTCATCAAATTTGAAATAATAACTTCGGAACTTTTTAATAACTTTTACGCAAATTATTATTTTTCAAAAATTCAATAGCATCGTGTTGCATACATCAAGAGCTTTTCAACAGTATGTCTACTTGTATATTTTATTACGTTTTAAATGATTTATTTTAAAAACTCATCAAATTTGAAATAATAACTTGGGCACTTTTTAATACCTTTTATTCAAATTAATATTTTTCAAAAATTTAAAACGCATCGTGTTGCACACATCAAGGGCTTTTTAACAGTATGTCTTTTTGTATATTTTATTACGTTTTGAATTATTTATTTTAAAAATTTATAAAATTTGAAATAATAACTTCGCCCATTTTTAATAACTTTGATGTAAATTATTATTTTTCAAAAATACAAAAAGCATTGTGTTGCATACATCAAGGGCTTTCTAGCAGTATGTTTACTTGTACATTTTCTTATGTTTTTAATTATGTATTTTAAAAATTTATCAAATTTGAAATAATAACTTCGGCACTTTTTAATAACTTTGATGCAAATTAATATTTTTCAAAAAATCAAATAGCATCGTGTTGCATACATCAAGAGCTTTATAACAGTGTGTCTACTTGTATATTTTATTACGTTTTCAATGATTTATTTTAAAAACTTATCAAATTTGAAATAATAACTTGGGCACTTTTTAATAGCTTTTATTCAAATTAAACTTTTTCAAAAATTTAAAACGCATTGTGTTGCATACATCAAGGACTTTTTAACAGTATGTCTACTTGTACATTTTTTTACGTTTTTAATTATTTATTTTTAAAATTCATAAAACTTTAAATAAAAACTTGGGCACTTTTTAATAACTTTGATGCAAATTAATATTTTTTAAAAATTTAAAAAGCATTGTGTTTTATACATCAAGGGCTTCCCAACGTTATGTCTACTTGTATATTTTTTTACGTTTGTAATTATTTAATTAAAAAATTTATAAAATTTGAAATAAATTTGGCCATTTTTAATAACATTGATGCAACTTAATATTTTTTAAAAATTCAAAACGCATCGTGTTGCACACAACAAGGGCTTTTCAACAGTATGTCTTTTTGTATATTTCATTACGTTTTGAATGATTTATTTTAAAAATTCATCAAATTTGAAATAATAACTTCGGCACTTTTTAATAACTTTTACGCAAATTATTATTTTTCAAAAATTCAATAGCATTGTGTTGCATACATCAAGAGCTTTTCATCAGTATGTCTACTTGTATATTTTATTACGTTTTAAATGATTTATTTTAAAAACTCATCAAATTTGAAATAATAACTTGGGCACTTTTTAATACCTTTTATTCAAATTAATATTTTTTAAAAATTTAAAACGCATCGTGTTGCATACATTAAGGGCTTTCTAATAGTATGTCTATTTGTACATTTTTTTTCGTTTTTAATTATTTATTTTTAAAATTCATAAAATTTTAAATAATAACTTGGGCACTTTTTAATAACTTTGATGCAAATTAATATTTTTTAAAAATTCAAAAAGCATTGTGTTTCATACATCAAAGGCTTTCCAACGGTATGTCTACTTGAATATTTTTTTACGTTTTAAAGTAATTATTTAAAAAATTTATAAAATTTGAAATAATTTCGGCCATTTTTAATAACTTTGATGCAAATTAATATTTTTTAAAAATTCAAAAACGCATTGTGTTGCACACATCAAGGGCTTTCCAACGGTTTGTCTATTTGTATAGTTTTTTACGTTTTTAATTATTTAATTATAAAATTTATAAAATTTGAAATAACTTCAGCCATTTTTAATAACTTTGATGTAAATTAATATTTTTCAAAAATTCAAAAAGCATCGTGTTGCATACATCAAAGGCTTTTCAACAGTATGTCTACTTGTATATTTTAATACGTTTTAAATAATTTATTTTAAAAATTTATCAATTTTGAAATAATACCTTCGACACTTTTTAATAACTTTGATGCAAATTAATATTTTTTAAAAATTCAAAAAGCATCATGTTGCATACATCAAGAGCTTTCCAACAGTATGTCTACTTGTATATTTTATTACGTTTTAAATGATTTATTTAAAAAACTCATCAAATTTGAAATAATAACTTGGGCACTTTTTAATAACTTTTATTCAAATTAGTATTTTTCAAAAATTTAAAACGCATCGTGTTGCATACATCAAGAATTTTCTAACAGTATGTTTACTTGTACATTTTTTTACGTTTTTAATTATTTATTTTAAAAATTCATAAAACTTTAAATAAAAACTTGGGCACTTTTTAATAACTTTGATGCAAATTAATATTTTTTAAAAATTTAAAAAGCATTGTGTTTCATACATCAAGGGATTCCCAACGTTATGTTTACTTGTATATTTTTTTACGTTTGTATTTATTTAATTAAAAAATTTATAAAATTTGAAATAAATTCGGCCATTTTTAATAACATTGATGCAACTTAATATTTTTTAAAAATTCAAAACGCATCGTGTTGCACACATCAAGGGCTTTTCAACAGTATGTCTTTTTGTATATTTTATTACGTTTTGAATTATTTATTTTAAAAATTCATCAAATTTGAAATAATAACTTCGGAACTTTTTAATAACTTTTACGCAAATTATTATTTTTCAAAAATTCAATAGCATCGTGTTGCATACATCAAGAGCTTTTCAACAGTATGTCTACTTGTATATTTTATTACGTTTTAAATGATTTATTTTAAAAACTCATCAAATTTGAAATAATAACTTGGGCACTTTTTAATACCTTTTATTCAAATTAATATTTTTCAAAAATTTAAAACGCATCGTGTTGCACACATCAAGGGCTTTTTAACAGTATGTCTTTTTGTATATTTTATTACGTTTTGAATTATTTATTTTAAAAATTTATAAAATTTGAAATAATAACTTCGCCCATTTTTAATAACTTTGATGTAAATTATTATTTTTCAAAAATACAAAAAGCATTGTGTTGCATACATCAAGGGCTTTCTAGCAGTATGTTTACTTGTACATTTTCTTATGTTTTTAATTATGTATTTTAAAAATTTATCAAATTTGAAATAATAACTTCGGCACTTTTTAATAACTTTGATGCAAATTAATATTTTTCAAAAAATCAAATAGCATCGTGTTGCATACATCAAGAGCTTTATAACAGTGTGTCTACTTGTATATTTTATTACGTTTTCAATGATTTATTTTAAAAACTTATCAAATTTGAAATAATAACTTGGGCACTTTTTAATAGCTTTTATTCAAATTAAACTTTTTCAAAAATTTAAAACGCATTGTGTTGCATACATCAAGGACTTTTTAACAGTATGTCTACTTGTACATTTTTTTACGTTTTTAATTATTTATTTTTAAAATTCATAAAACTTTAAATAAAAACTTGGGCACTTTTTAATAACTTTGATGCAAATTAATATTTTTTAAAAATTTAAAAAGCATTGTGTTTTATACATCAAGGGCTTCCCAACGTTATGTCTACTTGTATATTTTTTTACGTTTGTAATTATTTAATTAAAAAATTTATAAAATTTGAAATAAATTTGGCCATTTTTAATAACATTGATGCAACTTAATATTTTTTAAAAATTCAAAACGCATCGTGTTGCACACAACAAGGGCTTTTCAACAGTATGTCTTTTTGTATATTTCATTACGTTTTGAATGATTTATTTTAAAAATTCATCAAATTTGAAATAATAACTTCGGCACTTTTTAATAACTTTTACGCAAATTATTATTTTTCAAAAATTCAATAGCATTGTGTTGCATACATCAAGAGCTTTTCATCAGTATGTCTACTTGTATATTTTATTACGTTTTAAATGATTTATTTTAAAAACTCATCAAATTTGAAATAATAACTTGGGCACTTTTTAATACCTTTTATTCAAATTAATATTTTTTAAAAATTTAAAACGCATCGTGTTGCATACATTAAGGGCTTTCTAATAGTATGTCTATTTGTACATTTTTTTTCGTTTTTAATTATTTATTTTTAAAATTCATAAAATTTTAAATAATAACTTGGGCACTTTTTAATAACTTTGATGCAAATTAATATTTTTTAAAAATTCAAAAAGCATTGTGTTTCATACATCAAAGGCTTTCCAACGGTATGTCTACTTGAATATTTTTTTACGTTTTAAAGTAATTATTTAAAAAATTTATAAAATTTGAAATAATTTCGGCCATTTTTAATAACTTTGATGCAAATTAATATTTTTTAAAAATTCAAAAACGCATTGTGTTGCACACATCAAGGGCTTTCCAACGGTTTGTCTATTTGTATAGTTTTTTACGTTTTTAATTATTTAATTATAAAATTTATAAAATTTGAAATAACTTCAGCCATTTTTAATAACTTTGATGTAAATTAATATTTTTCAAAAATTCAAAAAGCATCGTGTTGCATACATCAAAGGCTTTTCAACAGTATGTCTACTTGTATATTTTAATACGTTTTAAATAATTTATTTTAAAAATTTATCAATTTTGAAATAATACCTTCGACACTTTTTAATAACTTTGATGCAAATTAATATTTTTTAAAAATTCAAAAAGCATCATGTTGCATACATCAAGAGCTTTCCAACAGTATGTCTACTTGTATATTTTATTACGTTTTAAATGATTTATTTAAAAAACTCATCAAATTTGAAATAATAACTTGGGCACTTTTTAATAACTTTTATTCAAATTAGTATTTTTCAAAAATTTAAAACGCATCGTGTTGCATACATCAAGAATTTTCTAACAGTATGTTTACTTGTACATTTTTTTACGTTTTTAATTATTTATTTTAAAAATTCATAAAACTTTAAATAAAAACTTGGGCACTTTTTAATAACTTTGATGCAAATTAATATTTTTTAAAAATTTAAAAAGCATTGTGTTTCATACATCAAGGGATTCCCAACGTTATGTTTACTTGTATATTTTTTTACGTTTGTATTTATTTAATTAAAAAATTTATAAAATTTGAAATAAATTCGGCCATTTTTAATAACATTGATGCAACTTAATATTTTTTAAAAATTCAAAACGCATCGTGTTGCACACATCAAGGGCTTTTCAACAGTATGTCTTTTTGTATATTTTATTACGTTTTGAATTATTTATTTTAAAAATTCATCAAATTTGAAATAATAACTTCGGAACTTTTTAATAACTTTTACGCAAATTATTATTTTTCAAAAATTCAATAGCATCGTGTTGCATACATCAAGAGCTTTTCAACAGTATGTCTACTTGTATATTTTATTACGTTTTAAATGATTTATTTTAAAAACTCATCAAATTTGAAATAATAACTTGGGCACTTTTTAATACCTTTTATTCAAATTAATATTTTTCAAAAATTTAAAACGCATCGTGTTGCACACATCAAGGGCTTTTTAACAGTATGTCTTTTTGTATATTTTATTACGTTTTGAATTATTTATTTTAAAAATTTATAAAATTTGAAATAATAACTTCGCCCATTTTTAATAACTTTGATGTAAATTATTATTTTTCAAAAATACAAAAAGCATTGTGTTGCATACATCAAGGGCTTTCTAGCAGTATGTTTACTTGTACATTTTCTTATGTTTTTAATTATGTATTTTAAAAATTTATCAAATTTGAAATAATAACTTCGGCACTTTTTAATAACTTTGATGCAAATTAATATTTTTCAAAAAATCAAATAGCATCGTGTTGCATACATCAAGAGCTTTATAACAGTGTGTCTACTTGTATATTTTATTACGTTTTCAATGATTTATTTTAAAAACTTATCAAATTTGAAATAATAACTTGGGCACTTTTTAATAGCTTTTATTCAAATTAAACTTTTTCAAAAATTTAAAACGCATTGTGTTGCATACATCAAGGACTTTTTAACAGTATGTCTACTTGTACATTTTTTTACGTTTTTAATTATTTATTTTTAAAATTCATAAAACTTTAAATAAAAACTTGGGCACTTTTTAATAACTTTGATGCAAATTAATATTTTTTAAAAATTTAAAAAGCATTGTGTTTTATACATCAAGGGCTTCCCAACGTTATGTCTACTTGTATATTTTTTTACGTTTGTAATTATTTAATTAAAAAATTTATAAAATTTGAAATAAATTTGGCCATTTTTAATAACATTGATGCAACTTAATATTTTTTAAAAATTCAAAACGCATCGTGTTGCACACAACAAGGGCTTTTCAACAGTATGTCTTTTTGTATATTTCATTACGTTTTGAATGATTTATTTTAAAAATTCATCAAATTTGAAATAATAACTTCGGCACTTTTTAATAACTTTTACGCAAATTATTATTTTTCAAAAATTCAATAGCATTGTGTTGCATACATCAAGAGCTTTTCATCAGTATGTCTACTTGTATATTTTATTACGTTTTAAATGATTTATTTTAAAAACTCATCAAATTTGAAATAATAACTTGGGCACTTTTTAATACCTTTTATTCAAATTAATATTTTTTAAAAATTTAAAACGCATCGTGTTGCATACATTAAGGGCTTTCTAATAGTATGTCTATTTGTACATTTTTTTTCGTTTTTAATTATTTATTTTTAAAATTCATAAAATTTTAAATAATAACTTGGGCACTTTTTAATAACTTTGATGCAAATTAATATTTTTTAAAAATTCAAAAAGCATTGTGTTTCATACATCAAAGGCTTTCCAACGGTATGTCTACTTGAATATTTTTTTACGTTTTAAAGTAATTATTTAAAAAATTTATAAAATTTGAAATAATTTCGGCCATTTTTAATAACTTTGATGCAAATTAATATTTTTTAAAAATTCAAAAACGCATTGTGTTGCACACATCAAGGGCTTTCCAACGGTTTGTCTATTTGTATAGTTTTTTACGTTTTTAATTATTTAATTATAAAATTTATAAAATTTGAAATAACTTCAGCCATTTTTAATAACTTTGATGTAAATTAATATTTTTCAAAAATTCAAAAAGCATCGTGTTGCATACATCAAAGGCTTTTCAACAGTATGTCTACTTGTATATTTTAATACGTTTTAAATAATTTATTTTAAAAATTTATCAATTTTGAAATAATACCTTCGACACTTTTTAATAACTTTGATGCAAATTAATATTTTTTAAAAATTCAAAAAGCATCATGTTGCATACATCAAGAGATTTCCAACAGTATGTCTACTTGTATATTTTATTACGTTTTAAATGATTTATTTAAAAAACTCATCAAATTTGAAATAATAACTTGGGCACTTTTTAATAACTTTTATTCAAATTAGTATTTTTCAAAAATTTAAAACGCATCGTGTTGCATACATCAAGAATTTTCTAACAGTATGTTTACTTGTACATTTTTTTACGTTTTTAATTATTTATTTTAAAAATTCATAAAACTTTAAATAAAAACTTGGGCACTTTTTAATAACTTTGATGCAAATTAATATTTTTTAAAAATTTAAAAAGCATTGTGTTTCATACATCAAGGGATTCCCAACGTTATGTTTACTTGTATATTTTTTTACGTTTGTATTTATTTAATTAAAAAATTTATAAAATTTGAAATAAATTCGGCCATTTTTAATAACATTGATGCAACTTAATATTTTTTAAAAATTCAAAACGCATCGTGTTGCACACATCAAGGGCTTTTCAACAGTATGTCTTTTTGTATATTTTATTACGTTTTGAATTATTTATTTTAAAAATTCTTCAAATTTGAAATAATAACTTCGGCACTTTTTAATAACTTTTACGCAAATTATTATTTTTCAAAAATTCCATAGCATCGTGTTGCATACATCAAGAGCTTTTCAACAGTATGTCTACTTGTATATTTTATTACGTTTTAAATGATTTGTTTTAAAAACTCATCAAATTTGAAATAATAACTTGGGCACTTTTTAATACCTTTTATTCAAATTAATATTTTTTAAAAATTCAAAACGCATCGTGTTGCGCACATCAAGGGCTTTTTAACAGTATGTCTTTTTGTATATTTTATTACGTTTTAAATTATTTATTTGAAAAATTTATAAAATTTGAAATAATAACTACGGCCATTTTTAATAACTTTGATGTAAATTATTATTTTTCAAAAATACAAAAAGCATTGTGTTGCATACATCAAGGGCTTTCTAGCAGTATGTTTACTTGTACATTTTCTTATGTTTTTAATTATGTATTTTAAAAATTTATCAAATTTGAAATAATAACTTCGGCACTTTTTAATAACTTTGATGCAAATTAATATTTTTCAAAAATTCAAAAAGCATCGGGTTGCATACATCAAGAGCTTTATAACAGTATATCTACTTGTATATTTTATTACGTTTTCAATGATTTATTTTAAAAACTTATCAAATTTGAAATAATAACTTGGGCACTTTTTAATAACTTTTATTCAAATTAAACTTTTTCAAAAATTTAAAACGCATCGTGTTGCATACATCAAGAATTTTCTAACAGTATGTTTACTTGTACATTTTTTTACGTTTTTAATTATTTATTTTAAAAATTCATAAAACTTTAAATAAAAACTTGGGCACTTTTTAATAACTTTGATGCAAATTAATATTTTTTAAAAATTTAAAAAGCATTGTGTTTCATACATCAAGGGATTCCCAACGTTATGTTTACTTGTATATTTTTTTACGTTTGTATTTATTTAATTAAAAAATTTATAAAATTTGAAATAAATTCGGCCATTTTTAATAACATTGATGCAACTTAATATTTTTTAAAAATTCAAAACGCATCGTGTTGCACACATCAAGGGCTTTTCAACAGTATGTCTTTTTGTATATTTTATTACGTTTTGAATTATTTATTTTAAAAATTCATCAAATTTGAAATAATAACTTCGGCACTTTTTAATAACTTTTTACGCAAATTATTATTTTTCAAAAATTCAATAGCATCGTGTTGCATACATCAAGAGCTTTTCAACAGTATGTCTACTTGTATATTTTATTACGTTTTAAATGATTTATTTTAAAAACTCATCAAATTTGAAATAATAACTTGGGCACTTTTTAATACCTTTTATTCAAATTAATATTTTTCAAAAATTTAAAACGCATCGTGTTGCACACATCAAGGGCTTTTTAACAGTATGTCTTTTTGTATATTTTATTACGTTTTGAATTATTTATTTTAAAAATTCATTAAACTTTAAATAAGAACTTGGGCACTTTTTAATAACTTTGATGCAAATTAATATTTTTTAAAAATTTAAAAAGCATTGTGTTTCATACATCAAGGGCTTCCCAACGTTATGTCTACTTGTATATTTTTTTACGTTTGTAATTATTTAATTAAAAAATTTATAAAATTTGAAATAAATTCGGCCATTTTCAATAACATTGATGCAACTTAATATTTTTTAAAAATTCAAAACGCATCGTGTTGCACACATCAAGGGCTTTTCAACAGTATGTCTTTTTGTATATTTTATTACGTTTTGAATTATTTATTTTAAAAATTCATCAAATTTGAAATAATAACTTCGGCACTTTTTAATAACTTTGATGCAAATTAATATTTTTCAAAAATTCAAAAAGCATCGTGTTGCATACATCAAGAGCTTTATAACAGTATGTCTACTTGTATATTTTATTACGTTTTCAATGATTTATTTTAAAAATTTATCAAATTTGAAATAATAACTTGGGCACTTTTTAATAACTTTTATTCAAATTAAACTTTTTCAAAAATTAAAAACGCATCGTGTTGCATACATCAAGGACTTTTTAACAGTATGTCTACTTGTACATTTTTTTACGTTTTTAATTATTTATTTTAAAAATTCATAAAACTTTAAATAAAAACTTGGGCACTTTTTAATAACTTTGATGCAAATTATTATTTTTTAAAAATTTAAAAAGCATTGTGTTTCATACATCAAGGGCTTCCCAACGTTATGTCTACTTGTATTTTTTACGTTTGTAATTAGTTAATTAAAAAATTTATAAAATTTGAAATAAATTTGGCCATTTTTAATAACATTGATGCAACTTAATATTTTTTAAAAATTCAAAACGCATTGTGTTGCACACATCAAGGGCTTTTCAACAGTATGTCTTTTTGTATATTTTATTACGTTTTGAATTATTTATTTTAAAAATTAATCAAATTTGAAATAATAACTTCGGCACTTTTTAATAACTTTTACGCAAATTATTATTTTTTTCAATAGCATCGTGTTGCATACATCAGAAGCTTTTCAACAGTATGTCTACTTGTATATTTTATTACGTTTTAAATGATTTATTTTAAAAACTCATCAAATTTGAAATAATAACTTGGGCACTTTTTAATACCTTTTATTCAAATTAATATTTTTCAAAAATTTAAAACGCATCGTGTTGCACACATCAAGGGCTTTTTAACAGTATGTCTTTTTGTATATTTTATTACGTTTTGAATTATTTATTTTAAAAATTTATAAAATTTGAAATAATAACTTCGGCCATTTTTAATAACTTTGATGTAAATTATTATTTTTCAAAAATACAAAAAGCATTGTGTTGCATATATCAAGGGCTTTCTAGCAGTATGTTTACTTGTACATTTTCTTATGTTTTTAATTATTTATTTTAAAAATTCATCAAATTTGAAATAATAACTTCGGCACTTTTTAATAACTTTGATGCAAATTATTATTTTTCAAAAATTCAATAGCATCGTGTTGCATACATCAAGAGCTTTTTAACAGTATGTCTACTTGTATATTTTATTACGTTTTAAATGATTTATTTTAAAAACTCATCAAATTTGAAATAATAACTTGGGCACTTTTTAATACCTTTTATTCAAATTAAACTTTTTCAAAAATTTAAAACGCATCGTGTTGCATACATCAAGGACTTTTTAACAGTATGTCTATTTGTACATTTTTTTACGTTTTTATTTATTTATTTTAAAAATTCATTAAACTTTAAATAAGAACTTGGGCACTTTTTAATAACTTTGATGCAAATTAATATTTTTTAAAAATTTAAAAAGCATTGTGTTTCATACATCAAGGGCTTCCCAACGTTATGTCTACTTGTATATTTTTTTACCTTTGTAATTATTTATATAAAAAATTTATAAAATTTGAAATAAATTCGGCCATTTTTAATAACATTGATGCAACTTAATATTTTTTAAAAATTCAAAACGCATCGTGTTGCACACATCAAGGGCTTTTCAACAGTATGTCTTTTTGTATATTTCATTACGTTTTGAATGATTTATTTTAAAAATTCATCAAATTTGAAATAATAACTTCGGCACTTTTTAATAACTTTTACGCAAATTATTATTTTTCAAAAATTCAATAGCATTGTGTTGCATACATCAAGAGCTTTTCAACAGTATGTCTACTTGTATATTTTATTACGTTTTAAATGATTTATTTTAAAAACTCATCAAATTTGAAATAATAACTTGGGCACTTTTTAATACCTTTTATTCAAATTAATATTTTTTAAAAATTTAAAACGCATCGTGTTGCATACATTAAGGGCTTTCTAATAGTATGTCTATTTGTACATTTTTTTTCGTTTTTAATTATTTATTTTTAAAATTCATAAAATTTTAAATAATAACTTGGGCACTTTTTAATAACTTTGATGCAAATTAATATTTTTTAAAAATTCAAAAAGCATTGTGTTTCATACATCAAAGGCTTTCCAACGGTATGTCTACTTGAATATTTTTTTACGTTTTAAAGTAATTATTTAAAAAATTTATAAAATTTGAAATAATTTCGGCCATTTTTAATAACTTTGATGCAAATTAATATTTTTTAAAAATTCAAAAACGCATTGTGTTGCACACATCAAGGGCTTTCCAACGGTTTGTCTATTTGTATAGTTTTTTACGTTTTTAATTATTTAATTATAAAATTTATAAAATTTGAAATAACTTCAGCCATTTTTAATAACTTTGATGTAAATTAATATTTTTCAAAAATTCAAAAAGCATCGTATTGCATACATCAAAGGCTTTTCAACAGTATGTCTACTTGTATATTTTAATACGTTTTAAATAATTTATTTTAAAAATTTATCAATTTTGAAATAATACCTTCGACACTTTTTAATAACTTTGATGCAAATTAATATTTTTTAAAAATTCAAAAAGCATCATGTTGCATACATCAAGAGCTTTCCAACAGTATGTCTACTTGTATATTTTATTACGTTTTAAATGATTTATTTAAAAAACTCATCAAATTTGAAATAATAACTTGGGCACTTTTTAATAACTTTTATTCAAATTAATATTTTTCAAAAATTTAAAACGCATCGTGTTGCATACATCAAGAATTTTCTAACAGTATGTTTACTTGTACATTTTTTTACGTTTTTAATTATTTATTTTAAAAATTCATAAAACTTTAAATAAAAACTTGGGCACTTTTTAATAACTTTGATGCAAATTAATATTTTTTAAAAATTTAAAAAGCATTGTGTTTCATACATCAAGGGCTTCCCAACGTTATGTTTACTTGTATATTTTTTTACGTTTGTATTTATTTAATTAAAAAATTTATAAAATTTGAAATAAATTCGGCCATTTTTAATAACATTGATGCAACTTAATATTTTTTAAAAATTCAAAACGCATCGTGTTGCACACATCAAGGGCTTTTCAACAGTATGTCTTTTTGTATATTTTATTACGTTTTGAATTATTTATTTTAAAAATTCTTCAAATTTGAAATAATAACTTCGGCACTATTTAATAACTTTTACGCAAATTATTATTTTTCAAAAATTCCATAGCATCGTGTTGCATACATCAAGAGCTTTTCAACAGTATGTCTACTTGTATATTTTATTACGTTTTAAATGATTTATTTTAAAAACTCATCAAATTTGAAATAATAACTTGGGCACTTTTTAATACCTTTTATTCAAATTAATATTTTTTAAAAATTCAAAACGCATCGTGTTGCGCACATCAAGGGCTTTTTAACAGTATGTCTTTTTGTATATTTTATTACGTTTTAAATTATTTATTTTAAAAATTTATAAAATTTGAAATAATAACTACGGCCATTTTTAATAACTTTGATGTAAATTATTATTTTTCAAAAATACAAAAAGCATTGTGTTGCATACATCAAGGGCTTTCTAGCAGTATGTTTACTTGTACATTTTCTTATGTTTATAATTATTTATTTTAAAAATTCATCAAATTTGAAATAATAACTTCGGCACTTTTTAATAACTTTGATGCAAATTAATATTTTTCAAAAATTCAAAAAGCATCGTGTTGCATACATCAAGAGCTTTATAACAGTATGTCTACTTGTATATTTTATTACGTTTTCAATGATTTATTTTAAAAATTTATCAAATTTGAAATAATAACTTGGGCACTTTTTAATAACTTTTATTCAAATTAAACTTTTTCAAAAATTAAAAACGCATCGTGTTGCATACATCAAGGACTTTTTAACAGTATGTCTACTTGTACATTTTTTTACGTTTATAATTATTTATTTTAAAAATTCATAAAACTTTAAATAAAAACTTGGGCACTTTTTAATAACTTTGATGCAAATTATTATTTTTTAAAAATTTAAAAAGCATTGTGTTTCATACATCAAGGGCTTCCCAACGTTATGTCTACTTGTATTTTTTACGTTTGTAATTAGTTAATTAAAAAATTTATAAAATTTGAAATAAATTTGGCCATTTTTAATAACATTGATGCAACTTAATATTTTTTAAAAATTCAAAACGCATTGTGTTGCACACATCAAGGGCTTTTCAACAGTATGTCTTTTTGTATATTTTATTACGTTTTGAATTATTTATTTTAAAAATTAATCAAATTTGAAATAATAACTTCGGCACTTTTTAATAACTTTTACGCAAATTATTATTTTTCAAAAATTCAATAGCATCGTGTTGCATACATCAAAAGCTTTTCAACAGTATGTCTACTTGTATATTTTATTACGTTTTAAATGATTTATTTTAAAAACTCATCAAATTTGAAATAATAACTTGGGCACTTTTTAATACCTTTTATTCAAATTAATATTTTTCAAAAATTTAAAACGCATCGTGTTGCACACATCAAGGGCTTTTTAACAGTATGTCTTTTTGTATATTTTATTACGTTTTGAATTATTTATTTTAAAAATTTATAAAATTTGAAATAATAACATCGGCCATTTTTAATAACTTTGATGTAAATTATTATTTTTCAAAAATACAAAAAGCATTGTGTTGCATATATCAAGGGCTTTCTAGCAGTATGTTTACTTGTACATTTTCTTATGTTTTTAATTATTTATTTTAAAAATTCATCAAATTTGAAATAATAACTTCGGCACTTTTTAATAACTTTGATGCAAATTAATATTTTTCAAAAATTCAAAAAGCATCGTGTTGCATACATTAAGAGCTTTATAGCAGTATGTCTACTTGTATATTTTATTACGTTTTCAATGATTTATTTTAAAAACTTATCAAATTTGAAATAATAACTTGTGCACTTTTTAATAACTTTTATTCAAATTAAACTTTTTCAAAAATTAAAAACGCATCGTGTTGCATACATCAAGGACTTTTTAACAGTATGTCTACTTGTACATTTTTTTACGTTTTTAATTATTTATTTTAAAAATTCATAAAACTTTAAATAAAAACTTGGGCACTTTTTAATAACTTTGATGCAAATTATTATTTTTTAAAAATTTAAAAAGCATTGTGTTTCATACATCAAGGGCTTCCCAACGTTATGTCTACTTGTATTTTTTACGTTTGTAATTATTTAATTAAAAAATTTATAAAATTTGAAATAAATTCGGCCATTTTCTATAACATTGATGCAACTTAATATTTTTTAAAAATTCAAAACGCATCGTGTTGCACACATCAAGGGCTTTTCAACAGTATGTCTTTTTGTATATTTTATTACGTTTTGAATTATTTATTTTAAAAATTCATCAAATTTGAAATAATAACTTCGGCACTTTTTAATAACTTTTACGCAAATTATTATTTTTCAAAAATTCAATAGCATCGTGTTGCATACATCAAGAGCTTTTTAACAGTATGTCTACTTGTATATTTTATTACGTTTTAAATGATTTATTTTAAAAACTCATCAAATTTGAAATAATAACTTGGGCACTTTTTAATACCTTTTATTCAAATTAAACTTTTTCAAAAATTTAAAACGCATCGTGTTGCATACATCAAGGACTTTTTAACAGTATGTCTACTTGTACATTTTTTTACGTTTTTATTTATTTATTTTAAAAATTCATAAAACTTTAAATAAAAACTTGGGCACTTTTTAATAACTTTGATGCAAATTAATATTTTTTAAAAATTTAAAAAGCATTGTGTTTCATACATCAAGGGCTTCCCAACGTTATGTTTACTTGTATATTTTTTTACGTTTGTATTTATTTAATTAAAAAATTTATAAAATTTGAAATAAATTCGGCCATTTTTAATAACATTGATGCAACTTAATATTTTTTAAAAATTCAAAACGCATCGTGTTGCACACATCAAGGGCTTTTCAACAGTATGTCTTTTTGTATATTTTATTACGTTTTGAATTATTTATTTTAAAAATTCTTCAAATTTGAAATAATAACTTCGGCACTTTTTAATAACTTTTACGCAAATTATTATTTTTCAAAAAGTCCATAGCATCGTGTTGCATACATCAAGAGCTTTTCAACAGTATGTCTTTTTGTATATTTTATTACGTTTTAAATTATTTATTTTAAAAATTTATAAAATTTGAAATAATAACTACGGCCATTTTTAATAACTTTGATGTAAATTATTATTTTTCAAAAATACAAAAAGCATTGTGTTGCATACATCAAGGGCTTTCTAGCAGTATGTTTACTTGTACATTTTCTTATGTTTATAATTATTTATTTTAAAAATTCATCAAATTTGAAATAATAACTTCGGCACTTTTTAATAACTTTGATGCAAATTAATATTTTTCAAAAATTCAAAAAGCATCGTGTTGCATACATCAAGAGCTTTATAACAGTATGTCTACTTGTATATTTTATTACGTTTTCAATGATTTATTTTAAAAATTTATCAAATTTGAAATAATAACTTGGGCACTTTTTAATAACTTTTATTCAAATTAAACTTTTTCAAAAATTAAAAACGCATCGTGTTGCATACATCAAGGACTTTTTAACAGTATGTCTACTTGTACATTTTTTTACGTTTATAATTATTTATTTTAAAAATTCATAAAACTTTAAATAAAAACTTGGGCACTTTTTAATAACTTTGATGCAAATTATTATTTTTTAAAAATTTAAAAAGCATTGTGTTTCATACATCAAGGGCTTCCCAACGTTATGTCTACTTGTATTTTTTACGTTTGTAATTAGTTAATTAAAAAATTTATAAAATTTGAAATAAATTTGGCCATTTTTAATAACATTGATGCAACTTAATATTTTTTAAAAATTCAAAACGCATTGTGTTGCACACATCAAGGGCTTTTCAACAGTATGTCTTTTTGTATATTTTATTACGTTTTGAATTATTTATTTTAAAAATTAATCAAATTTGAAATAATAACTTCGGCACTTTTTAATAACTTTTACGCAAATTATTATTTTTCAAAAATTCAATAGCATCGTGTTGCATACATCAAAAGCTTTTCAACAGTATGTCTTTTTTTTTTTTTTTTTAAGATGGTGGAATGCGTTCTTATGCACTTACCCCTGCCATATCTGCCAGGGAGTGTGGGACTCTTCCCACTAAGGGACATACCCACTAAACCACCATCTGCTCTCCCTAACAGCAGCGGGACCGCCTCTCGGCATTACTTCACTGCTGTTAGTCGCTCCAACCACCCCATTCAACAGTATGTCTACTTGTATATTTTATTACGTTTTAAATGATTTATTTTAAAAACTCATCAAATTTGAAATAATAACTTGGGCACTTTTTAATACCTTTTATTCAAATTAATATTTTTCAAAAATTTAAAACGCATCGTGTTGCACACATCAAGGGCTTTTTAACAGTATGTCTTTTTGTATATTTTATTACGTTTTGAATTATTTATTTTAAAAATTTATAAAATTTGAAATAATAACTTCGGCCATTTTTAATAACTTTGATGTAAATTATTATTTTTCAAAAATACAAAAAGCATTGTGTTGCATATATCAAGGGCTTTCTAGCAGTATGTTTACTTGTACATTTTCTTATGTTTTTAATTATTTATTTTAAAAATTCATCAAATTTGAAATAATAACTTCGGCATTTTTTAATAACTTTGATGCAAATTAATATTTTTCAAAAATTCAAAAAGCATCGTGTTGCATACATTAAGAGCTTTATAGCAGTATGTCTACTTGTATATTTTATTACGTTTTCAATGATTTATTTTAAAAACTTATCAAATTTGAAATAATAACTTGGGCACTTTTTAATAACTTTTATTCAAATTAAACTTTTTCAAAAATTAAAAACGCATCGTGTTGCATACATCAAGGACTTTTTAACAGTATGTCTACTTGTACATTTTTTTACGTTTTTAATTATTTATTTTAAAAATTCATAAAACTTTAAATAAAAACTTGGGCACTTTTTAATAACTTTGATGCAAATTATTATTTTTTAAAAATTTAAAAAGCATTGTGTTTCATACATCAAGGGCTTCCCAACGTTATGTCTACTTGTATTTTTTACGTTTGTAATTATTTAATTAAAAAATTTATAAAATTTGAAATAAATTCGGCCATTTTCTATAACATTGATGCAACTTAATATTTTTTAAAAATTCAAAACGCATCGTGTTGCACACATCAAGGGCTTTTCAACAGTATGTCTTTTTGTATATTTTATTACGTTTTGAATTATTTATTTTAAAAATTCATCAAATTTGAAATAATAACTTCGGCACTTTTTAATAACTTTTACGCAAATTATTATTTTTCAAAAATTCAATAGCATCGTGTTGCATACATCAAGAGCTTTTTAACAGTATGTCTACTTGTATATTTTATTACGTTTTAAATGATTTATTTTAAAAACTCATCAAATTTGAAATAATAACTTGGGCACTTTTTAATACCTTTTATTCAAATTAAACTTTTTCAAAAATTTAAAACGCATCGTGTTGCATACATCAAGGACTTTTTAACAGTATGTCTACTTGTACATTTTTTTACGTTTTTATTTATTTATTTTAAAAATTCATTAAACTTTAAATAAGAACTTGGGCACTTTTTAATAACTTTGATGCAAATTAATATTTTTTAAAAATTTAAAAAGCATTGTGTTTCATACATCAAGGGCTTCCCAACGTTATGTCTACTTGTATATTTTTTTACGTTTGTAATTATTTATATAAAAAATTTATAAAATTTGAAATAAATTCGGCCATTTTTAATAACATTGATGCAACTTAATATTTTTTAAAAATTCAAAACGCATCGTGTTGCACACATCAAGGGCTTTTCAACAGTATGTCTTTTTGTATATTTTATTACGTTTTGAATTATTTATTTTAAAAATTCATCAAATTTGAAATAATAACTTCGGCACTTTTTAATAACTTTTACGCAAATTATTATTTTTCAAAAATTCAATAGCATCGTGTTGCATACATCAAGAGCTTTTTAACAGTATGTCTACTTGTATATTTTATTACGTTTTAAATGATTTATTTTAAAAACTCATCAAATTTGAAATAATAACTTGGGCACTTTTTAATACCTTTTATTCAAATTAAACTTTTTCAAAAATTTAAAACGCATCGTGTTGCATACATCAAGGACTTTTTAACAGTATGTCTACTTGTACATTTTGTTACGTTTTTATTTATTTATTTTAAAAATTCATTAAACTTTAAATAAGAACTTGGGCACTTTTTAATAACTTTGATGCAAATTAATATTTTTTAAAAATTTAAAAAGCATTGTGTTTCATACATCAAGGGCTTCCCAACGTTATGTCTACTTGTATATTTTTTTACGTTTGTAATTATTTATATAAAAAATTTATAAAATTTGAAATAAATTCGGCCATTTTTAATAACATTGATGCAACTTAATATTTTTTAAAAATTCAAAACGCATCGTGTTGCACACATCAAGGGCTTTTCAACAGTATGTCTTTTTGTATATTTTATTACGTTTTGAATTATTTATTTTAAAAATTCATCAAATTTGAAATAATAACTTCGGAACTTTTTAATAACTTTTACGCAAATTATTATTTTTCAAAAATTCAATAGCATCGTGTTGCATACATCAAGAGCTTTTCAACAGTATGTCTACTTGTATATTTTATTACGTTTTAAATGATTTATTTTAAAAACTCATCAAATTTGAAATAATAACTTGTGCACTTTTTAATACCTTTTATTCAAATTAATATTTTTCAAAAATTTAAAACGCATCGTGTTGCACACATCAAGGGCTTTTTAACAGTATGTCTTTTTGTATATTTTATTACGTTTTGAATTATTTATTTTAAAAATTTATAAAATTTGAAATAATAACTTCGCCCATTTTTAATAACTTTGATGTAAATTATTATTTTTCAAAAATACAAAAAGCATTGTGTTGCATACATCAAGGGCTTTCTAGCAGTATGTTTACTTGTACATTTTCTTATGTTTTTAATTATGTATTTTAAAAATTTATCAAATTTGAAATAATAACTTCGGCACTTTTTAATAACTTTGATGCAAATTAATATTTTTCAAAAAATCAAATAGCATCGTGTTGCATACATCAAGAGCTTTATAACAGTGTGTCTACTTGTATATTTTATTACGTTTTCAATGATTTATTTTAAAAACTTATCAAATTTGAAATAATAACTTGGGCACTTTTTAATAGCTTTTATTCAAATTAAACTTTTTCAAAAATTTAAAACGCATTGTGTTGCATACATCAAGGACTTTTTAACAGTATGTCTACTTGTACATTTTTTTACGTTTTTAATTATTTATTTTTAAAATTCATAAAACTTTAAATAAAAACTTGGGCACTTTTTAATAACTTTGATGCAAATTAATATTTTTTAAAAATTTAAAAAGCATTGGGTTTCATACATCAAGGGCTTCCCAACGTTATGTCTACTTGTATATTTTTTTACGTTTGTAATTATTTAATTAAAAAATTTATAAAATTTGAAATAAATTTGGCCATTTTTAATAACATTGATGCAACTTAATATTTTTTAAAAATTCAAAACGCATCGTGTTGCACACATCAAGGGCTTTTCAACAGTATGTCTTTTTGTATATTTCATTACGTTTTGAATGATTTATTTTAAAAATTCATCAAATTTGAAATAATAACTTCGGCACTTTTTAATAACTTTTACGCAAATTATTATTTTTCAAAAATTCAATAGCATTGTGTTGCATACATCAAGAGCTTTTCAACAGTATGTCTACTTGTATATTTTATTACGTTTTAAATGATTTATTTTAAAAACTCATCAAATTTGAAATAATAACTTGGGCACTTTTTAATACCTTTTATTCAAATTAATATTTTTTAAAAATTTAAAACGCATCGTGTTGCATACATTAAGGGCTTTCTAATAGTATGTCTATTTGTACTTTTTTTTTCGTTTTTAATTATTTATTTTTAAAATTCATAAAATTTTAAATAATAACTTGGGCACTTTTTAATAACTTTGATGCAAATTAATATTTTTTAAAAATTCAAAAAGCATTGTGTTTCATACATCAAAGGCTTTCCAACGGTATGTCTACTTGAATATTTTTTTACGTTTTAAAGTAATTATTTAAAAAATTTATAAAATTTGAAATAATTTCGGCCATTTTTAATAACTTTGATGCAAATTAATATTTTTTAAAAATTCAAAAACGCATTGTGTTGCACACATCAAGGGCTTTCCAACGGTTTGTCTATTTGTATAGTTTTTTACGTTTTTAATTATTTAATTATAAAATTTATAAAATTTGAAATAACTTCAGCCATTTTTAATAACTTTGATGTAAATTAATATTTTTCAAAAATTCAAAAAGCATCGTGTTGCATACATCAAAGGCTTTTCAACAGTATGTCTACTTGTATATTTTAATACGTTTTAAATAATTTATTTTAAAAATTTATCAATTTTGAAATAATACCTTCGACACTTTTTAATAACTTTGATGCAAATTAATATTTTTTAAAAATTCAAAAAGCATCATGTTGCATACATCAAGAGCTTTCCAACAGTATGTCTACTTGTAGGTTTTATTACGTTTTAAATGATTTATTTAAAAAACTCATCAAATTTGAAATAATAACTTGGGCACTTTTTAATAACTTTTATTCAAATTAATATTTTTCAAAAATTTAAAACGCATCGTGTTGCATACATCAAGAATTTTCTAACAGTATGTTTACTTGTACATTTTTTTACGTTTTTAATTATTTATTTTAAAAATTCATAAAACTTTAAATAAAAACTTGGGCACTTTTTAATAACTTTGATGCAAATTAATATTTTTTAAAAATTTAAAAAGCATTGTGTTTCATACATCAAGGGATTCCCAACGTTATGTTTACTTGTATATTTTTTTACGTTTGTATTTATTTAATTAAAAAATTTATAAAATTTGAAATAAATTCGGCCATTTTTAATAACATTGATGCAACTTAATATTTTTTAAAAATTCAAAACGCATCGTGTTGCACACATCAAGGGCTTTTCAACAGTATGTCTTTTTGTATATTTTATTACGTTTTGAATTATTTATTTTAAAAATTCTTCAAATTTGAAATAATAACTTCGGCACTTTTTAATAACTTTTACGCAAATTATTATTTTTCAAAAATTCCATAGCATCGTATTGCATACATCAAGAGCTTTTCAACAGTATGTCTACTTGTATATTTTATTACGTTTTAAATGATTTATTTTAAAAACTCATCAAATTTGAAATAATAACTTGGGCACTTTTTAATACCTTTTATTCAAATTAATATTTTTTAAAAATTCAAAACGCATCGTGTTGCGCACATCAAGGGCTTTTTAACAGTATGTCTTTTTGTATATTTTATTACGTTTTAAATTATTTATTTTAAAAATTTATAAAATTTGAAATAATAACTACGGCCATTTTTAATAACTTTGATGTAAATTATTATTTTTCAAAAATACAAAAAGCATTGTGTTGAATACATCAAGGGCTTTCTAGCAGTATGTTTACTTGTACATTTTCTTATGTTTTTAATTATTTATTTTAAAAATTCATCAAATTTGAAATAATAATTTCGGCACTTTTTAATAACTTTGATGCAAATTAATATTTTTCAAAAATTTAAAAAGCATCGTGTTGCATACATCAAGAGCTTTATAACAGTATGTCTACTTGTATATTTTATTACGTTTTCAATGATTTATTTTAAAAATTTATCAAATTTGAAATAATAACTTGGGCACTTTTTAATAACTTTTATTCAAATTAAACTTTTTCAAAAATTAAAAACGCATCGTGTTGCATACATCAAGGACTTTTTAACAGTATGTCTACTTGTACATTTTTTTACGTTTTTAATTATTTATTTTAAAAATTCATAAAACTTTAAATAAAAACTTGGGCACTTTTTAATAACTTTGATGCAAATTATTATTTTTTAAAAATTTAAAAAGCATTGTGTTTCATACATCAAGGGCTTCCCAACGTTATGTCTACTTGTATTTTTTACGTTTGTAATTATTTAATTAAAAAATTTATAAAATTTGAAATAAATTTGGCCATTTTTAATAACATTGATGCTACTTAATATTTTTTAAAAATTCAAAACGCATCGTGTTGCACACATCAAGGGCTTTTCAACAGTATGTCTTTTTGTATATTTTATTACGTTTTGAATTATTTATTTTAAAAATTAATCAAATTTGAAATAATAACTTCGGCACTTTTTAATAACTTTTACGCAAATTATTATTTTTCAAAAATTCAATAGCATCGTGTTGCATACATCAAAAGCTTTTCAACAGTATGTCTACTTGTATATTTTATTACGTTTTAAATGATTTATTTTAAAAACTCATCAAATTTGAAATAATAACTTGGGCACTTTTTAATACCTTTTATTCAAATTAATATTTTTCAAAAATTTAAAACGCATCGTGTTGCACACATCAAGGGCTTTTTAACAGTATGTCTTTTTGTATATTTTATTACGTTTTGAATTATTTATTTTAAAAATTTATAAAATTTGAAATAATAACTTCGGCCATTTTTAATAACTTTGATGTAAATTATTATTTTTCAAAAATACAAAAAGCATTGTGTTGCATATATCAAGGGCTTTCTAGCAGTATGTTTACTTGTACATTTTCTTATGTTTTTAATTATTTATTTTAAAAATTCATCAAATTTGAAATAATAACTTCGGCATTTTTTAATAACTTTGATGCAAATTAATATTTTTCAAAAATTCAAAAAGCATCGTGTTGCATACATTAAGAGCTTTATAGCAGTATGTCTACTTGTATATTTTATTACGTTTTCAATGATTTATTTTAAAAACTTATCAAATTTGAAATAATAACTTGGGCACTTTTTAATAATTTTTATTCAAATTAAACTTTTTCAAAAATTTAAAACGCATCGTGTTGCATACATCAAGGAATTTTTAACAGTATGTCTACTTGTACATTTTTTTACGTTTTTAATTATTTATTTTTAAAATTCATAAAACTTTAAATAAAAACTTGGGCACTTTTTAATAACTTTGATGCAAATTAATATTTTTTAAAAATTTAAAAAGCATTGTGTTTCATACATCAAGGGCTTCCCAACGTTATGTCTACTTGTATATTGTTTTACGTTTGTAATTATTTAATTAAAAAATTTATAAAATTTGAAATAACTTCGGCCATTTTTAATAACATTGATGCAACTTAATATTTTTTAAAAATTCAAAACGCATCGTGTTGCACACATCAAGGGCTATTCAACAGTATGTCTTTTTGTATATTTTATTACGTTTTGACTTATTTATTTTAAAAATTCATCAAATTTGAAATAATAACTTCGGCACTTTTTAATAACTTTTACGCAAATTATTATTTTTCAAAAATTCAATAGCATCGTGTTGCATACATCAAGAGCTTTTCAACAGTATGTCTACTTGTATATTTTATTACGTTTTAAATGATTTATTTAAAAAACTCATCAAATTTGAAATAATAACTTGGGCACTTTTTAATAACTTTTATTCAAATTAATATTTTTCTAAAATTTAAAACGCATCGTGTTGCATACATCAAGGGCTTTCTAACAGTATGTCTACTTGTATATTTTATTACGTTTATAATTATTTATTTTAATAATTTATAAAATTTGAAATAATAACTTCGGCCATTTTTAATAACTTTGATGCAAATTAATATTTTTTAAAAATTCAAAAAGCATTGTGTTGTATACATCAAGAGCTTTCTAGCAGTAGGTTTACTTGTGAATTTTTTTATGTTATTAATTATTTATTTCAAAAATTTATCAAATTTGAAATAATAACTTCGGCACTTTTTAATAACTTTGATGCAAATTAATATTTTTTAAAAATTCAAAAAGCATCGTGTTGCATACATCAAAAACTTTCTGACAGTACGTCTACTTGTATATTTTATATTATGTTTTCAATGATTTATTTTAAAAACTTATCAAATTTGAAATAATAACTTGGGCACTTTTTAATAACTTTTATTCAAATTAAACTTTTTCAAAAATTTAAAACGCATCGTGTTGCATACATCAAGGGCTTTCCAACGTTATGTCTACTTGTATATTTTTTTACGTTTTTAATTATTTAATTAAAAAATTTATAAAATTTGAAATAAATTCGGCCATTTTTAATAACTTTGATGCAACTTAATATTTTTTAAAAATTCAAAACGCATCGTGTCGCACACATCAAGGGCTTTTCAACAGTAAGACTTTTTGTATATTTTATTACGTTTTGAATTATTTATTTTAAAAATTTATAAAATTTGAAATAATAACTTCGGCACTTTTTAATAACTTTTACGCAAATTATTATTTTTCAAAAATTCCATAGCATCGTATTGCATACATCAAGAGCTTTTCAACAGTATGTCTACTTGTATATTTTATTACGTTTTAAATGATTTATTTTAAAAACTCATCAAATTTGAAATAATAACTTGGGCACTTTTTAATACCTTTTATTCAAATTAATATTTTTTAAAAATTCAAAACGCATCGTGTTGCGCACATCAAGGGCTTTTTAACAGTATGTCTTTTTGTATATTTTATTACGTTTTAAATTATTTATTTTAAAAATTTATAAAATTTGAAATAATAACTACGGCCATTTTTAATAACTTTGATGTAAATTATTATTTTTCAAAAATACAAAAAGCATTGTGTTGCATACATCAAGGGCTTTCTAGCAGTATGTTTACTTGTACATTTTCTTATGTTTTTAATTATTTATTTTAAAAATTCATCAAATTTGAAATAATAATTTCGGCACTTTTTAATAACTTTGATGCAAATTAATATTTTTCAAAAATTTAAAAAGCATCGTGTTGCATACATCAAGAGCTTTATAACAGTATGTCTACTTGTATATTTTATTACGTTTTCAATGATTTATTTTAAAAATTTATCAAATTTGAAATAATAACTTGGGCACTTTTTAATAACTTTTATTCAAATTAAACTTTTTCAAAAATTAAAAACGCATCGTGTTGCATACATCAAGGACTTTTTAACAGTATGTCTACTTGTACATTTTTTTACGTTTTTAATTATTTATTTTAAAAATTCATAAAACTTTAAATAAAAACTTGGGCACTTTTTAATAACTTTGATGCAAATTATTATTTTTTAAAAATTTAAAAAGCATTGTGTTTCATACATCAAGGACTTCCCAACGTTATGTCTACTTGTATTTTTTACGTTTGTAATTATTTAATTAAAAAATTTATAAAATTTGAAATAAATTTGGCCATTTTTAATAACATTGATGCTACTTAATATTTTTTAAAAATTCAAAACGCATCGTGTTGCACACATCAAGGGCTTTTCAACAGTATGTCTTTTTGTATATTTTATTACGTTTTGAATTATTTATTTTAAAAATTAATCAAATTTGAAATAATAACTTCGGCACTTTTTAATAACTTTTACGCAAATTATTATTTTTCAAAAATTCAATAGCATCGTGTTGCATACATCAAAAGCTTTTCAACAGTATGTCTACTTGTATATTTTATTACGTTTTAAATGATTTATTTTAAAAACTCATCAAATTTGAAATAATAACTTGGGCACTTTTTAATACCTTTTATTCAAATTAATATTTTTCAAAAATTTAAAACGCATCGTGTTGCACACATCAAGGGCTTTTTAACAGTATGTCTTTTTGTATATTTTATTACGTTTTGAATTATTTATTTTAAAAATTTATAAAATTTGAAATAATAACTTTGGCCATTTTTAATAACTTTGATGTAAATTATTATTTTTCAAAAATACAAAAAGCATTGTGTTGCATTTATCAAGGGCTTTCTAGCAGTATGTTTACTTGTACATTTTCTTATGTTTTTAATTATTTATTTTAAAAATTCATCAAATTTGAAATAATAACTTCGGCATTTTTTAATAACTTTGATGCAAATTAATATTTTTCAAAAATTCAAAAAGCATCGTGTTGCATACATTAAGAGCTTTATAGCAATATGTCTACTTGTATATTTTAGTACGTTTTCAATGATTTATTTTAAAAACTTATCAAATTTGAAATAATAACTTGGGCACTTTTTAATAATTTTTATTCAAATTAAACTTTTTCAAAAATTTAAAACGCATCGTGTTGCATACATCAAGGAATTTTTAACAGTATGTCTACTTGTACATTTTTTTACGTTTTTAATTATTTATTTTTAAAATTCATAAAACTTTAAATAAAAACTTGGGCACTTTTTAATAACTTTGATGCAAATTAATATTTTTTAAAAATTTAAAAAGCATTGTGTTTCATACATCAAGGGCTTCCCAACGTTATGTCTACTTGTATATTGTTTTACGTTTGTAATTATTTAATTAAAAAATTTATAAAATTTGAAATAACTTCGGCCATTTTTAATAACATTGATGCAACTTAATATTTTTTAAAAATTCAAAACGCATCGTGTTGCACACATCAAGGGCTATTCAACAGTATGTCTTTTTGTATATTTTATTACGTTTTGACTTATTTATTTTAAAAATTCATCAAATTTGAAATAATAACTTCGGCACTTTTTAATAACTTTTACGCAAATTATTATTTTTCAAAAATTCAATAGCATCGTGTTGCATACATCAAGAGCTTTTCAACAGTATGTCTACTTGTATATTTTATTACGTTTTAAATAATTTATTTAAAAAACTCATCAAATTTGAAATAATAACTTGGGCACTTTTTAATAACTTTTATTCAAATTAATATTTTTCTAAAATTTAAAACGCATCGTGTTGCATACATCAAGGGCTTTCTAACAGTATGTCTACTTGTATATTTTATTACGTTTATAATTATTTATTTTAATAATTTATAAAATTTGAAATAATAACTTCGGCCATTTTTAATAACTTTGATGCAAATTAATATTTTTTAAAAATTCAAAAAGCATTGTGTTGTATACATCAAGAGCTTTCTAGCAGTAGGTTTACTTGTGAATTTTTTTATGTTATTAATTATTTATTTCAAAAATTTATCAAATTTGAAATAATAACTTCGGCACTTTTTAATAACTTTGATGCAAATTAATATTTTTTAAAAATTCAAAAAGCATCGTGTTGCATACATCAAAAACTTTCTGACAGTACGTCTACTTGTATATTTTATATTATGTTTTCAATGATTTATTTTAAAAACTTATCAAATTTGAAATAATAACTTGGGCACTTTTTAATAACTTTTATTCAAATTAAACTTTTTCAAAAATTTAAAACGCATCGTGTTGCATACATCAAGGGCTTTCCAACGTTATGTCTACTTGTATATTTTTTTACGTTTTTAATTATTTAATTAAAAAATTTATAAAATTTGAAATAAATTCGGCCATTTTTAATAACTTTGATGCAACTTAATATTTTTTAAAAATTCAAAACGCATCGTGTCGCACACATCAAGGGCTTTTCAACAGTAAGACTTTTTGTATATTTTATTACGTTTTGAATTATTTATTTTAAAAATTTATAAAATTTGAAATAATAACTTCGGCCATTTTTAATAACTTTGATGTAAATTAATATTTTTTAAAAATACAAAAAGCATTGTGTTGCATACATCAAGAGATTTCTAGCCGTATGTTTACTTGTACATTTTCTTATGTTTTGAATTATTTATTTTAAAAAATTATAAAATTTTAAATAATAACATCGGCCATTTTTAATAACTTTGATGCAAATTAATGTTTTTTAAAATCTCAAAAAACATCGTGTTGCATACATCAAGGGCTTTCTAACAGTATGTTTATTTGTATATTTTATTAGGTTTTTAATTATTTATTTTAAAAATTTATAAAATTTGAAATAATAACTTCGGCCATCTTTAATAACTTTAATGCAAATTAATAGTTTCCAAAAATTCAAAAAACATTGTGTTGCATACATCAAGGGCTTTCGAACAGTATATCTACTTGTATAGTTTATTACGTTTTTAATTATTTATTTTAAAAATTTATAAAATTTGAAAAAATAACTTCGGCCATTTTTAATAACTTTGATGCAAATTAATATTTTTTAAAAATTCAAAAAGCATCGTGTTGCATACATCAAGAACTTTTTAACAGTATGTCTATTTGTACATTTTATTAGGTTTTTAATTATTTATTTTGAAAATTTATAAAATTTGAAATAATAACTTCGGCCATCTTTAATAACTTTAATGCAAATTAATAGTTTTCAAAAATTTTAAAAACATTGTGTTGCATACATCAAGGGCTTTCCAAAAGTATGTCTACTTGTATATTTTATTACGTTTTTAATTATTTATTTTAGAAATTTATAAAATTTGAAATAATAACTTCGGCCTTTTTAATAACTTTGATGCAAATTAATATTTTTTAAAAATTCAAAAAGCATCGTGTTGCATACATCAAGGGGTTTCTAACAGTGTGTCCACTTGTATATTTTATTACGTTTTAAATAATTTATTTTAAAAATTTATCAAATTTGAAATAATAACTTCGGAACTTTTTAATAACTTTGATGCAAAATAATATTTTTTAAAAATTCAAAAAGCATCGTGTTGCATACATCAAGAGCTTTATAACCGTATGTTTACTTTTATATTTTATTACGTTTTAAATGATTTATTTTAACAATTCCTCAAATTTGAAATAATAACTTGGGCACTTTTTAATAACTTTTATTCAAATTAATATTTTTCAAAAATTTAAAACGCATCGTTTTGCATACATCAAGGGTTTTCTAACAGTATGTCTACTTGTACATTTTTTTACGTTTTTAATTATTTATTTTTAAAATTCATAAAATTTTAAATAATAACTTGGGCACTTTTTAATAACTTTGATGCAAATTAATATTTTTTAAAAATTCAAAAAGCATTGTGTTTGATACATCAAGGGCTTTCCAACGGTATGTCTATTTTTACATTTTTTTTACGTTTTTAATTATTTAATTAAAATTTTTATAAAATTTGAAATGACTTCGGCCATTTTTAATAACTTTGATGCAAATTAATTTTTTTTTAAAATATTAATTATTATTTTTTCAAAAAGCATCGTGTTGCATACATCAGGGGCTTTCTAACAGTTTGTTTATTTGTATATTTTATTAGGTTTTTAATTATTTATTTTAAAAAATTATAAAATTTGAAATAATAACTTCGGCCATTTTTAATAACTTTGATGAAAATTAATATTTTTTAAAAATTCAAAAAGCATCGTGTTGTATACATCAAGAGCTTTCTAGCAGTAGGTTTACTTGGGAATTTTTTTATGTAATTAATTATTTATTTCAAAAATTTATCAAATTTGAAATAATAACTTCGGCACTTTTTAATAACTTTGATGCAAATTAATATTTTTTAAAAATTCAAAAAGCATCGTGTTGCATACATCAAAAGCTTTCTGACCGTATGTCTACTTTTATATTTTATTACGTTTTAAATGATTTATTTTAAAAATTCCTCAAATTTGAAATAATAACTTGGGCACTTTTTAATAACTTTTATTCAAACTAATATTTTTCAAAAATTTAAAACGCATCGTGTTGCATACATCAAGGGCTTTCTAACAGTATGTCTACTTGTACATTTTTTTACGTTTTTAATTATTTAATTCAAAAATTTATCAATTTTGAAATAATAACTTCGGCACTTTTTAATAACTTTGATGCAAATTAATATTTTTCAAAAACTCAAAAAGCATTGTGTTGCATACATCAAGGGCTTTCCAACAATATGTCTACTTGTTTATTTTATTACGTTTTAAATGATTTATTTTAAAAACTCATCAAATTTGAAATAATCACTTGGGCACTTTTTAATAACTTTTTTTTAAATTAATATTTTTTAAAAATTTAAAACGCATTGTGTTGCATACATCAAGGGCTTTGTAACAGTATGTCTACTTGTACATTTTTTTACGGTTTTAATTATTTATTTTTAAAATTCATAAAATTTTAAATAATAACTTGGGCACTTTTTAATAACTTTGATGCAAATTAATATTTTTATGAAATTCGAAAAACATTGTGTTTCATACATTAAGAGCTTTCCAACGGTATGTCTACTTCTATTTTTTTTTACGTTTTTATATATTTAATTAAAAAATTTATAAAATTTGAAATAACTTCGGCCATTTCGGTCACTTTGATGCAAATTAATATTTTTTAAAAATTCAAAACGCATCGTGTTGCACACATCAAGGGCTTTCCAACAGTATGTTTTTTTGTATATTTTATTACGTTTTTAATTATTTATTTTAAAAATTTATAAAATTTGAAATAATAACTTCGGCCATTTTTAATAACTTTAATGCAAATTAATATGTTTCAAAAATTCAAAAAACATTGTGTTGCATACATCAAAGGCTTTTGAACAGTATGTCTACTTGTATATTTTATCACGTTTTTAATTATTTATTTTAAAAATTTATAAAATTTGAAATAATAACTTCGGCCATTTTTAATAACTGTGATGCAAATTAACATTTTTTAAAAATTCAAAAAGCATTGTGTTGCATACATTAAAGGCTTTCCAACAGTGTGTCTACTTGTATTTTTTATTACGTTTTGAATTATTTATTTTAAAAATTTATAAAATTTGAAATAATAACTTCGGCCATTTTTAATAACTTTGATGCAAATTAATATTTTTAAAAAATTCAAAAAGCATCGTGTTGCATACATTAAGGGCTTTCTAACAGTAGGTCTACTTGAATATTTTATCACGTTTTGAATTATTTATTTTAAAAATTTATAAAATTTGAAATAACAACTTCGGCCATTTTTAATAACTTTGATGCAAATTAATATTTTTAAAAAATTCAAAAAGCATCGTGTGGCACACATTAAGGGCTTTCTAACAGTAGGTCTACTTGAATATTTTATTACGTTTTGAATTATTTATTATAAAAATTTATAAAATTTGAAATAATAACTTCGGCCATTTTTAATAACTTTGATGCAAATTAATATTTTTAAAAAATTCAAAAAGCATCGTGTTGCAGACATCATGGAATTTCTAACAGTAGGTCTACTTGAATATTTTATTACGTTTTAAATAATTTATTTTAAAAATTTATCAAATTTGAAATAATAACTTCGGCACTTTTTAATAACTTTGATGCAAATTAATATTTTTTAAAAATTCAAAAGCATTGTGTTGCATACATCAAGGGCTTTCCAACAGTATGTCTACTTGTATATTTTATTACGTTTTAAATAATTTATTTTTAAAATTCATAAAATTTTAAATAATAACTTGGGCACTTTTTAATAACTTTGATGCAAATTAATATTTTTATGAAATTCAAGAAACATTGTGTTTCATACATTAAGAGCTTTCCAATGGTATGTCTATTTGTATATTTTTTTACGTTTTTATATATTTAATTAAAAATTTTATAAAATTTGAAATAACTTCGGCCATTTCGGCCACTTTGATGCAAATTAATGTTTTTTAAAAATTCAAAACGCATCGTGTTGCACACATCAAAGGCTTTCCAACAGTATGTCTTTTTGTATATTTTATTACGTTTTTAATTATTTATTTTAAAAAATTTTAAATTTGGAATAATAACTTCGGCCATTTTTAATAACTTTAATGCAAATTAATATGTTTCAAAAATTCAAAAAACATTGTGTTGCATACATCAAGGGCTTTCGAACAGTATGTCTACTTGTATATTTTATAACGTTTTTAATTATTTATTTTAAAAAATTTTAAAATTTGAAATAATAACTTCGGCCATTTTTAATAACTGTGATGCAAATTAACATTTTTTAAAAATTCAAAAAGCATCGTGTTGCATACATCAAGAGCTTTCCAACAGTACCTCTACTAGTATATTTTATTGCGTTTCATGACTTATTTTAAAAACTCATCAAATTTGAAATAATAACTTGGGCACTTTTTAATAACTTTTATTCAAATTAATATTTTTCAAAAATTTAAAACGCATCGTGTTGCATAGATCAAAGGCTTTCTAACAGTATGTCTATTTGTACATTTTTTTACGTTTTTAATTATTTATTTTTAAAATTCATAAAATTTTAAATAAAAACTTGGGCACTTTTTAATACCTTTGATGCAAATTAATATTTTTTAAAAATACAAAAAGCATTGTGTTGCATATATCAAGGGCTTTCTAGCAGTATGTTTACTTGTACATTTTCTTATGTTTTTAATTATTTATTTTAAAAATTCATCAAATTTGAAATAATAACTTCGGCACTTTTTAATAACTTTGATGCAAATTAATATTTTTCAAAAATTCAAAAAGCATTGTGTTGCATACATCAAGAGCTTTATAACAGTATGTCTACTTGTATATTTTATTACGTTTTCAATGATTTATTTTAAAAACTTATCAAATTTGAAATAATAACTTGGGCACTTTTTAATAACTTTTATTCAAATTAAACTTTTTCAAAAATTAAAAACGCATCGTGTTGCACACATCAAGGGCTTTTTAACAGTATGTCTTTTTGTATATTTTATTACGTTTTGAATTATTTATTTTAAAAATTTATAAAATTTGAAATAATAACTTCGGCACTTTTTAATAACTTTTACGCAAATTATTATTTTTCAAAAATTCAATAGCATCGTGTTGCATACATCAAGAGCTTTTCAACAGTATGTCTACTTGTAAATTTTATTACGTTTTAAATTATTTATTTTAAAAACTCATCAAATTTGAAATAATAACTTGGGCACTTTTTAATACCTTTTATTCAAATTAATATTTTTCAAAAATTTAAAACGCATCGTGTTGCACACATCAAGGGCTTTTTAACAGTATGTCTTTTTGTATATTTTATTACGTTTTGAATTATTTATTTTAAAAATTTATAAAATTTGAAATAATAACTTCGGCCATTTTTAATAACTTTGATGTAAATTATTATTTTTCAAAAATTTAAAAAGCATTGTGTTGCATATATCAAGGGCTTTCTAGCAGTATGTTTACTTGTACATTTTCTTATGTTTTTAATTATTTATTTTAAAAATTCATTAAATTTGAAATAATAACTTCGGCACTTTTTAATAACTTTGATGCAAATTAATATTTTTCAAAAATTCAAAAAGCATCGTGTTGCATACATCAAGAGCTTTATAGCAGTATGTCTACTTGTATATTTTATTACGTTTTCAATGATTTATTTTAAAAACTTATCAAATTTGAAATAATAACTTGGGCACTTTTTAATAATTTTTATTCAAATTAAACTTTTTCAAAAATTTAAAACGCATCGTGTTGCATACATCAAGGACTTTTTAACAGTATGTCTACTTGTACATTTTTTTACGTTTTTAATTATTTATTTTTAAAATTCATAAAACTTTAAATAAAAACTTGGGCACTTTTTAATAACTTTGATGCAAATTAATATTTTCCAAAAATTCAAAAAACATTGTGTTGCATACATCAAGGGCTTTCGAACAGTATATCTACTTGTATAGTTTATTACGTTTTTAATTATTTATTTTAAAAATTTATAAAATTTGAAAAAATAACTTCGGCCATTTTTAATAACTTTGATGCAAATTAATTTTTTTTAAAAATTCAAAAAGCATCGTGTTGCATGCATCAAGAACTTTTTAACAGTATGTCTATTTGTACATTTTATTAGGTTTTTAATTATTTATTTTGAAAAATTATAAAATTTGAAATAATAACTTCGGCCATCTTTAATAACTTTAATGCAAATTAATAGTTTTTAAAAATTTTAAAAACATTGTGTTGCATACATCAAGGGCTTTCCAAAAGTATGTCTACTTGTATATTTTATTAAGTTTTTAATTATTTATTTTAGAAATTTATAAAATTTGAAATAATAACTTCGGCATTTTTAATAACTTTGATGCAAATTAATATTTTTTAAAAATTCAAAAAGCATCGTGTTGCATACATCAAGGGCTTTCTAACAGTGTGTCCACTTGTATATTTTATTACGTTTTAAATAATTTATTTTAAAAATTTATCAAATTTGAAATAATAACTTCGGAACTTTTTAATAACTTTGATGCAAAATAATATTTTTTAAAAATTCAAAAAGCATCGGGTTGCATACATCAAGAGCTTTATAACCGTATGTCTACTTTTATATTTTATTACGTTTTAAATGATTTATTTTAAAAATTCCTCAAATTTGAAATAATAACTTGGGCACTTTTTAATAACTTTTATTCAAATTAATATTTTTCAAAAATTTAAAACGCATCGTGTTGCATACATCAAGGGTTTTCTAACAGTCTGTCTACTTGTACATTTTTTTACGTTTTTAATTATTTATTTTTAAAATTCATAAAATTTTAAATAATAACTTGGGCACTTTTTAATAACTTTGATGCAAATTAATATTTTTTAAAAATTCAAAAAGCATTGTGTTTCATACATCAAGGGCTTTCCAACGGTATGTCTACTTTTACATTTTTTTACGTTTTTTATTATTTAATTAAAATTTTTATAAAATTTGAAATGACTTCGGCCATTTTTAATAACTTTGATGCAAATTAATTTTTTTTAAAAATATTAATTAATATTTTTTTAAAAAGCATCGTGTTGCATACATCAGGGGCTTTCTAACAGTTTGTTTATTTGTATATTTTATTAGGTTTTTAATTATTTATTTTAAAAAATTATAAAATTTGAAATAATAACTTCGGCCATTTTTAATAACTTTGATGAAAATTAATATTTTTTAAAAATTCAAAAAGCATCGTGTTGTATACATCAAGAGCTTTCTAGCAGTAGGTTTACTTGGGAATTTTTTTATGTAATTAATTATTTATTTCAAAAATTTATCAAATTTGAAATAATAACTTCGGCACTTTTTAATAACTTTGATGCAAATTAATATTTTTTAAAAATTCAAAAAGCATCGTGTTGCATACATCAAAAGCTTTCTGACCGTATGTCTACTTTTATATTTTATTACGTTTTAAATGATTTATTTTAAAAATTTATAAAATTTGAAATAACAACTTCGGCCATTTTTAATAACTTTGATGCAAATTAATATTTTTAAAAAATTCAAAGAGCATCGTGTTGCATACATTAAGGGCTTTTGAACAGTATGTCTACTTGTATATTTTATCACGTTTTTAATTATTTATTTTAAAAATTTATAAAATTTGAAATAATAACTTCGGCCATTTTTAATAACTTTGATGCAAATTAATATTTTTAAAAAATTCAAAAAGCATCGTGTTGCAGACATCATGGAATTTCTAACAGTAGGTCTACTTGAATATTTTATTACGTTTTAAATAATTTATTTTAAAAATTTATCAAATTTGAAATAATAACTTCGGCACTTTTTAATAACTTTGATGCAAATTAATATTTTTTAAAAATTCAAAAGCATCGTGTTGCATACATCAAGGGCTTTCCAACAGTATGTCTACTTGTATATTTTATTACGTTTTTAATTATTTATTTTTAAAATTCATAAAATTTTAAATAATAACTTGGGCACTTTTTAATAACTTTGATGCAAATTAATATTTTTATGAAATTCAAGAAACATTGTGTTGCATACATCAAGGGCTTTCCAAAAGTATGTCTACTTGTATATTTTATTAAGTTTTTAATTATTTATTTTAGAAATTTATAAAATTTGAAATAATAACTTCGGCATTTTTAATAACTTTGATGCAAATTAATATTTTTTAAAAATTCAAAAAGCATCGTGTTGCATACATCAAGGGCTTTCTAACAGTGTGTCCACTTGTATATTTTATTACGTTTTAAATAATTTATTTTAAAAATTTATCAAATTTGAAATAATAACTTCGGAACTTTTTAATAACTTTGATGCAAAATAATATTTTTTAAAAATTCAAAAAGCATCGGGTTGCATACATCAAGAGCTTTATAACCGTATGTCTACTTTTATATTTTATTACGTTTTAAATGATTTATTTTAAAAATTCCTCAAATTTGAAATAATAACTTGGGCACTTTTTAATAACTTTTATTCAAATTAATATTTTTCAAAAATTTAAAACGCATCGTGTTGCATACATCAAGGGTTTTCTAACAGTCTGTCTACTTGTACATTTTTTTACGTTTTTAATTATTTATTTTTAAAATTCATAAAATTTTAAATAATAACTTGGGCACTTTTTAATAACTTTGATGCAAATTAATATTTTTTAAAAATTCAAAAAGCATTGTGTTTCATACATCAAGGGCTTTCCAACGGTATGTCTACTTTTACATTTTTTTACGTTTTTTATTATTTAATTAAAATTTTTATAAAATTTGAAATGACTTCGGCCATTTTTAATAACTTTGATGCAAATTAATTTTTTTTAAAAATATTAATTAATATTTTTTTAAAAAGCATCGTGTTGCATACATCAGGGGCTTTCTAACAGTTTGTTTATTTGTATATTTTATTAGGTTTTTAATTATTTATTTTAAAAAATTATAAAATTTGAAATAATAACTTCGGCCATTTTTAATAACTTTGATGAAAATTAATATTTTTTAAAAATTCAAAAAGCATCGTGTTGTATACATCAAGAGCTTTCTAGCAGTAGGTTTACTTGGGAATTTTTTTATGTAATTAATTATTTATTTCAAAAATTTATCAAATTTGAAATAATAACTTCGGCACTTTTTAATAACTTTGATGCAAATTAATATTTTTTAAAAATTCAAAAAGCATCGTGTTGCATACATCAAAAGCTTTCTGACCGTATGTCTACTTTTATATTTTATTACGTTTTAAATGATTTATTTTAAAAATTTATAAAATTTGAAATAACAACTTCGGCCATTTTTAATAACTTTGATGCAAATTAATATTTTTAAAAAATTCAAAGAGCATCGTGTTGCATACATTAAGGGCTTTTGAACAGTATGTCTACTTGTATATTTTATCACGTTTTTAATTATTTATTTTAAAAATTTATAAAATTTGAAATAATAACTTCGGCCATTTTTAATAACTTTGATGCAAATTAATATTTTTAAAAAATTCAAAAAGCATCGTGTTGCAGACATCATGGAATTTCTAACAGTAGGTCTACTTGAATATTTTATTACGTTTTAAATAATTTATTTTAAAAATTTATCAAATTTGAAATAATAACTTCGGCACTTTTTAATAACTTTGATGCAAATTAATATTTTTTAAAAATTCAAAAGCATCGTGTTGCATACATCAAGGGCTTTCCAACAGTATGTCTACTTGTATATTTTATTACGTTTTTAATTATTTATTTTTAAAATTCATAAAATTTTAAATAATAACTTGGGCACTTTTTAATAACTTTGATGCAAATTAATATTTTTATGAAATTCAAGAAACATTGTGTTTCATACATTAAGAGCTACCCAATGGTATGTCTATTTGTATATTTTTTTACGTTTTTATATATTTAATTAAAAAATTTATAAAATTTGAAATAACTTTGGCCATTTCGGCCACTTTGATGCAAATTAATGTTTTTTAAAAATTCAAAACGCATCGTGTTGCACACATCAAGGGCTTTCCAACAGTATGTCTTTTTGTATATTTTATTACGTTTTTAATTATTTATTTTAAAAAATTTTAAATTTGGAATAATAACTTCGGCCATTTTTAATAACTTTAATGCAAATTAATATGTTTCAAAAATTCAAAAAACATTGTGTTGCATACATCAAGGGCTTTCGAACAGTATGTCTACTTGTATATTTTATAACGTTTTTAATTATTTATTTTAAAATTTTTTAAAATTTGAAATAATAACTTCGGCCATTTTTAATAACTGTGATGCAAATTAACATTTTTTAAAAATTCAAAAAGCATTGTGTTGCATACATTAAGGGCTTTCCAACAGTGTGTCTGCTTGTATATTTTATTACATTTTGAATTATTTATTTTAAAAATTTATAAAATTTGAAATAATAACTTCGGCCATTTTTAATAACTTTGATGCAAATTAATATTTTTAAAAAATTCAATAAGCATCGTGTTGCATACATTAAGGGCTTTCTAACAGTAGGTCTACTTGAATATTTTATTACATTTTGAATTATTTATTTTAAAAATTTATCAAATTTGAAATAATAACTTCGGCACTTTTTAATAACTTTGATGCAAATTAATATTTTTTAAAAATTTAAAAAGCATCGTGTTGCATACATCAAGGGCTTTCCAACAGTATGTCTACTTGTATATTTTATCACGTTTTAAATGATTTATTTCAAAAACTCATCAAATTTGAAATAATAACTTGGGCACTTTTTAATAACTTTTATTTAAATTAATATTTTTCAAAAATTTAAAACGCATCGTGTTGCATACATTGAGGGCTTTCTAACAGTATGTCTACTTGTACATTTTTTTACGTTTTTAATTATTTATTTTTAAAATTCATAAAATTTCAAATAATAACTTGGGCACTTTTTAATAACTTTGACGTAAATTAATATTTTTTAAAAATTCAAAAAGCATTGCAGTTCTATATACGCGGTTGCGTATAACAAGTTTTAAAAAAGACCGCCGCAAACCGAAAAAAATGTTTAAAATTCTCGTACTGATTTAAATTTTTATTAACCAAAAATACGATTTTTACAAGCCAAATTTTTATTTTAAAAAATAATATAGCTTGCTGCAGTTCTATATACGCGGTTGCGTATAACCAGTTTTGAACAATATCGCCGCAAACCGAAAAAAAATATTTAAAATTCTCGTACTGATTTAAATTTTTATTAACCAAAAATACGATTTGTGCAAGCCTAATTTTTATCAAAAAAATAATATAGCTTGCTGCAGTTCTATATACGCGGTTGCGTATAACAAGTTTTAAAAAAGACCGCCGCAAACCGAAAAAATTGTTTAAAATTCTCGTACTGATTTAAATTTTTATTAACCAAAAATACGATTTTTACAAGCCAAATTTTTATCTTAAAAAATAATATAGCTTGCTGCAGTTCTATATACGCGGTTGCGTATAACCAGTTTTGAACAATATCGCCGCAAACCGAAAAAAATGTTTAAAATTCTCGTACTGATTTAAATTTTTATTAACCAAAAATAAAATTTTTGCAGGCCAAATTTCCATCTAAAAAATAATATAGCTTGCTGCAGTACTATATACGCTGTTGCATATAACAATTTTTAAAAAAGACCGCCGCAAACCGAAAAAAAAATGTTTAAATTTTTTGTACTGATTTAAATTTTTATTAACCAAAAATAAGATTTTTGCAAGCTTAATTTTCATCCAAAAAATAATATAGCTTGCTGCAGTTCTATATACGCGATTGCATATAACAAGTTTTAAAAAAAACCGCCACAAACCGAAAAAAATGTTTAAAATTCTCGTACTAATTTAAATTTTAATTAACCAAAAATACGATTTTTGGAAACCAAATTTCCATCTAAAAAATATTATAGCTTGCTGCAGTTCTATATACGCGGCTGCGTATGACAAATTTTAAAAAAGACCGCCGCAAGCCGGAAAAAGTGTTTAAAATTCTTGTACTGATTTAAATTTTTATTATCCAAAAATACAAATTTTGCAAGCCAAATTTCCATCTAAAAAAGAATATAGCTTGCTGCAGTATTATATACGCGGTTGAACATGACAAGTTTTGAAAAATACCGCCGCAAATCAAAAAAAATGTTTAAAATTCTCGTACTGATTTAAATTTTTATGAACCAAAAATACGATTTGTGCAAGCTTAATTTTTATCAAAAAAATAATATAGCTTGCTGCAGTTCTATATACGCGGTTGCGTATAACAAGTTTTAAAAAATACCACCGCAAACCGAAAAAAATGTTTAAAATTCTCGTACTGATTTAAATTTTTATTAACCAAAAATACAATTTTTGCAAGCCAAATTTCCATCTAAAAAATAATATAGCTTGCTCCAGTTCTATATACGCGATTGCATATAACAAGTTTTAAAAAAGACCGCCGCAAACCGAAAAAAATCTTTAAAATTCTCGTACTAATTTAAATTTTTATTAACCAAAAATACAAATTTTGCAAGCCAAATTTCCATCTAAAAAATAATATAGCTTGCTGCAATTTTTATACGCGGTTGAACGGGACAAGTTTTGAAAAATACCGCCGCAAACCGAAAAAAAATGTTTAAAATTCTTGTACTGATTTAAATTTTTATTAACCAAAAATACGATTTTTGCGAACCAAATTTTCATCTAAAAACTAATATACAAATTTTTTAAGCCAAATTTCCATTTAAAAAAGAATATAGCTTGCTGCAGTATTATATACGCAGTTAAACATGACAAATTTTAAAAAATACCGCCGCAAATCAAAGAAAAATGTTTAAAATTCTCGTACTGATTTAAATTTTTATTAACCAAAAATACGATTTGTGCAAGCCTAATTTTTATTAAAAAAATAATATAGCTTGCTGCAGTTCTATATACGCGGTTGCTTATAACCAGTTTTAAACAATATCGCCGCAAACCAATTTTTTTTTAAATTCTCGTACTGATTTAAATTTTTATTAATTAAAAATACGATTTTTGCAAGCCAAATTTTCATCTAAAAAATAATATAGCTTGCTGCAGTTTTATATACGCGGTTGCATATGACAAGTTTTAAAAAAGACCACCGCAAACCGAATAAAATGTTTAAAATTCTCGTACTGATTTAAATTTTTATTAACCAAAAATACAAATTTTGCAAGCCAAATTTTTATTTAAAAAGTAATATAGCTTGCTGCAGTTCTATATACGCGGTTGAACATGACAAGTTTTGAAAAATACCGCAGCAAACTGAAAAAAATGTTTAAAATTCTCGTACTGATTTAAATTTTTATTAACCAAAAATGCGTTTTTTGCAAGCCTAATTTTTATCTAAATAATAATATAGCTTGCTGCAATTCTATATACGCGGTTGCGTATAACAAGTTTTAAAAAAGACCGCCGCAAACCGAAAAAAATGTTTAAAATTCTCGTACTGATTTAAATTTTTATTAACCAAAAATACAATTTTTACAAGCCAAATTTTCATCGAAAAATAATATAGCTTGCTGCAGTTCTATATACGCGGTTGCGTATAACCAGTTTTGAACAATATCGCCGCAAACCGAAAAAAATGTTTAAAATTCTCGTACTGATTTAAATTTTTATTAACCAAAAATACGATTTGTGCAAGCCTGATTTTTATCAAAAAAATAATATAGCTTGCTGCAGTTCTATATACGCGGTTGGGTTTAACAAGTTTTAAAAAAGACCGCCGCAAACCGAAAAAAAATGTTTAAAATTCTCGTACTGATTTAAATTTTTATTAACCAAAAATACGATTTTTGCAAGCCAAATTTCCATCTAAAAAATAATATAGCTTGCTGCAGTTCTATATACGCGGTTGCATATGACAAGTTTTAAAAAAGACCGCCGCAAACCGAAAAAAATGTTTAAAATTCTCGTACTGATTTAAATTTTTATTAACCAAAAATACGATTTTTTCAAGCCTAATTTTTATCTAAAAAATAATATAGCTTGCTGCAGTTCTATATACGTGGTTGAATATAACAAGTTTTAAAAAAGACCGCCGCAAACCGAAAAAAATGTTTAAAATTCTCGTACTGATTTAAATTTTGATTAACCAAAAATACAATTTTTGCAAGCCAAATTTCCATCTGAAAAATAATATAGCTTGCTGCAGTTCTACATACGCGGTTGCATATGACAAGTTTTAAAAAAGACCGCCGAAAACCGAAAAAAAAAATGATTAAAATTCTCGTACTTATTTAAATTTTTATTAACCAAAAATACGATTTGTGCAAGCCTGATTTTCATTAAAAAAATAATATAGCTTGCTGCAGGTCTATATACGCGGTTGCATAAAACCAGTTTGAAATAATATTGCCGCAAACCGAAAAAAATGTTTAAAATTCTCGTACTGATTTAAATTTTTATTAACCAAAAATACGATTTTTGCAAGCCAAATTTCCATCTAAAAAATAATATAGCTTGCTGCAGTTCTATATACGCGGTTGCATATGACATGTTTTGAAAAAGACCGCCGCAAACCGAAAAGAATGTTTAAAATTATCGTACTGATTTAAATTTTTATTAACCAAAAATACAAATTTTGCAAGCCAAATTTCCATCTAAAAAAGAATATAGCTTACTGCAGTATTATATACGCGGTTGAACATGACAAATTATAAAAAATACCGCCGCAAATCAAAAAAAATGTTTAAAAATCTCGTACTGATTTAAATTTTTATTAACCAAAAATAGGATTTTTCTAAGCCTAATTTTCATCTAAAAAATAATATAGCTTGCTGCAGTTTTATATACGCGGTTGCGTATAACAAGTTTTGAAAAAGACCGCCGCAAACCGAAAAAAATGATTAAAATTCTCGTACTGATTTAAATTTTTTTTAATCAAAAATACGATTTTTGCAAGCCAAATTTCCATCCAAAAAATAATATAGCTTGCTGCAGTTCTATATACGCGTTTGCATATGACAAGTTTTAAAAAAGACCGCTGCAAACCGAATTTTTTTTTTTAAATTCTCGTACTGATTTAAATTTTTATTAACCAAAAACACAAATTTTGTAAGCCAAACTTTCACCTAAAAAAGAATATAGCTTGCTGCAGGATTATATACGCGGTTGAACATGACAAATTTTGAAAAATACCGCCGCAAATCAAAAAAATGTTTAAAATTCTCGTACCTATTTAAATTTTTATTAACCAAAAATACGATTTTTGCAAGCCTAATTTTTATCTAAAAAATAATATAGCTTACTGCAGTTTTATATACGCGGTTGCGTATAACAAGTTATGAAAAAGACCGCCGCAAACCGAAAAAAATGTTTAAAATTCTCGTACTGATTTAAATTTTTATTAACCAAAAATACGATTTTTTCAAGCCTAATTTTTATCTAAAAAATAATATAGCTTTCTGCAGTTCTATATACGTGGTTGAATATAACAAGTTTTAAAAAAGACCACCGCAAACCGAAAAAAATGTTTAAAATTCTCGTACTGATTTAAATTTTTATTAACCAAAAATACGATTTTTGCAAGCCAAATTTCCATCTAAAAAATAATATAGCTTGCTGCAGTTCTATATACGCGGTTGCATATGACATGTTTTGAAAAAGACCGCCGCAAACCGAAAAGAATGTTTAAAATTATCGTACTGATTTAAATTTTTATTAACCAAAAATACAAATTTTGCAAGCCAAATTTCCATCTAAAAAAGAATATAGCTTGCTGCAGGATTATATACGCGGTTGAACATGACAAATTTGGAAAAATACCGCCGCAAATAAAAAAAAAATGTTTAAAATTCTCGTACCGATTTACATTTTTATTAACCAAAAATACGATTTTTGCAAGCCTAATTTTTATCTAAAAAATAATATAGCTTACTGCAGTTTTATATACGCGGTTGCGTATAACAAGTTATGAAAAAAACCGCCGCAAACCGAAAAAAATGTTTAAAATTCTCGTACTGATTTAAATTTTTATTAACCAAAAATACAATTTTTGCAAGCCAAATTTCCATCTAAAAAATAATATAGCTTGCTGCAGTGTTATATACGCGGTTGCATATAACAAGTTTTAGAAAAGACCGCCGCAAACTTAAAAAAAATGTTTAAAATTTTCGTACTTATTTAAAATTTTATTAACCAAAAATACAAATTTTGCAGGCCAAATTTTCATCTAAAAAAGAATATAGCTTGCTGCAGTAATATATACGCGGTTGAACATGACAAAAGCGGAAAAATACCGCCGCAAATAAAAAAAAAATGTTTAAAATTCTCGTACCGATTTAAATTTTTATTAACCAAAAATACGATTTTTGCAAGCCTAATTTTTATCTAAAAAATAATATAGCTTACTGCAGTTTTATATACGCGGTTGCGTATAACAAGTTATGAAAAAAACCGCCGCAAACCGAAAAAAATGTTTAAAATTCTCGTACTGATTTAAATTTTTATTAACCAAAAATACAATTTTTGCAAGCCAAATTTCCATCTAAAAAATAATATAGCTTGCTGCAGTGTTATATACGCGGTTGCATATAACAAGTTTTAGAAAAGACCGCCGCAAACCGAAAAAAAATGTTTAAAATTCTCGTACTGATTTAAATTTTTATTAACCAAAAATACGATTTTTGCAGGCCTAATATTCATCTAAAAAATAAAATTGCTTGCTGCAGTTCTATATACGTGGTTGCATATAACAAGTTTTAAAAAAGACTGCCGCAAACCGAAAAAAATGTTTAAAATTCTTGTACGGATTTAAATTTTTATTAACCAAAAATACAATTTTTGCAAGCCAAATTTTCATCTAAAAAATAATATAGCTTGCTGCAGTGCTATATACGCGGTTGCATATAACAAGTTTAAAAAAAGACCGCCGCAAACCAAAAAAAAATGTTTAAAATTTTCGTATTTATTTAAAATTTTATTAACAAAAAATACGATTTTTGCAAGCCAAATTTCCATCTTAAAAATAATATAGCTTGCTGCAGTTCTATATACGCGGTTGCATATGACAAGTTTTAAAAAAGACCGCCGAAAACCGAAAAATAATGATTAAAATTCTCGTACTTATTTAAATTTTTATTAACCAATAATACAAATTTTGCAAGCCAAATTTTCATCTAAAAAATAAAATAGCTTGCTGCAGTTCTATATACGTGGTTGCATATAACAAGTTTTAAAAAAGACTGCCGCAAACCGAAAAAAATGTTTAAAATTCTTGTACGGATTTAAATTTTTATTAACCAAAAATACAATTTTTGCAAGCCAAATTTTCATCTAAAAAATAATATAGCTTGCTGCAGTGCTATATACGCGGTTGCATATAACAAGTTTTAAAAAAGACCGCCGCAAACCAAAAAAAAATGTTTAAAATTTTCGTATTTATTTAAAATTTTATTAACAAAAAATACGATTTTTGCAAGCCAAATTTCCATCTTAAAAATAATATAGCTTGCTGCAGTTCTATATACGCGGTTGCATATGACAAGTTTTAAAAAAGACCGCCGAAAACCGAAAAATAATGATTAAAATTCTCGTACTTATTTAAATTTTTATTAACCAATAATACAAATTTTGCAAGCCAAATTTTCATCTAAAAAATAAAATAGCTTGCTGCAGTTCTATATATGCGGTTAAACATGACAAGTTTTGAAAAATACCGCAGCAAACCGAAAAAAATGTTTAAAATTCTCGTACTAATTTAAATTTTTATTAACCAAAAATACGATTTTTGCAAGCCTAATTTTTATTTAAAAAATAATATAGCTTGCTGCAGTTCTATATACGCGGTTGCATATAACAAGTTTTAAAAAAGACCGCCGCAAACCGAAAAAAAATGTTTACAATTTTCGTACTGATTTAAATTTTTATTAATCAAAAATACAAATTTTGCAAGCCAAATTTCTATTTAAAAAATAATATAGCTTGCTGCAGTTCCATATACGCGGTTGAACATAACAAGTTTTGAAAAATAGCGCCGCAAACCAAAAAAAAATGTTTAAAATTCTCCTACTGATTTAAATTTTTATTAACCAAAAATACGATTTTTGCAAGCCAAATTTCCATCTAAAAATAATATAGTTTGCTGCAGTTCTATATATGCGGTTGCATATGACAAGTTTTAAAAAAGACCGCCGCAAACCGAAAAAAAATGTTTAAAATTCTCGTACTGATTTAAAATTTTATTAACCAAAAATTCAAATTTTGCAAGGCAAATTTGTATTTAAAAAAAAATATAGCTTGCTACAGTTCTATATACGCGGTTGAACATGACAAGTTTTGAAAAAGACCGCCGCCAACCGAAAAAAATGTTCAAAATTCTCGTACTGATTTAAATTTTTATTAACCAAAAATACGATTCTTGCAAGCCAAATTTCCATCTAAAAAATAATATAGCTTGCTGCAGCTCTATATAGGCGGTTGCGTATAACCAGTTTCAAACAATATCGCCGCAAACCGAAAAAAATGTTTAAAATTCTCGTACTAATTTAAATAGTTATTAACCAAAAATACGATTTTTGCAAGCCAAATTTTTATCTAAAAAATAATATAGCTTGCTGCAGTTCTATATACGTGGTTGCATATGAAAAGTTATAAAAAAAAATCGCCGCAAACCGAAAAAAATGTTTAAAATTCTCGTACTAATTTAAATTTTCATTAACCAAAAATACAAATTTTGCAAGCCAAATTTTCATCTAAAAAATAAAATAGCTTGCTGCAGTTTTATATACGCGGTTGAACATGACAAGTTTTGAAAAATACCGCAGCAAACCAAATAAAATGTTTAAAATTCTCGTACTAATTTAAATTTTTATTAACCAAAAATACGATTTTTGCAAGCCAAATTTTTATCTTCAAAATAATATAGCTTGCTGCAGTTCTATATACGCGGTTGCATATGACAAGTTTTAAAAGAAACCGCCACAAACCGAAAAAAATGTTTAAAATTCTTGTACTGGTTTAAACTTTTATTAACCAAAAATACAAATTTTGCAAGCCAAATTTCCATCTAAAAAATAATATAGCTTGCTGCAGTTCTATGTACGCGGTTGCATATAACAAGTTTTAAAAAAGACCGCCGCAAACCGAAAAAAAATGTTTAAAATTTTTGTACTTATTTAAATTTTGATTAACCAAAAATACAAGTTTTGCAAGCCAAATTTTCATCTAAAAAAAAATATAGCTTGCTGCAGTTCTATATACGCGGTTGCGCATAACAAGTTTTAAAAAAGACCGCCGCAAACCGAAAAAAATGTTTAAAATTCTCGTACTGATTTAAATTTTTATTAACCAAAAAACGATTTTTGCAAGCCAAAGTTCCATCTAAAAAATAATATAGCTTGCTGCAGCTCTATATAGGCGGTTGCGTATAACCAGTTTTAAACAATATCGCCGCAAACCGAAAAAAATGTTTAACTTTCTCGTACTGATTTAAATTTTTATTAACCAAAAATACGATTTTTGCAAGCCAAATTTTTATCTTAAAAATAATATAGCTTGCTGCAGTGCTATATACGCGGTTGCGTATAACAAGTTTTAAAAAAAAACCGCCGCAAACCGAAAATTTTTTTTTAAAATTCTCGTACTGATTTAAAATTTTGTTAACCAAAAATACGATTTTTGCAAGCCAAATTTCCATCTAAAAAATAATTTAGCTTGCTGCAGTGCTATATACGTGGTTGCGTATAACAAGTTTTAAAAAAGACCGCCGCAAACCAAAAAAAATGTTTAAAATTTTCGTACTGATTTAAATTTTTATTAATCAAAAATACAAATTTTGCAAGCCAAATTTCTATTTAAAAAATAATATAGCTTGCTGCAGTTCCATATACGCGGTTGAACATAACAAGTTTTGAAAAATAGCGCCGCAAACCAAAAAAAAATGTTTAAAATTCTCCTACTGATTTAAATTTTTATTAACCAAAAATACGATTTTTGCAAGCCAAATTTCCATCTAAAAATAATATAGCTTGCTGCAGTTCTATATATGCGGTTGCATATGACAAGTTTTAAAAAAGACCGCCGCAAACCGAAAAATAATGTTTAAAATTCTCGTACTGATTTAAAATTTTATTAACCAAAAATTCAAATTTTGCAAGGCAAATTTGTATTTAAAAAATAATATAGCTTGCTGCAGTTCCATATACGCGGTTTAATATGACAAGTTTTAAAAAATACCGCCGCAAACCGAAAAAAATGTTTAAAATTCTCGTATCGATTTAAATTTTTATTAACCAAAAATACGATTTTTGCAAGCCTAATTTTTATCTAAAAAATAATTTAGCTTGCTGCAGTGCTATATACGCGGTTGCGTATAACAAGTTTTAAAAAAGACCGCCGCAAACCAAAAAAAATTTTTAAAATTTTCGTACTGATTTAAATTTTTATTAATCAAAAATACAAATTTTGCAAGCCAAATTTCTATTTAAAAAATAATTTAGCTTGCTGCAGTTCCATATACGCGGTTGAACATGACAAGTTTTGAAAAATACCGCCGCAAACCGAAAAAAATGTTTAAAATTCTCGTACCGATTTAAATTTCTATTAACCAAAAATACGATTTTTGCAAGCCTAATTTTTATCTAAAAAATAATATAGCTCTCTGCAGTGCTATATACGCGGTTGCGTATAACAAGTTTTAAAAAAAACCACCGCAAACCGAAAAACAATGTTTAAAATTCTCGTACTGATTTAAAATTTTATTAACTTAAAATACAAATTTTGCAAGGCAAATTTCTATTTAAAAAATAATATAGCTTGCTGCAGTTCCATATACGCGGTTGAATATGACAAGTTTTAAAAAATACCGCCGCAAACCGAAAAAAATGTTTAAAATTCTCGTACCGATTTAAATTTTTATTAACCAAAAATACGATTTTTGCAAGCCTAATTTTTATCTAAAAAATATTATAGCTTGCTGCAGTGCTATATACGCGGTTGCGTATAACAAATTTTAAAAAAAACCGCCGCAAACCGAAAAAAAATGTTTAAAATTCTCGTACTGATTTAAAATTTTATTAACCAAAAATACAAATTTTGCAAGGCAAATTTCTATTTAAAAAATAATATAGCTTGCTGCAGTGATATATACGCGGTTGCGTATAACAAGTTTTAAAAAAGACCGCCGCAAACCAAAAAAAATGTTTAAAATTTTCGTACTGATTTAAATTTTTATTAATCAAAAATACAAATTTGGCAAGCCAAATTTCTATTTAAAAAATAATATAGCTTGCTGCTGTTCCATATACGCGGTTGAACATGACAAGTTTTGAAAAATACCGCCGCAAACCGAAAAAAATGTTTAAAATTCTCGTACCGATTTAAATTTCTATTAACCAAAAATACGATTTTTGCAAGCCTAATTTTTATATAAAAAATAATATAGCTCTCTGCAGTGCTATATACGCGGTTGCGTATAACAAGTTTTAAAAAAAACCGCCGCAAACCGAAAAAAAATGTTTAAAATTCTCGTACTGATTTAAAATTTTATTAACTTAAAATACAAATTTTGCAAGGCAAATTTCTATTTAAAAAATAATATAGCTTGCTGCAGTTCCATATACGCGGTTGAATATGACAAGTTTTGAAAAATACCGCCGCAAACCGAAAAAAAATGTTTAAAATTCTCGTACTGATTTAAAATTTTATTAACCAAAAATACGATTTTTGCAAGCCAAATTTTCATCTAAAAAATAATTTAGCTTGCTGCAGTGTTATATACGCGGTTGAGTATAACAAGTTTTAAAAAAACCGCCGCAAACCGAAAAAAAATGTTTAAAATTCTCGTACTGATTTAAAATTTTATTAACCAAAAATACGATTTTTGTAAGGAAATTTTCATATAAAAAATAATATAGCTTGCAGCAGTTCTATATACGCGGTTGAACATAACAAGTTTTGAAAAATACTGCCGCAAACCAAAAAAAATGTTTAAAATTCTCGTACTGATTTAAATTTTTATTAATCAAAAATACGATTTTTGCAAGCCTAATTTTTATCTAAAAAATAATATAGCTCTCTGCAGTGCTATATACGCGGTTGCGTATAACAAGTTTTAAAAAAAACCGCCGCAAACCGAAAAAAAATGTTTAAAATTCTCGTACTGATTTAAAATTTTATTAACTTAAAATACAAATTTTGCAAGGCAAATTTCTATTTAAAAAATAATATAGCTTGCTGCAGTTCTATATACGCGGTTGAATATGACAAGTTTTGAAAAATACCGCCGCAAACCGAAAAAAAATGTTTAAAATTCTCGTACTGATTTAAAATTTTATTAACCAAAAATACGATTTTTGCAAGCCAAATTTTCATCTAAAAAATAATATAGCTTGCTGCAGCTCTATATAGGCGGTTGCGTATAACCAGTTTTAAACAATATCGCCGCAAACCGAAAAAAATGTTTAACTTTCTCGTACTGATTTAAATTTTTATTAACCAAAAATACGATTTTTGCAAGCCAAATTTTTATCTTAAAAATAATATAGCTTGCTGCAGTGCTATATACGCGGTTGCGTATAACAAGTTTAAAAAAAAAAACCACCGCAAACCGAAATTTTTTTTTTAAAATTCTCGTACTGATTTAAAATTTTGTTAACCAAAAATACGATTTTTGCAAGCCAAATTTCCATCTAAAAAATAATTTAGCTTGCTGCAGTGCTATATACGCGGTTGCGTATAACAAGTTTTAAAAAAGACCGCCGCAAACCAAAAAAAATGTTTAAAATTTTCGTACTGATTTAAATTTTTATTAATCAAAAATACAAATTTTGCAAGCCAATTTTCTATTTAAAAAATAATATAGCTTGCTGCAGTTCCATATACGCGGTTGAACATAACAAGTTTTGAAAAATAGCGCCGCAAACCAAAAAAAAATGTTTAAAATTCTCCTACTGATTTAAATTTTTATTAACCAAAAATACGATTTTTGCAAGCCAAATTTCCATCTAAAAATAATATAGCTTGCTGCAGTTCTATATATGCGGTTGCATATGACAAGTTTTAAAAAAGACCGCCGCAAACCGAAAAATAATGTTTAAAATTCTCGTACTGATTTAAAATTTTATTAACCAAAAATTCAAATTTTGCAAGGCAAATTTGTATTTAAAAAATAATATAGCTTGCTGCAGTTCCATATACGCGGTTTAATATGACAAGTTTTAAAAAATACCGCCGCAAACCGAAAAAAATGTTTAAAATTCTCGTATCGATTTAAATTTTTATTAACCAAAAATACGATTTTTGCAAGCCTAATTTTTATCTAAAAAATAATTTAGCTTGCTGCAGTGCTATATACGCGGTTGCGTATAACAAGTTTTAAAAAAGACCGCCGCAAACCAAAAAAAATGTTTAAAATTTTCGTACTGATTTAAATTTTTATTAATCAAAAATACAAATTTTGCAAGCCAAATTTCTATTTAAAAAATAATTTAGCTTGCTGCAGTTCCATATACGCGGTTGAACATGACAAGTTTTGAAAAATACCGCCGCAAACCGAAAAAAATGTTTAAAATTCTCGTACCGATTTAAATTTCTATTAACCAAAAATACGATTTTTGCAAGCCTAATTTTTATCTAAAAAATAATATAGCTCTCTGCAGTGCTATATACGCGGTTGCGTATAACAAGTTTTAAAAAAAACCACCGCAAACCGAAAAACAATGTTTAAAATTCTCGTACTGATTTAAAATTTTATTAACTTAAAATACAAATTTTGCAAGGCAAATTTCTATTTAAAAAATAATATAGCTTGCTGCAGTTCCATATACGCGGTTGAATATGACAAGTTTTAAAAAATACCGCCGCAAACCGAAAAAAATGTTTAAAATTCTCGTACCGATTTAAATTTTTATTAACCAAAAATACGATTTTTGCAAGCCTAATTTTTATCTAAAAAATATTATAGCTTGCTGCAGTGCTATATACGCGGTTGCGTATAACAAATTTTAAAAAAAACCGCCGCAAACCGAAAAAAAATGTTTAAAATTCTCGTACTGATTTAAAAGTTTATTAACCAAAAATACAAATTTTGCAAGGCAAATTTCTATTTAAAAAATAATATAGCTTGCTGCAGTGATATATACGCGGTTGCGTATAACAAGTTTTAAAAAAGACCGCCGCAAACCAAAAAAAATGTTTAAAATTTTCGTACTGATTTAAATTTTTATTAATCAAAAATACAAATTTTGCAAGCCAAATTTCTATTTAAAAAATAATATAGCTTGCTGCAGTTCCATATACGCGGTTGAACATAACAAGTTTTGAAAAATAGCGCCGCAAACCAAAAAAAAATGTTTAAAATTCTCCTACTGATTTAAATTTTTATTAACCAAAAATACGATTTTTGCAAGCCAAATTTCCATCTAAAAATAATATAGCTTGCTGCAGTTCTATATATGCGGTTGCATATGACAAGTTTTAAAAAAGACCGCCGCAAACCGAAAAATAATGTTTAAAATTCTCGTACTGATTTAAAATTTTATTAACCAAAAATTCAAATTTTGCAAGGCAAATTTGTATTTAAAAAATAATATAGCTTGCTGCAGTTCCATATACGCGGTTTAATATGACAAGTTTTAAAAAATACCGCCGCAAACCGAAAAAAATGTTTAAAATTCTCGTATCGATTTAACTTTTTATTAACCAAAAATACGATTTTTGCAAGCCTAATTTTTATCTAAAAAATAATTTAGCATGCTGCAGTGCTATATACGCGGTTGCGTATAACAAGTTTTAAAAAAGACCGCCGCAAACCAAAAAAAATGTTTAAAATTTTCGTACTGATTTAAATTTTTATTAATCAAAAATACAAATTTTGCAAGCCAAATTTCTATTTAAAAAATAATTTAGCTTGCTGCAGTTCCATATACGCGGTTGAACATGACAAGTTTTGAAAAATACCGCCGCAAACCGAAAAAAATGTTTAAAATTCTCGTACCGATTTAAATTTCTATTAACCAAAAATACGATTTTTGCAAGCCTAATTTTTATCTAAAAAATAATATAGCTCTCTGCAGTGCTATATACGCGGTTGCGTATAACAAGTTTTAAAAAAAACCACCGCAAACCGAAAAACAATGTTTAAAATTCTCGTACTGATTTAAAATTTTATTAACTTAAAATACAAATTTTGCAAGGCAAATTTCTATTTAAAAAATAATATAGCTTGCTGCAGTTCCATATACGCGGTTGAATATGACAAGTTTTAAAAAATACCGCCGCAAACCGAAAAAAATGTTTAAAATTCTCGTACCGATTTAAATTTTTATTAACCAAAAATACGATTTTTGCAAGCCTAATTTTTATCTAAAAAATATTATAGCTTGCTGCAGTGCTATATACGCGGTTGCGTATAACAAATTTTAAAAAAAACCGCCGCAAACCGAAAAAAAATGTTTAAAATTCTCGTACTGATTTAAAATTTTATTAACCAAAAATACAAATTTTGCAAGGCAAATTTCTATTTAAAAAATAATATAGCTTGCTGCAGTGATATATACGCGGTTGCGTATAACAAGTTTTAAAAAAGACCGCCGCAAACCAAAAAAAATTTTTAAAATTTTCGTACTGATTTAAATTTTTATTAATCAAAAATACAAATTTGGCAAGCCAAATTTCTATTTAAAAAATAATATAGCTTGCTGCTGTTCCATATACGCGGTTGAACATGACAAGTTTTGAAAAATACCGCCGCAAACCGAAAAAAATGTTTAAAATTCTCGTACCGATTTAAATTTCTATTAACCAAAAATACGATTTTTGCAAGCCTAATTTTTATATAAAAAATAATATAGCTCTCTGCAGTGCTATATACGCGGTTGCGTATAACAAGTTTTAAAAAAAAACCGCCGCAAACCGAAAAAAAATGTTTAAAATTCTCGTACTGATTTAAAATTTTATTAACTTAAAATACAAATTTTGCAAGGCAAATTTCTATTTAAAAAATAATATAGCTTGCTGCAGTTCCATATACGCGGTTGAATATGACAAGTTTTGAAAAATACCGCCGCAAACCGAAAAAAAATGTTTAAAATTCTCGTACTGATTTAAAATTTTATTAACCAAAAATACGATTTTTGCAAGCCAAATTTTCATCTAAAAAATAATTTAGCTTGCTGCAGTGTTATATACGCGGTTGAGTATAACAAGTTTTAAAAAAACCGCCGCAAACCGAAAAAAAATGTTTAAAATTCTCGTACTGATTTAAAATTTTATTAACCAAAAATACGATTTTTGTAAGGAAATTTTCATATAAAAAATAATATAGCTTGCAGCAGTTCTATATACGCGGTTGAACATAACAAGTTTTGAAAAATACTGCCGCAAACCAAAAAAAATGTTTAAAATTCTCGTACTGATTTAAATTTTTATTAATCAAAAATACGATTTTTGCAAGCCTAATTTTTATCTAAAAAATAATATAGCTCTCTGCAGTGCTATATACGCGGTTGCGTATAACAAGTTTTAAAAAAAACCGCCGCAAACCGAAAAAAAATGTTTAAAATTCTCGTACTGATTTAAAATTTTATTAACTTAAAATACAAATTTTGCAAGGCAAATTTCTATTTAAAAAATAATATAGCTTGCTGCAGTTCTATATACGCGGTTGAATATGACAAGTTTTGAAAAATACCGCCGCAAACCGAAAAAAAATGTTTAAAATTCTCGTACTGATTTAAAATTTTATTAACCAAAAATACGATTTTTGCAAGCCAAATTTTCATCTAAAAAATAATTTAGCTTGCTGCAGTGTTATATACGCGGTTGAGTATAACAAGTTTTAAAAAAACCGCCGCAAACCGAAAAAAATGTTTAAAATTCTCGTACTGATTTAAATTTTTATTAACCAAAAAACGATTTTTGCAAGCCAAAGTTCCATCTAAAAAATAATATAGCTTGCTGCAGCTCTATATAGGCGGTTGCGTATAACCAGTTTTAAACAATATCGCCGCAAACCGAAAAAAATGTTTAACTTTCTCGTACTGATTTAAATTTTTATTAACCAAAAATACGATTTTTGCAAGCCAAATTTTTATCTTAAAAATAATATAGCTTGCTGCAGTGCTATATACGCGGTTGCGTATAACAAGTTTTAAAAAAAAAACCGCCGCAAACCGAAATTTTTTTTTTAAAATTCTCGTACTGATTTAAAATTTTGTTAACCAAAAATACGATTTTTGCAAGCCAAATTTCCATCTAAAAAATAATTTAGCTTGCTGCAGTGCTATATACGCGGTTGCGTATAACAAGTTTTAAAAAAGACCGCCGCAAACCAAAAAAAATGTTTAAAATTTTCGTACTGATTTAAATTTTTATTAATCAAAAATACAAATTTTGCAAGCCAATTTTCTATTTAAAAAATAATATAGCTTGCTGCAGTTCCATATACGCGGTTGAACATAACAAGTTTTGAAAAATAGCGCCGCAAACCAAAAAAAAATGTTTAAAATTCTCCTACTGATTTAAATTTTTATTAACCAAAAATACGATTTTTGCAAGCCAAATTTCCATCTAAAAATAATATAGCTTGCTGCAGTTCTATATATGCGGTTGCATATGACAAGTTTTAAAAAAGACCGCCGCAAACCGAAAAATAATGTTTAAAATTCTCGTACTGATTTAAAATTTTATTAACCAAAAATTCAAATTTTGCAAGGCAAATTTGTATTTAAAAAATAATATAGCTTGCTGCAGTTCCATATACGCGGTTTAATATGACAAGTTTTAAAAAATACCGCCGCAAACCGAAAAAAATGTTTAAAATTCTCGTATCGATTTAAATTTTTATTAACCAAAAATACGATTTTTGCAAGCCTAATTTTTATCTAAAAAATAATTTAGCTTGCTGCAGTGCTATATACGCGGTTGCGTATAACAAGTTTTAAAAAAGACCGCCGCAAACCAAAAAAAATGTTTAAAATTTTCGTACTGATTTAAATTTTTATTAATCAAAAATACAAATTTTGCAAGCCAAATTTCTATTTAAAAAATAATTTAGCTTGCTGCAGTTCCATATACGCGGTTGAACATGACAAGTTTTGAAAAATACCGCCGCAAACCGAAAAAAATGTTTAAAATTCTCGTACCGATTTAAATTTCTATTAACCAAAAATACGATTTTTGCAAGCCTAATTTTTATCTAAAAAATAATATAGCTCTCTGCAGTGCTATATACGCGGTTGCGTATAACAAGTTTTAAAAAAAACCACCGCAAACCGAAAAACAATGTTTAAAATTCTCGTACTGATTTAAAATTTTATTAACTTAAAATACAAATTTTGCAAGGCAAATTTCTATTTAAAAAATAATATAGCTTGCTGCAGTTCCATATACGCGGTTGAATATGACAAGTTTTAAAAAATACCGCCGCAAACCGAAAAAAATGTTTAAAATTCTCGTACCGATTTAAATTTTTATTAACCAAAAATACGATTTTTGCAAGCCTAATTTTTATCTAAAAAATATTATAGCTTGCTGCAGTGCTATATACGCGGTTGCGTATAACAAATTTTAAAAAAAACCGCCGCAAACCGAAAAAAAATGTTTAAAATTCTCGTACTGATTTAAAAGTTTATTAACCAAAAATACAAATTTTGCAAGGCAAATTTCTATTTAAAAAATAATATAGCTTGCTGCAGTGATATATACGCGGTTGCGTATAACAAGTTTTAAAAAAGACCGCCGCAAACCAAAAAAAATGTTTAAAATTTTCGTACTGATTTAAATTTTTATTAATCAAAAATACAAATTTGGCAAGCCAAATTTCTATTTAAAAAATAATATAGCTTGCTGCTGTTCCATATACGCGGTTGAACATGACAAGTTTTGAAAAATACCGCCGCAAACCGAAAAAAATGTTTAAAATTCTCGTACCGATTTAAATTTCTATTAACCAAAAATACGATTTTTGCAAGCCTAATTTTTATCTAAAAAATAATATAGCTCTCTGCAGTGCTATATACGCGGTTGCGTATAACAAGTTTTAAAAAAAACCGCCGCAAACCGAAAAAAAATGTTTAAAATTCTCGTACTGATTTAAAATTTTATTAACTTAAAATACAAATTTTGCAAGGCAAATTTCTATTTAAAAAATAATATAGCTTGCTGCAGTTCCATATACGCGGTTGAATCTGACAAGTTTTGAAAAATACCGCCGCAAACCGAAAAAAAATGTTTAAAATTCTCGTACTGATTTAAAATTTTATTAACCAAAAATACGATTTTTGCAAGCCAAATTTTCATCTAAAAAATAATTTAGCTTGCTGCAGTGTTATATACGCGGTTGAGTATAACAAGTTTTAAAAAAACCGCCGCAAACCGAAAAAAAATGTTTAAAATTCTCGTACTGATTTAAAATTTTATTAACCAAAAATACGATTTTTGTAAGGAAATTTTCATATAAAAAATAATATAGCTTGCAGCAGTTCTATATACGCGGTTGAACATAACAAGTTTTGAAAAATACTGCCGCAAACCAAAAAAAATTTTTAAAATTCTCGTACTGATTTAAATTTTTATTAATCAAAAATACGATTTTTGCAAGCCTAATTTTTATCTAAAAAATAATATAGCTCTCTGCAGTGCTATATACGCGGTTGCGTATAACAAGTTTTAAAAAAAACCGCCGCAAACCGAAAAAAAATGTTTAAAATTCTCGTACTGATTTAAAATTTTATTAACTTAAAATACAAATTTTGCAAGGCAAATTTCTATTTAAAAAATAATATAGCTTGCTGCAGTTCTATATACGCGGTTGAATATGACAAGTTTTGAAAAATACCGCCGCAAACCGAAAAAAAAATGTTTAAAATTCTCGTACTGATTTAAAATTTTATTAACCAAAAATACGATTTTTGCAAGCCAAATTTTCATCTAAAAAATAATTTAGCTTGCTGCAGTGTTATATACGCGGTTGAGTATAACAAGTTTTAAAAAAACCGCCGCAAACCAAAAAAAATGTTTAAAATTCTCGTACCGATTTAAATTTCTATTAACCAAAAATACGATTTTTGCAAGCCTAATTTTTATCTAAAAAATAATATAGCTCTCTGCAGTGCTATATACGCGGTTGCGTATAACAAGTTTTAAAAAAAACCGCCGCAAACCGAAAAAAAATGTTTAAAATTCTCGTACTGATTTAAAATTTTATTAACTTAAAATACAAATTTTGCAAGGCAAATTTCTATTTAAAAAATAATATAGCTTGCAGCAGTTCTATATACGCGGTTGAACATAACAAGTTTTGAAAAATACTGCCGCAAACCAAAAAAAATGTTTAAAATTCTCGTACTGATTTAAATTTTTATTAATCAAAAATACGATTTTTGCAAGCCTAATTTTTATCTAAAAAATAATATAGCTCTCTGCAGTGCTATATACGCGGTTGCGTATAACAAGTTTTTAAAAAAACCGCCGCAAACCGAAAAAAAATGTTTAAAATTCTCGTACTGATTTAAAATTTTATTAACTTAAAATACAAATTTTGCAAGGCAAATTTCTATTTAAAAAATAATATAGCTTGCAGCAGTTCTATATACGCGGTTGAACATAACAAGTTTTGAAAAATACTGCCGCAAACCAAAAAAAATGTTTAAAATTCTCGTACTGATTTAAATTTTTATTAATCAAAAATACGATTTTTGCGAGCCTAATTTTTATCTAAAAAATAATATAGCTCTCTGCAGTGCTATATACGCGGTTGCGTATAACAAGTTTTAAAAAAAACCGCCGCAAACCGAAAAAAAATGTTTAAAATTCTCGTACTGATTTAAAATTTTATTAACTTAAAATACAAATTTTGCAAGGCAAATTTCTATTTAAAAAATAATATAGCTTGCTGCAGTTCCATATACGCGGTTGAATATGACAAGTTTTGAAAAATACCGCCGCAAACCAAAAAAAATGTTCAAAATTCTCGTACTGATTTAAATTTTTATTAACCAAAAATACGATTTTTGCAAGCTTGATTTTTATCTAAAAAATAATATAGCTTGTTGCAGTGCTATATACGCGGTTGCGTATAACAAGTTTTAAAAAAAATCGCCGCAAACCGATAAAAAATGTTTAAAATTCTCGTACTGATTTAAAATTTTATTAACCAAAAATACGATTTTTGCAAGCCAAATTTCCATCTAAATAATAATATAGCTTGCTGCAGTTCTATATATGCGGTTGCATATGACAAGTTTTAAAAAAGACCGCCGCAAACCGAAAAAAAATGTTTAAAATTCTCGTACTGATTTAAAATTTTATTAACCAAAAATACAAATTTTGCAAGGCAAATTTCTATTTAAAAAATAATATAGCTTGCTGCAGTTCCATATACGCGGTTGAACATGACAAGTTTTGAAAAATACCGCCGCAAACCGAAAAAAATATTTAAAATTCTCGTACCGATTTAAATTTTTATTAACCAAAAATACGATTTTTGCAAGCCTAATTTTTATCTAAAAAATAATATAGCTTGCTGCAGTGCTATATACGCGGTGGCGTATAACAAGTTTTAAAAAAAACCGCCGCAAACCGAAAAAAATATTTAAAATTCTCGTACGGATTTAAAATTTTATTAACCAAAAATACAAATTTTGCAAGGCAAATTTCTATTTAAAAAATAATATAGCTTGCTGCAGTTCCATATACGCGGTTGAACATGACAAGTTTTGAAAAATACCGCCACAAACCAAAATTTTTTTTAAAATTCTCGTACCGATTTAAATTTTTATTAACCAAAAATACGATTTTTGCAAGCCTAATTTTTATCTAAAAAATAATATAGCTTGCTGCAGTGCTAAATACGCGGTTGCGTATAACAAGTTTTAAAAAAAACCGCCGCAAACCAAAAAAAAATGTTTAAAATTCTCGTACTGATTTAAAATTTTATTAACTAAAAATACGATTTTTGCAAGCCAAATTTCCATCTAAAAAATAATTTAGCTTGCTGCAGTTCTATATACGCAGTTGCGTATAACAAGTTTCAAAAAAGACCGCCGCAAACCAAAAAATTTTTTTAAAATTTTCGTACTGATTTAAATTTTTATTAATCAAAAATACAAATTTTGCAAGCCAAATTTCTATTTAAAAAATAATATAGCTTGCTGCAGTTCTATATACGCGGTTGAATAAAACAAGTTTTGAAAAATACCGCCGCAAACCAAAAAAAATGTTCAAAATTCTCGTACTGATTTAAATTTTTTTTAACCAAAAATACGATTTTTGCAAGCTTAATTTTTATCTAAAAAATAATATAGCTTAAATTTAAAATTTTAAATTTAAATTTTATGATTAAAAATTTTTTTGATTTAAAATTTTATTAACTTAAAATACAAATTTTGCAAGGCAAATTTCTATTTAAAAAATAATATAGCTTGCAGCAGTTCTATATACGCGGTTGAACATAACAAGTTTTGAAAAATACTGCCGCAAACCAAAAAAAATGTTTAAAATTCTCGTACTGATTTAAATTTTTATTAATCAAAAATACGATTTTTGCGAGCCTAATTTTTATCTAAAAAATAATATAGCTCTCTGCAGTGCTATATACGCGGTTGCGTATAACAAGTTTTAAAAAAAACCGCCGCAAACCGAAAAAAAATGTTTAAAATTCTCGTACTGATTTAAAATTTTATTAACTTAAAATACAAATTTTGCAAGGCAAATTTCTATTTAAAAAATAATATAGCTTGCTGCAGTTCCATATACGCGGTTGAATATGACAAGTTTTGAAAAATACCGCCGCAAACCAAAAAAAATGTTCAAAATTCTCGTACTGATTTAAATTTTTATTAACCAAAAATACGATTTTTGCAAGCTTGATTTTTATCTAAAAAATAATATAGCTTGCTGCAGTGCTATATACGCGGTTGCGTATAACAAGTTTTAAAAAAAATCGCCGCAAACCGATAAAAAATGTTTAAAATTCTCGTACTGATTTAAAATTTTATTAACCAAAAATACGATTTTTGCAAGCCAAATTTCCATCTAAATAATAATATAGCTTGCTGCAGTTCTATATATGCGGTTGCATATGACAAGTTTTAAAAAAGACCGCCGCAAACCGAAAAAAATTGTTTAAAATTCTCGTACTGATTTAAAATTTTATTAACCAAAAATACAAATTTTGCAAGGCAAATTTCTATTTAAAAAATAATATAGCTTGCTGCAGTTCCATATACGCGGTTGAACATGACAAGTTTTGAAAAATACCGCCGCAAACCGAAAAAAATATTTAAAATTCTCGTACCGATTTAAATTTTTATTAACCAAAAATACGATTTTTGCAAGCCTAATTTTTATCTAAAAAATAATATAGCTTGCTGCAGTGCTATATACGCGGTGGCGTATAACAAGTTTTAAAAAAAACCGCCGCAAACCGAAAAAAATATTTAAAATTCTCGTACGGATTTAAAATTTTATTAACCAAAAATACAAATTTTGCAAGGCAAATTTCTATTTAAAAAATAATATAGCTTGCTGCAGTTCCATATACGCGGTTGAACATGACAAGTTTTGAAAAATACCGCCGCAAACCGAAAAAAATATTTAAAATTCTCGTACCGATTTAAATTTTTATTAACCAAAAATACGATTTTTGCAAGCCTAATTTTTATCTAAAAAATAATATAGCTTGCTGCAGTGCTATATACGCGGTGGCGTATAACAAGTTTTAAAAAAAACCGCCGCAAACCGAAAAAAATATTTAAAATTCTCGTACGGATTTAAAATTTTATTAACCAAAAATACAAATTTTGCAAGGCAAATTTCTATTTAAAAAATAATATAGCTTGCTGCAGTTCCATATACGCGGTTGAACATGACAAGTTTTGAAAAATACCGCCACAAACCAAATTTTTTTTTTAAAATTCTCGTACCGATTTAAATTTTTATTAACCAAAAATACGATTTTTGCAAGCCTAATTTTTATCTAAAAAATAATATAGCTTGCTGCAGTGCTAAATACGCGGTTGCGTATAACAAGTTTTAAAAAAAACCGCCGCAAACCAAAAAAAAATGTTTAAAATTCTCGTAATGATTTAAAATTTTATTAACTAAAAATACGATTTTTGCAAGCCAAATTTCCATCTAAAAAATAATTTAGCTTGCTGCAGTTCTATATACGCAGTTGCGTATAACAAGTTTCAAAAAAGACCGCCGCAAACCAAAAATTTTTTTTAAAATTTTCGTACTGATTTAAATTTTTATTAATCAAAAATACAAATTTTGCAAGCCAAATTTCTATTTAAAAAATAATATAGCTTGCTGCAGTTCTATATACGCGGTTGAATAAAACAAGTTTTGAAAAATACCGCCGCAAACCAAAAAAAATGTTCAAAATTCTCGTACTGATTTAAATTTTTATTAACCAAAAATACGATTTTTGCAAGCTTAATTTTTATCTAAAAAATAATATAGCTTGCTGCAGTGCTATATACGCGGTTGCGTATAACAAGTTTTAAAAAAAACCGCCGCAAACCGAAAAAAAATGTTTAAAATTCTCGTACTGATTTAAAATTTTATTAACCAAAAATACGATTTTTGCAAGCCAAATTTCCATCTAAAAAATAATATAGCTTGCTGCAGTTCTATATATGCGGTTGCATATGACAAGTTTTAAAAAATACCGCCGCAAACCTAAAAAAAATGTTTAAAATTCTTGTACTGATTTAAAATTTTATTAACCAAAAATACAAATTTGGCAAGTCAAATTTATATTTAATAATATAGCTTGCTGCAGTTCCATATACGCGGTTGAACATAACAAGTATTGAAAAATACCGCCGCAAACCGAAAAAAATGTTTAAAATTCTCGTACCGATTTAAATTTTTATTAACCAAAAATACGATTTTTGCAAGCCTAATTTTTATCTAAAAAATAATGTAGCTTGCTGCAGTGCTATATACGCGGTTGCGTATAACAAGTTTTAAAAAAAACCGCCGCAAACCGAAAAAAAATGTTTAAAATTCTCGTAGTGATTTAAAATTTTATTAACCAAAAATACAAATTTTGCAAGGCAAATTTCTATTTAAAAAATAATATAGTTTGCTGCAGTTCCATATGCGCGGTTGAACATGACAAGTTTTGAAAAATACCGCCACAAACCGAAAAAAATGTTTAAAATTCTCGTACCGATTTAAATTTTTATTAACCAAAAATACGATTTTTGCAAGCCTAATTTTTATTTAAAAAATAATATAGCTTGCTGCAGTGCTATATACGCGGTTGCGTATAACAAGTTTTAAAAAAAACCGCCGCAAACCAAAAAAAAATGTTTAAAATTCTCGTACTGATTTAAAATTTTATTAACCAAAAATACAATTTTTGCAAGCCAAATTTTCATTTTAAAAATAATATAGCTTGCTGCAGTTCTATATATGCGGTTGCATATGACAAGTTTTAAAAAAGACCGCCGCAAACCGAAAAAAATGTTTAAAATTCTCGTACTGATTAAAAATTTTATTAACCAAAAATACAAATTTTGCAAGGCAAATTTCTATTTAAAAAATAATATAGCTTGCTGCAGTTCCATATACGCGGTTGCGTATAACAAGTTTTAAAAAAAACCGCCGCAAACCGAAAAAAAATGTTTAAAATTCTCGTACTGATTTAAAATTTTATTAACTTAAAATACAAATTTTGCAAGGCAAATTTCTATTTAAAAAATAATATAGCTTGCTGCAGTTCCATATACGCGGTTGAATATGACAAGTTTTGAAAAATACCGCCGCAAACCAAAAAAAATGTTCAAAATTCTCGTACTGATTTAAATTTTTATTAACCAAAAATACGATTTTTGCAAGCTTGATTTTTATCTAAAAAATAATATAGCTTGCTGCAGTGCTATATACGCGGTTGCGTATAACAAGTTTTAAAAAAAATCGCCGCAAACCGATAAAAAATGTTTAAAATTCTCGTACTGATTTAAAATTTTATTAACCAAAAATACGATTTTTGCAAGCCAAATTTCCATCTAAATAATAATATAGCTTGCTGCAGTTCTATATATGCGGTTGCATATGACAAGTTTTAAAAAAGACCGCCGCAAACCGAAAAAAAATGTTCAAAATTCTCGTACTGATTTAAAATTTTATTAACCAAAAATACAAATTTTGCAAGGCAAATTTCTATTTAAAAAATAATATAGCTTGCTGCAGTTCCATATACGCGGTTGAACATGACAAGTTTTGAAAAATACCGCCGCAAACCGAAAAAAATATTTAAAATTCTCGTACCGATTTAAATTTTTATTAACCAAAAATACGATTTTTGCAAGCCTAATTTTTATCTAAAAAATAATATAGCTTGCTGCAGTGCTATATACGCGGTCGCGTATAACAAGTTTTAAAAAAAAACCGCCGCAAACCGAAAAAAATATTTAAAATTCTCGTACGGATTTAAAATTTTATTAACCAAAAATACAAATTTTGCAAGGCAAATTTCTATTTAAAAAATAATATAGCTTGCTGCAGTTCCATATACGCGGTTGAACATGACAAGTTTTGAAAAATACCGCCACAAACCAAAAATTTTTTTTAAAATTCTCGTACCGATTTAAATTTTTATTAACCAAAAATACGATTTTTGCAAGCCTAATTTTTATCTAAAAAATAATATAGCTTGCTGCAGTGCTAAATACGCGGTTGCGTATAACAAGTTTTAAAAAAAACCGCCGCAAACCAAAAAAAAATGTTTAAAATTCTCGTACTGATTTAAAATTTTATTAACTAAAAATACGATTTTTGCAAGCCAAATTTCCATCTAAAAAATAATTTAGCTTGCTGCAGTGCTATATACGCGGTTGCGTATAACAAGTTTTAAAAAAAACCGCCGCAAACCGAAAAAAAATGTTTAAAATTCTCGTAGTGATTTAAAATTTTATTAACCAAAAATACAAATTTTGCAAGGCAAATTTCTATTTAAAAAATAATATAGTTTGCTGCAGTTCCATATGCGCGGTTGAACATGACAAGTTTTGAAAAATACCGCCACAAACCGAAAAAAATGTTTAAAATTCTCGTACCGATTTAAATTTTTATTAACCAAAAATACGATTTTTGCAAACCTAATTTTTATTTAAAAAATAATATAGCTTGCTGCAGTGCTATATACGCGGTTGCGTATAACAAGTTTTAAAAAAAACCGCCGCAAACCAAAAAAAAATGTTTAAAATTCTCGTACTGATTTAAAATTTTATTAACCAAAAATACAATTTTTGCAAGCCAAATTTTCATTTAAAAAATAATATAGCTTGCTGCAGTTCTATATATGCGGTTGCATATGACAAGTTTTAAAAAAGACCGCCGCAAACCGAAAAAAATGTTTAAAATTCTCGTACTGATTTAAAATTTTATTAACCAAAAATACAAATTTTGCAAGGCAAATTTCTATTTAAAAAATAATATAGCTTGCTGCAGTTCCATATACGCGGTTGAACATGACAAGTTTTGAAAAATACCGCCGCAAACCAAAAAAATGTTTAAAATTCTCGTACCGTTTTAAATTTTTATTAACCGAAAATACGATTTTTGCAAGCCTAATTTTCATCTAAAAAATAATATAGCTTGCTGCGGTGCTATATACGCGGTTGCGTATAACAAGTTTTAAAAAAAAACCGTCGCAAACCGAAAAAAAATGTTTAAAATTCTCGTACTGATTTAAAATTTTATTAACCAAAAATACAAATTTTGCAAGGCAAATTTCTATTTAAAAAATAATATAGCTTGCTGCAGCTCCATATACGCGGTTAAACATGACAAGTTTTGAAAAATACCGCCGCAAACCAAAAAAATGTTTAAAATTCTCGTACCGTTTTAAATTTTTATTAACCGAAAATACGATTTTTGCAAGCCTAATTTTCATCTAAAAAATAATATAGCTTGCTGCGGTGCTATATACGCGGTTGCGTATAACAAGTTTTAAAAAAAAACCGTCGCAAACCGAAAAAAAATGTTTAAAATTCTCGTACTGATTTAAAATTTTATTAACCAAAAATACAAATTTTGCAAGCCAAGCCGCACGTCATACACCGTCCATGGGAAACTATTAGCACCGTTTTAGTCGGACCGTTGCCAAGGTCCACAAAGGGAAATACCTTCCTCGTTGTATTCCAGGACCGTTTTTCAAAATGGGTGCACTGCAAACCATTGTCCAGCGCGACTGCCAACAACGTGACTAAAGCATTGTTTGACGAGGTTATCACACGCTTTGGATGTCCAGACACCGTTATTAGTGATAATGGCACCCAATTTTGTAGTAGGACTTTCAAAACCCTGCTCAAGGATTTGGGAATCCGTCACCGCCTCACACCGCCGTATACGCCGCAAGCAAATCCTGTGGAACGCGCTAATCGTACGCTCAAGACGATGATCGCCCAGTTTTGTGACCAGGAACACCGCAAATGGGATCAGCAACTTCCGTCGTTGTTAATGGCCATCAACAGTGCCAGACAGGATTCCACTGGATTTTCGCCAGCATTCTTAAATTTTGGTAGAGAATTAAGGCTTCCGAACGCCTTGCATCAAAATCCATTGCCCGAGAACCCCGAATCCGATGCCGCCGATACTCCCGAAGAGACTGTGCAACCACACGCCCGTCGTCTGGCCGAATTACAAGATGTGTTTAGGCTAGTCCGATTAAATTTAGACCGAGCTTTCACCCAACAAAGCCACCATTACAACTTGCGCCGAAGAGATTGGAGATGTCACCTTGGAGACCAGGTGATGAAGAAGGATCATCATCTCTCTTCCGCCGCTCAAGGTTTTACCGCAAAATTAGCTCCGAAATACACTGGGCCATTTACCGTTACCAAAATCCTATCCCCAGTAGTGTACAACCTCAAAGATTCCCGGGGTAAATGTTTTCGACGTGTTCATGTTAAAGATTTTTTAAATTACACCGTGTTACAGAGTTCCGCAAATACCGCTTTCTGTCCGCTACCCGCTAGCTCACGGAGTATTGATGCGCCGAAAACGTACCAGTTTTAGGTTTTCCCCGCTCACCGCAAGCGGCCCCTACGTGAAGCGCCCTAAAACTACCGTGCAGTTGGAGGTACGGATCGAGAAGTGTCCACTCCTGGAGCATCGATTGATGGCCAAACCGGTAGTCCAATCGTACCCGTCGGCAGTGGTCTCTATTCCATTGACCAAAGCGATCCGTGGGCAGTTGGTGCGGATTCAGCGACGTCGCCTGAAACTCCGACTGACCGAGCTTTTCGGATGTGAAACTACGCCGGGATGCGCCGACGTCTCTCCTCCGACACTTTCCCAACCCGCTGGAGACCCGGTCATTGTCGTAACGGCGTCGGTGCCGTCCGACACCAGTCCTTCCCCGCCAGTAGCGTCCGACACCATTATTCCGACACTTTCTCCGCAGGAGTGGCGTGTGTTGTTGGCCAACAGCCCTCCGCCATGGAGTCCGGAGATGCGGACCGCGGCGTGGTCATTACGTCCCACCGGGATTCCAGGGTCCCGGAATTACCGTCTTCGCTTCCGGGACGAAAAAGGAAACCGGAGGACTCTCATTATTCCTGGGGTGACCCCCACTTAAGGTTCCTTTTATTTTCCTATTGTCTGTTGTAAATGTCCGTTCTCTGTGTGGTTCAGTTTGTTCCGGTAGACCGACAATTATACTATTTGCATTTCAGGTCTCATTCCGGTAATGGGTCGTCTTTGGACATGTGCGCGTCAGATTGGGATGAGTGTGACGCCTCCCCAACTCCATCTGATACCAACCCGCCGCTAACACTGACAGCGCCACCGCTAGCTGTTGCTCCGCCGCCAGCAGGGTTACCATCGCCGCCTGCTGCTACTCCGCCGCCCACCCAGCCAGCATCGACGGCTACCGCCCCGGACCTGAGCCAGCCCCAGCCTGGACCTTCGAACCAGCCGGATCTGGAATGGCCTCCGACTCGGGGAAAATTACCCGAGTATTGGGAGCATCTCCGCCGTCTAGACCGGAAGGAGGAGGAGCCGGTTTCGGTGTTCCGGCCCACCTCGCCGCCGTACAGCCCGGAGTACCTGCTGGCGTGTCGGGAAAAACCTCGGGACTTTTCGCCGACACACCGAACGCTCTGGGTATTATTGGCACACACCCGCTCCTTCACCGCGTGCCCACTCCCGCTGTACTATGTACCGTTTCCGGATGCCCGTCCCGAACAGTTCCGGGATATTTCAATCGCCCTCAGGGTGATGGGCTTCCCGCCAAGAGATGTCGCCAACCTTATGGACCGCCAGAGGCTCTGTTTTGAGCGGACTCCACTTCCCGTCCACCGCCCCGATCTTTGTTGGCGTTGCGGAGACGTGGGTCACCACCGTTCCCGTTGTAACCGACCCGCCATCATTTTCTGCTCACGTTGTGGCAGGCGCGGCTATATGTCCCGTTCCTGTCGATGTTACCCCTTCAGGGCATGGTACGAGGAACCGGGTTTCCCGACTTGGAAATGAGGACCGCCGGCTGTTGCCTACCGTGCAATAGAGTAACCGCTTAGAATATTTTGTTTTGTTTTGTTTAGAAGTTTGTTTTTTTTTTTAATAAATTGTTAGAACCGCCGTTTATTTCGTTTGTTTGGAGGGCCGATTTTGACTACGATTATCTGTTGTCCAGAATATTTTTTTTTGTTTTTTTTTTCTTTCCGAAGAAAGAGGGGGATGTAACGAAGTGGTTTTCGTTTGTTGATTTCTCGCCGTTTTTCCCTAAAACCGAACACATTAGTAGTTATTAGTATCCTAAATTTATCAGATACTCACCGTAATATGTAGATCCGCCTGCCGATGAGTGAATTAATGTAAAGCCGTCCGAAACCCGCAAATCGCGGTAAACATCATCATACTCGACCGTTTATGTAAACGAGTAAGGTTAGAATCGTGTTGCAAGTTAATGAGTTCAAATTTTCACTTACCGAGTTTCCGATGCACGTCACTGGGCTGTTGCACATTGTTGCCATCTGTTTGAATGCTCGCCACTTGCGCATTCACTGCACTCACATTCCGATGCACTGCTGGTGATTGTTTACATTTGCGCACAATGAAGTTAGCATCTGTCAAACCGAACACCGTCAACTGCACCACGGTGAGCAGCTGTTGCAGTTAAGTATAATAATGCAAACTGCACTTTAGGATGCAGTTTTTCTTTCCGTTTTAGTGGTCCACCGGGTTTTCCACCAAGGAAAAGTGGTTTGTATAAATTTTGGTAAATAGAGTATGCACGAGCCCTCGCCCCAGCGTTTCCTCCACCAAAGGCCGAAGGAAGTTTTTTGTCGGATTTGGCGTCGATAAAAGTGCTGAAAGGACGAAAATCGCTCTCTTTGCATCGCCACCATCCAGCTCGTCGTTTCGATTAAGTGCACCGTTTGATATACGTTTGATATACTTAACCTAAAACAAAACCGCGTGGTCGTCAAAACCGAATAATTATGCAGTAAGTGTCAAAATTTGTAAACAGAGAAAGGGGTAAGCCATAACCAAGCAACAGACAACGCGTTTAAGGGTAGGGTTTAAAATTCAATTTAATTTTGTCAACTTCCGTTAAGTATCCTTTGATAGTTTTGCCGTGATGTTTAAGTACCGTTTTAATTCCGCTTGTTAAACGTTGAGTTGAGCGTTCTGTCATCTGCGTCTTCTAAGCCGTAATAGTTGTTTTCCGTTGAAAGCCATTTAATTTTTCACTTGTTAAACGTTGAGTTGTGCGATCTGCCATCATCGTCTTCCAAGTTCTCGTAAACGTTTTCCGTTAATTCCGCTTGTTAAACGTTGAGTTGTGCGTTCTGCCATCTGCGTCTTCCAAGCCGTAATCGTTGTTTTCCCGTTAAATACCTTTTAATTTTAACTTGTTAAACGTTGAGTTGTGCGTTCTGCCATCATCGTCTTCCAAGTTCTAGTAAACGTTTTCCTGTTAATTCCGCTTGTTAAACGTTGAGTTGTGCGTTCTGCCGTCAGCGTCTTCCAAGCCTAACATTTTGTTTTCTCGTTGAGTCCGTTTGCTAAACGTTGGGTTGTGCGTTCTGCCATCAGCGTCTTCCAAGTCGAGTCTTCTTCTGAGACATCCGTTCCGTTAGTTTTATTATCAAGTCACCCGTAATTCAGGCCTTAGGCTCGTAACTACTTTTAGTTTAAGGATACGAAACGGAAGTCCGCCGTTCACTTTAAGTTGACAATTAGAACTTCCGAATTGATTGAAAGGGCTGACTCTGTTTCTCTGTTCTACCGTCAATTTTACTTGTCATCCGTTATACCCAATCTGTGATTGTTATTTCCGCCTTATTCTTAAGTCTAACTATATATTTACTGGTTTGTTGAAATGTATGTAAATTAATAAAGTATTTTATACGCATACCGTATTAAGTATTCTATTTTATTTGTGCTACCGAACCCTATTTTCTCCGACTATAGAATAGCTACCCGATTGAGAGTAAACTCACTAAATCTGGCGCCCGAGTTCCGCAAAACGTAAGTACAGTTATTTAATTATTTACGCCCGAAATCGGAAAGCGCGTCACATAACTTT